>BSBN01000370.1:0-600000 GCA_027924645.1 Cunninghamia lanceolata | reverse complement strand
TGAATGGAAGGAATAATGATCATAAAAATACTGTATGTTTCAATTGCAATAGGCCTAGACATATTGCAAGATTTTGCAGAAGTAAGAACATGAAGAAGGATACTCTAGAAGAATTGAAGAAACCAGTGGAAAAGGTTGATCCGACAAAAGTCAAGAAAGAGATGGACAATGTTTGGGTCAAGAAGGAGGTATATGAAGTCAAAGATGGGTCCGCACCAGACTCTGGTGCAAATACTCCCTCTGATAACTGAATTGGGTGCTTTGGCTCAGGGGGAGTCTTATTGAAAATCTTTTCTCCCTTACTAGAGGATTGATGATGATGCCTCAGCATGAAGAGACAAAGTCAAAGATTAACAACAAAGGTTTAAGTTAGGAAAAAGAACTGTGTTTGCAAAGGAAGATTTGTACAAGTCTTCTATGCAAGAAGATCTTATCAAGAAACATTTTATGAATTTTGGCTAAGTATCTATCTAGTAAAATCCATCTACAGTGCTCTGGTAATTTGGTCTGCATTGATCCGCTGTTGAAGTTATTGCTCTGTGGTTCTAACATAGGGTTATTGATCATTGGTTACATCTATATCCATAATTTTTTTTATTTTGATGATTGACTTGAGAGTAATGAGTAACAGAAGTTCAGGTTAACAGAACACAGTTGTTTCAATACAGAGTAGTTTTTGGAAGTGTTTGAGAATCCACAAATGAACTCAAAAGGTGAATGGATATGAAAAAGATAAAGAAATGAAAGTACAAGTTGAAGTAGCTCTATAAAGGATCCCTAAAACCCTTAGGGTTAGTACAGAAGCTTTGCACTGAGGATCAGATATTGGTGATAAGAGCAAAAGAGATGAATTACTGTTTGCTTTCAAAGATTGAACCTAAAATTGTAAGTGAAGCCTGCAAAGATGAGAACTGGGTAAAATCTATGGAAGAAGAGCTAATGCAGATAGAAAAGAATCAAACTTGGGAATTAGTTCCTAGACCTGCTAATAAGAATGTGATTAGAACTAAATGGGTTTTCAGAAACAAGATGAATGAAAGTGGTGAAGTGGTAAGAAACAAAGCAAGACTGGTATGCAAAGGATATTCTCAGGTTGAAGGCATAGATTTTGAGGAGGCATTTGTTCCTGTGGCAAAGATTGAAGCTATAAGAATGTTTTTGGTATTTGTTGTACACATAGATTTCAAGGTGTACCAGATGGATGTAAAATTTGCTTTCTTGAATGGAGAACTAGAAGATGTCTACATTGAACAACTAAAATCATTTTAGTCATCAAACAAAGGTGACATGGTATGTAGATTGAAGAAATCCTTGTATGGACTCAAGCAAGCTCCTAGAGCTCGGTATGCAAGGTTGGACAAGTATGCAATTAGGGTTCATGAAAGGTACTGCAGACAACAATCTCTATTTCAAAATCAATGATGATCAAATTCTGATTGTTGAAGTCTTTGTTGATGATATTATCTCTAGAGGCAATGAAGGTATGTGCATGAAATTTGCCGGGGAAATGCAAAAAGAACTTGAGATGTCTATATTTGGTGAAATGATTTTCTTTTTAGGTCTACAAATTACTCAATCAGATAAAGGAATCTTCATTTCTCAGTCTAAGTATGTGAAGGAGTTGTTGAAGAAGTTTGGAATGGAGGACTCTAAACCAATATGTACTCCCATGGTGACTGGTTGCAAGTCAAGCAAAAATGATGAATCATCTAAGACTGATTAGAAAAGGTACAGATCCATGATTGGAGGATTACTTTATCTAACTCAAACCAGACCTGATATAATGCATGCAGTTTGTCTTGTGGCAAGATTTCAAGAAGATCCTAGAGAATCACATGTGATGGCAGTCAAGAGAATCTTAAGATACTTGAAAGGTATATTAGATCATGGCTTATGGTATCCAAAAGATAATGATTTCACTCTTAGTGCTTATACAGATGTAGACTGGGTCAGAGATGTTGATGATAGGAAAAGTATAGGTGGAGGTGTTTTCTTTTTAGGTAATAGATTGGTTTCATGGTTGAGCAAGAAGCAAGATTCAATCTCCTTGTCTACTGCAGAAGCAGAGTACATTGTAGTAGCATGTTGTTGCACTCAAGTATTATGGATGAAGAAGATGTTGAAGGAATTAAGGGTTGTGTATGAAGATCCAATTGCAACCTTTTGTGACAATACAAGTGCAATAAACATTTCAAAGTACCCAGTGATGCACTTAAGAACAAAGTACATATCTATAAGGTATCACTTTTTGAGAGAAAAGGTGGCAAAGAATGAAGTAATGATGGAATATGTGTCTACAAAGGATCATATTGCACATATTTTCACTAAGCCTCTACCTAAGGATACTTTTGAGTATCTCAGAGAAAAGTTGGGGGTTATTACACCTCCTACTTTGAACTAAGATGCATAAGAATATATCAATCCAGTGGTGCCTAGATCCTCATTCATTGATCTGGATTGATGTTTTGAGATCTACCTCTTAGAGGGAGTAGCTAGATGTTACTAACATGAGTTCCTAATAATAAGTGCAGTAAGTATTGATAACAAATAAATTTCAGTTTGATCAGAGCACCAAAGTGCAAGTATGTGCCCTTTTCCATTGATGTCAAAGAGGGAGAGAAATCATGTGAAAAACTTAGGGGCAGGAAGAGTGCAGATGTATAAAGAGAAAGGGGGAGAATCTTGTCTTGATGGTCTTTATAGTTTTTCACATCATATGTTTCCATCAATGACAAAGGGGGAGATTGTTGCAAATATGTGCCTAACCGATGTTGTCATTGATGTCAAAATATCAATGTTGTCATTGGTGTTAATTGTGCTCTTGTTTTGATGCTTGCTTGTTTGCCTATGTAACTATTGGAGATAATGAGTAAGTGATCCTAATATTGAGTTTCCAAGTGCTTTTGAGAAAATTTGCTCCTCTAGTGGAAACGGTGTATAGAAGAGTATCTTTGTTTACAACAAAACAGTCCAATAGGTTACTCGACATTTCTTGTAGAATGAATATCTTTATCTCTGGATTAGAATTTATTTAGAGGCATGTATGAAGATGCTATGTTCCATGTTTGAGCCTCTGGTATGAAGATTTGAGTGAGCTAGGTTCACCAGGGTAAAAACTACTTTTTTAGTACATTTGATGGTGACAGAGAGAATGTATTCTGCTCCGCATTGAAGTTTCATAGTTTGCAATTCTGAAATCAAGTTTGTAATGATGATAAGTGTCTTCAACTCCAATGGTGGGTGCTACCACAATAATGAGTTACACTTTCTGGGACATCCTGATTTTTGCTGAAATCACATATTTTTATAAAATATAATGATTTAAGCTTTGAAAGGTTCCATTTAAAGGATTGTAATTGAATAGGGTTTGATCAAACCCCCTTAGATCAAACCCCGCTAGTTTTAAACCATACTTGTCATGGAGTCTCCTCTACACCTATCAAAATGCTGATAAAAAACCACTTTTGATTTACCTTTTGGGGGATCAAATGAATTCATTTAAAATTTTATGTTTTGTAAGTATGTAGTCCTTATTATAAGCTTCCCAAAAAGTATAATTTTAAATATATTTAGTTTGATTATTATATTCATTTTGTATTTCTTGTGAATGTAGGTTTTTTAATAAACATCAAGGTCTTTGTTTCATACATACGAAAAAATATGAAAATATAAAAATATTCTAAAGAATATGTGTCCTCTAGGTATTGATGTCCTTATTCCAACAACAAAAGAAAAATTGAATTTCGATACATACAAAAAAAATATGCTTTACATAGTAGACCCATGTCTAAATTGTAATTGGTTTGACTTCAAAAGTTAATTAAAAGAAAATATTCAATAAAATATTATGAAACCAAATGCATCCTCTAGATATCGTAGTTAAAAATGTAAATTCAAAAAATTAGAATTTTATCCCTCATAGAAAAAAGTTATGTTTTACACAGTACATGTCACTCTATAAAATGTTGTTTATTGTGAGAAACTAGTTATTGAAGGATATGAAAAGGAAATATAATTTGGTTCCAAAAAACTTAAAAAATATATATTTAGAATCTACAAAAAAAATGTGACAAATTATTAGTTTACATCATCTTCAAATTCCTCACGATTTAGCAACTATAGGTGTCCGGAAGTGAATTTTTTTTCAAAATGTTCATTTCAATGTCAACTTTGGCCAAAAAGTGTAACCCACTATTGTGGGATCACCCTGGTTCATGATTTGGTGGTCTACAAGTGATCTTTTCTTTATAGCAGTGGATAACAATTATGTTCAAGTGCTTCGGATTGAAGAATCTTCTTGACAAAGTGATTAGAGGTTATAAGAATGTTCTTGGTGATTACAATGTGCTTGTGGATGTCTCCGGATCATGTTCCTACCTTTGGATTGGTCTGCAAAGAGAAATTTGGATCGTGGATGAAGACTATTCTTAGAAGACTTAGTGTTAACACCAGTCTTGGCCAACTTGGTTGTTTTCACTACTTGCAGAGATACATTGAAGATTGTGGAAGCATGTCGTAGCATGGAAGATTGTGTTTGAGTCCTAGCTAAGGCTTGGTTTGGTCCGCATTCATTATTTCTCTTTCATTTAGGTTCAGACCTATTCTAATGTATAATTGTAATGTTTGTAATGCCAACCTTGGAGATTATTCCAACAGTTGATGATTATAATGCCGACCTTGATGATCATTCCAAGGTTGATGAATTGTATAAATACTTGTAATTGAGTCATGAAAATGTATCCAAGATTGAAGACAAGAAGATAAGTGTGAAGTGTAAAAAGCATAGCAGAGTAAAGGAGATACACTGTGCTTCAATGGAACTGAACCCTGACATGATATAGATGCTATTATTTCAGTTCACCAACTTCTGGCAGTGAGCCCTTTTATTTGAGCAGTGAGCCCTAAGACAGTGGGCCTCTAATTTTTGGTATTGTAATTACATATCATATTGTGAGCTAACACTCACCATTGTTTTTCCCTATTTAGGATTTTCCACATAAAAATCTGGTGTCTCATGTGTTAAATGTGTGATTGTGCTTAAGTTTTTAATTTCATGCTTTCATGGTTAAATCATAACAACAGTGATTAAGTGATTGATGTGTTGATGTTTATAAGAAATTAAGTTTTGGTGACAACTGATTCACCCCCCCTCTCAGCTATCTTGTACATTTCAATACTAGGGACCCTAGTTCTTTCCCATTTATCCTTTACCCCGAGTCTATCTTTCTTGCATCTATGATCTAAGTCTAGTGAACATCAAATTTGTTACTTGTCTAAGTTGAAAACTTGTCAGATTGTCTTATCTAGATAAGGATCAATGTTTAGCCTTTAGCAAAGCCCAAATTTAGAAACACTCCATTTCATTCCTGCTCCCCACTTGAGTTCTAAATTCCTATCTTATAGACTTTAATAGGTCTCTTATATCAGGACAACTTCCAATCCCCTAGATTGAAAATCATATTAAAGAGCAGTCATGTTGTTTGTTTCACAATGCATTCATATGAAAATTAGAAAAAGAGTTTTAAAGAAATAAATTCAATGTCATAACTCATGGCATGCCATAGAAGTAAAAGTTTCATTTTAGCATTGCTTGTGTTATTACATTTGCACATCATCACCTGCATTCATATATATATATATATATATATATATATATATATATATATATATATATATATATATATATATATATATATATATCGAAAAAGACAAAAACAAATTGCATCATCCATATGTAATCATCTTAGGTATGCATTCTCATAAGAAAAATAAAAAACTCTATCCAACCATATGCACAAGAGAGAAAGTGAAGTACAAGATGTTAACTAAAGCTATGTATGGATCTCATCAAATGAGATCTCATTTGCAAAACAATGTCTGAGCACAAGTCACTCCTCCAACAAGTCAAAAGAGCAAAACTATGTAATCAAGTACACGAGTCTTCCCATGCAAGGGGGCAAGCGTAGAAATCTCATAAATATAGGCCTTTCAAATACATCCAGGAGTTTCAAACCAAACCTTCGCAAAATCTTCACAAAAACCATAAAAATTAGAAAAATAAAAAAAACCTAAAAAAATTTGTAAAAAATCAAAATCCTTAAAAATCAAATATGTTCTTCAAAATCTACAATAAAAGGAGAACATGTTCTCCTCTCTAGCTTAGCATGTATTCTATTTCCTTTATGCATTCTTAGATTAGTTTTTTCTTTTATGCATCTCTCGTGTGTTTGTTTTGCGTGCATTCATTCCTACAGGGTTCACTGACAGAGGCAAACAACTAGTCGAACTCTCATGATCTATGGTAAGTTCGTTATTTTAGTTTTCATTGTTCATTTTAATACATTCAGATGTCAGGCTAACACTAGTTATTGTAGGTACAATTGCTAGAAAATTGACAACGGGTAAGGCCTAGTTTGGGAATGGTACCTACCTTTCATGTTCTAGACTACCGTCGCCGAGGGGGCAAAAATATTTAAGCACAAAATTATGCACAACCTCCATGAGGACCCCTATGATGATTTTAATCCTTGTCACATACATGTAAGCATGAAATAATGTCCTCTAAGCAACAAACCTCTTGATGATGTGTCACTTCTTTCCTCTTGTGTTGTTTCTTCTTTATTATTTTCCCTCTCTCTTTGTCATCGACGCTTTTTGACACTTTTGTGACACTTGTCGATTTGCATTTTCTAAGCTTTTGACCTTGTTCCTAAGCCTTGCGAGCATCTTGTAGGTGAGTTTTCACCTTTACCCTATGTTTTTCATCATTTCCACTCCCTAGAAGCCTTCTAGAGGTCCCCCGGACCCATCTCCCACTTTTAGTTTTTAGTTTCACTCAACCAATCCAAATCTCCCCCTATTATTTCTAGATCTCCCCCCGGGAGGTCTTGTAGTGGAGGTGGAGATTTGGATTCTTGCACATGATTGACCAGTTTCTAGAGGTAGATCACCTCCTTTTCATCTTCTCTACCATCTCCCATCATGCATTTCCTCTCAGACCCCTTTCTTTCTGGGTCTCCCACCAAGTGACCCTCATTTTGCAAGATCCCCCCCAAGCAACCCTATTGGCAAAAGAGGCGACCCTATCACGTTTCTAGCCATGGAAAAACTTGAGTTTCTCACTCAAAATAGCTCCATTTTCACTTGTTTTTCTTCTAGTTGCATGATTTTTTATGCCTAATATGGACTTGACTATTTCATGCACCCACACATGCATAATTAGCTCCATTTGATCTAAAATTAACAACTCATTCTCTCTCATGCATTCTTCCAACTCCAATTCCTCTTCAATGATAAGCTATTATTGATTTATCACGCCCTAATTAACTGAGTTTACTGGGTAATCAATCTAGTTCACTCCCTAATTAATCCTCGTTAACTCATGAATTAATTAATTTAACTTCTCAATCAATCCCCTTCTTCCAACCTATAAATACCCCCTCCCTCAAGCACAAAGACAGGCACATTCATTGTGCACATAGCTCTTGCTAATTTTTTGCTCTCCAATTAGCATTCTCATGCTCACATAGGATGAAGGTGCCTTTTATTTTGTTCATTGTTCATCAAGCTTTCATATAAAGCTCTTCAAGTATCATTACACTGCTTCAATCAATGCCATTGTTCTCGTCCAAAGCTCCCATTGACCTCTTTCTAGATTCTACAAGCTTCTTTTGCTTCTTTGTGTTGTCTTGTCATCAAGAGGTCATCCCACTTCTTCAAGAGGATACGAGGTTGCCATCAAGGATTTCTGAGGGTAGTGGAGTCACACAAATCTTCATTATTTTAAGTTCCTCTATGATTTTATTCAATTAGTAGTAATTAGAAAATTAAAAATTGCTCTTGGGATTAGTAACATGTTTTTTTCTTGATAGATAGATCTTGCATGTTAGAGTAATTGGTTTTCAAATTCCTAGATCTAGTTTATTTAGAAAGCAATTTTATTTTCTAGATCAGATTGTTTCAAAATATTCGAAAACCCAAAAAACATAGAATAATTGCATTAGGTAAAACTCATTCTAGTTGCATTCATATTTCCTTTCCTAGATTAAAAAAGGTATCTTTATTTCCATAGATACCAAAAAAAGCACAAAAACAAGTTTGCACTTCATATAGCTTTGCATGCATAAAAATATAGAAAAGAACAAAAACATTAGTCACATAGATAACTTGCAAACCTTTGATATCATCACAAGGTCAACCATGGTTAATGAAGGTCAAACACTTGATAACATCACAAGGTCAACTAAAGTCAACACACAACTAAACCCTAGGTCAACCAAAAACCCTAAGTCAAACCCTAAAGTCTAGTTAAGGTTAGTCCACAAACACTTATCTCTTATCTTGGATCACACATGTGCCCAGGATTAAGAGGTGAGTGGGTGAGGGCAATCCTCGGTGAGATCGAGGAAAACAATCCAAGACCTCAACAAGATCCATTCGTCTTGAAACAACTAGAGGCACTTAGACAACTTCAAGTACAATGTGCATTCATTCAACGAATTGAAAGGTAAGAAGTCATAAACAAAAGTAACAACATACCTATGTAGAGGTGGAATAGCAGAAACCCCAACAGGAGAAG
The DNA here is from genome assembly GCA_027924645.1 of Cunninghamia lanceolata. Lineage (NCBI taxonomy): Eukaryota > Viridiplantae > Streptophyta > Pinopsida > Cupressales > Cupressaceae > Cunninghamia > Cunninghamia lanceolata. The sequence goes on along the minus strand of BSBN01000370.1, from coordinate 591,422 downwards.
AGAAACTAGTGACCCTTCAGGTCATAGGGTTATCTTCACAACAACAGTCATCGAGCAAAACATTCAAATTAGCACACAACAACAAAGGCTCCAGGACGTGTCAACCCCTCTCCACAAAGTCTAGCTCTCCAACAAGCTAGATCCCTGTCGTGTCTCACCTCCTCTTGACTGACTACTTCCACGAGAGAGTGAGTGATGTGGCAAATTACCCCGTGGCAAGGAGGGAAGGGTTTGTGCATGTGCCAAAATCCAACCTGACAACCCCTGGCAACCGAGGTCACGATTTTGAGCATACAATATCTTACCCACTATACTTAATGAATCTAGTGAAATCTAAAGATAACCTGAAATGTAACAACCAATATTTCACAAAATCATAAACACATCATATGCAAGAGTCTTAGGAGTTACTAAGAAAAAAGTATGAAAACACCTTATTACTGTTATGGAGTAAAAAGTGTCCACTTGTCTTTTTACCTCCTTGTTTAGCTCCTAGGTCCCATTTATTACAACACCGGTTGCTATGACTTGTGTGTTGGAAGTATGTGCCAACTGGTGTTGCCATTGATGTCAACATGATTGTGTTGTCATTAATGTCAACTGTGTCTTCTACTATTGCTGATATTTTCTTGATTGAGTTGTCATGTTAAGGATACTATCTGGGTATTTTGCTCCGTATTTCTTCTGTGTTAAAGACCGGAGGATGAGATTTGGATATGTTTTAGAGAAATTTTTGAAGATGTTAAATCTAGAATTTTGTGGTCTAGATTGTTGTGCAGCAAAAGATCTATTCACCAGTTTGAAAATTGTGCCTGGCAGTGTTTGCAATGTGACAGGGAGAAAGTATTTTTCTCCGCATTTCTCCATAGTTTGGTTTTAGTTCTTGTGGTTTTGGAAATATGATTATAAGGTCCTTAGCTATATTCATTCCAAAGGATTTGTAATTTGGCACTTTGGAAGGCAAGTTTCTGTGTAGTAGAGTTCGACAGTGTTGTTTATGAGCAGACAATGAATCCTCCTCAAAAGAAAAGTGTTGAGGATCTCTTTGATGTTTCTCTGGTAGCTAAGGGCTATTCATAGATATCTCTAGATCATGTTGAAGTGTTGTGCCTAGTCTGCAAGTCATGATACTGCTCGTGGAAGTGTGTGCCTCAAGGTTTTTGGTGTCTACACTAGTTCTGGCTGACTCAATTGCTTACACTTGTTGGGGAGGTGCTTTGTGAATTATGGAATGGTGTTGAAGTGTGTGAAGACATAATTGGGTCCAAGCTAAGCAGTGAAGTGTTCATCCCTCATTCATTTGCTTCACAAGGTTGTTTAGGACCAGACCTAATCTAAATTATGTATGTAAGCTGACCTTGGAGACTGTTCCAATGGTTGTAGATTGTGTTGCCAACTTTGATGAATGTTCCAAGGTTGATGATTGGTATAAATATATGTAATGAATCTGAGAGTGGTGTAGTATAGGGAAAAGATACGAAGATAAAGTGTGTGTTGTGTAAGGATAGCGAAGGAGAGATGTATTGTGCTTCAATGGAATTGAACTCAGGCATGTTGTAGATGCTACTATATCAGTTCATGGCAGTGAGCCACCCATCCTAACAGTGAGCCACCCCTTGGCAGTGAGCCACCTTTTGGACTGTGAGTCCTTTTGGGCAATGAATCTTTGTAATTAGGTATTGTTACTACATTATATTGTGAGCTAACACTCACCATGGTTTTTCCCTTTTAGGGTTTTCCACGTAAAAAATTTGGTGTTCATGTGTGTATGGTGTTGATGTGTTTAAGTTATGTTTCTGCATTTCATGTTTAATCTTCACGATAGATTAAGGGATTAAGATAAGTGAATGTGAATGTGATGTTGTGTAAGAGGGTTTAAAGTTTTGATACAACTAATTCACCCCCCCTCTCAGTTATCTTGTGCCTTCAACAATTGGTATCAGAGCGAGGTTCCTTGGAAGAAAGCCTAACAACTTAAGGTAGATTTGGGATGGTGCACAAGAAAGGCATTCCTTGATTTGATGGATCTGACTATGCCTACTGGAAGGTACGGATGCAAAGTTATCTTATTTCTATTAGTTATAATGTCTGGAAGATGGTTAAAGATAAATACACAGTACCTAAAGGTGGTCTAAAGACTGATGAAGAGATTAAGGATTATGAGACTAATCACAAATCTGAAAATACTATATTAAATGCTTTGTCTAACACTGAAATGGCGAAAGTTGTGGACCTGGAAACTGCTCATGAGATCTGGGACAAATTGAAAAACATAGATATGAAGGTGATGAATCTATCAAGAAGGCTAAGTTGTAGAACTTGAAGACTAAATATGAGACCATGTGAATGGCTGAGGATGAGAACATAAGAAGTTACATTCAGAAGATTGATGAAGTTGTCAGCAACATCAAGGGTCTTGGTGGAAAATTAGAGGATGTGGATGTTGTAGATAAGATACTCAGAACTCTTTCCAATCTTATAGTCACAAGGTATCTGTCATTGAAGAATTATTTGATATGGGCAATTTTACAAAAGATCAATTGCTTGGTAAACTGACTGCCTTTGAGATGAGAGAATTTGGTAAAACTAATGGCCCTATAAAAATTGAGACTACCTAGATCAGATAAATATGTTGTAGAATCAGATGAAGAAGATTTTGAAGAGCTTGAGGCAAAATTTGCAAGTAGAATAAAAAGAGGCAGCAGTGGAATGTTCAAAGGTAAGTTGCCCTTCAAATGTTTTAGTTGTGGCAAGATTGGTCATTATGCTTCAAGGTGTCCAAATAGAGCTTTGAAAAACAAGAACAAAGAAGGTAAAGGCAAGATGGTAAGAAAGAGTTACTATGTTCGAGATGATGAATCTGATTTTGAAGACGGTAATGCTAGTGAATGCTTGTTTATTGCACTAAGATAAGAACCTAGATATCTGCTAACCTTGCAAGTTGTGTGAAGGAAGAAAGTCCAAGAGAGTTGTTTGCATTTCATTCTGAGAAGGAAGATGAATGGATCATTGACAGTGGGTGTTCAAATCACTGACAGGAGATAAGAATAAGTTTGTTAAGTTTGAAAAGTATGATCTGGAGGACTAGTTAGGTTTGGTGATGATGCAGCTGGTAAGGTTTGCGGAAAGGGATCAATTACTTTTGATGGCAAGCACAATACAAATGATGTTCTTTATGTCAAAGGTTTAAAGCATAATCTTCTAAGTGTTGGTCAAATGTGTGACAAAGGGTATAATCTGGTGTTTAAGGACAATGGATGTGAGATAAGGAAAAGCTCTAGAACTATAATTGTTGCCAGTAAGAATACTAATGGTAGTGTTTATCATTTGAAAGGTACTAACAATTGTTGTTTGTTGGCTCAGACAAATGAAAGCTTGTTATGGCATAGGAGAATGTGTCACATTAATTTTGACAACTTGGTGAGAATAAGCAAAGTGCAAGTTGTAAGAGCCCTGCCTAGGATTGTGAAGCCTACCAATGTTATATGCAAAGATTGTCAGTTTGGGAAGTTAACAAAAACTACTTTGAAAAGCAAAGAACAATCTTCCACTAGTCTGCTGGAGTTGGTGCATACAGACTTATGTGACCCTACAAGAACAAGAAGTCTACAAGGTGACATATATTGTATGCTTCTCATTGATGATTATTCAAGAATAGCTTGGGTTACCTTTCTTAGAGAAAAATAAGAAGCCCTAGATAAGTTCAAGGCATTCAAAGATATGATTGAAAATGAGTTGGATTTGAGAATCAAGTGTTTGAGATCTGATAGAGGTGGTGAGTTTACTTCAAATGAGTTTAATTCTTTTTGTGAAGAACATGGAATAAAGAGACATTTATCTACCCCTAGACTCCTCAACAAAATGGAGTAGTTGAAAGGAAGAATAAAACTATTCAAGAAGCTACTAGAACAATGATCAAGGAAGCAGACCTACTGGAAATATATTGGAAAGAAGCAATACACATTGTTGTCTACATTCAAAACAGAGTGCAAGTCGAGTAAAAGAAACAAAGACACCTTATGAGCTGTGGTATGGAAGAACTCCTACTGTCAAATATTTCAAAGTGTTTGGAAGAAAATGTTACATTAAAAGAGATGGAGAATTAGGGAAGTTTGATGCTAGATGTGATGAAGGCATATTCCTTGGGTACTCTACCAAGAGCAAAGCTTACCGGTGCTATAACAAAAGGTTGAGAAAGATCATTGAAAGTACAAATGTGAAGGTAGATGAAAATTTTTAGAAAATCCCAGAGTTAAATGGATATGAGTCAAATGGATCAGTTGGTGTAGAGAAAGTTGAAGAAGACAAAGACAAGGAAGTTCAGACTGAAGTGCAAGCTGCTTCGAAAGAAGAAGTTCAAGTTGAAGCTTCGGAAAGAGTTCCTAAAACCCCTAGGTATGTGCAAAGATATCACACTGAAGATCAAATTATTGGTGACAAAAGGAAAGGTGTGTTGACAAGAAGCAGAGCTGCAGAAGAACAAGTGAATCTCTGCTTACACTCAGAGGTGGAACCTAAAATAGTAAATGAAGCATGCAATGATGAACATTGGGTCAAAGCAATGGAAGAAGAACTAATGCAGATTGAGAAGAACAATACTTGGAGACTTGTTCCTAGACCTGCATACAAGAATGTGATTGGAACAAAGTGGGTATTCTGGAACAAACTGAATGAAGTTGGAGAAGTGAGAAATAAGGCAAGACTTGTGTGTAAAGGCTATTCACAAGTGGAAGGAATGGACTATGAAGAAACCTTTGCTCTGGTGGCAAGATTGGAAGCTATCGGACTATTTTTGGCATTTGCAACACATAAAAATTTCAAGGTATACTAGATGGATGTGAAGTCTGATTTCTTGAATGGTGAGTTAGAAGAAGAGGTCTACATAGAGCAACCGGATGGGTTCCAGCTATCAGACAAACTAGACATGGTATGCAAGTTGAAGAAGGCTTTGTATGGATTGAAACAAGCTCCTAGAGCTTGGTATGCAAGACTGGATAAGTACCTATTACAACAAGGATTCAGTAAAGGGTCTGTAGATTGTAATTTGTACACTAAGATAAGTGGAAATCAAATCCTGATTGTTGAAGTCTATGTTGATGATATCATATTCAGTGGAAATGAAGATATGTGTAAGAAGTTTGCAGATGAAATACAAAAAGAGTTTGAGATGTCTATGTGTGGTGAAATGAATTTCTTCCTTGGACTACAAATCAATCAAACTGATAAAGGTATTTTCATTTCTCAGTCCAAGTATGTTAAGGAATTGTTGAAGAAGTTTAAAATGGAGGACTCTAAATTGATATGTACTTCTATGATTACTGGTTGTAAGGTGAGCAAGAATGATGAATCTCCTAAGGTTGATCAAAGCAAGTATAGGTCAATGATTGGAGGACTGCTTTATCTGACTACTACTAGACTGGATATCATGCATGCAATATGTATTGTGGCCAAATTTCAATCAAATCCCAAAGAATCACATGCTGTGGTAGTGAAGAGGATACTCAAGTATTTGAAGGGCACTCTGAATCATGGTTTGTGGTATCTTAAGAACAATGACTTTTATTTAAGTGCCTATACATATGCAGATTGGGGTGGATGTGTTGATGATAGGAAAAGCACAACTGGAGGTTCATTCTTTCTTGGAGATAGAGCGATGTCCTAGCATAGCAAGAAACAAGAATCAATTTCCTTGTCTACTGCAGAGGTAGAATATATTGCCGCATCATCATGCTGTACTCATGTGTTGTGGATGAAATAAACCTTGAAGGATATCAAAGTTGAGTATGATGAGCCAATCCCTATTCTTTGTGATAACACAAGTGCCACAAATATTTCAAAGAATCTAGTGATGCATTCAAAGACAAAGCACAATTCAATTAAGTATCACTTTTTAAGGGAGAAAGTTGCAGAGAATGAAGTAAAGCTTGAGTATGTACCTACAAAAGATCAATTTGCTGATATATTCACTAAGGCTCTTCCAAAAGATACATTTGAGTATCTATGGGAGAAGTTAGGGGTTTTTGCCCCTCCTTCCTTGAATTAGATGAATAAGAAGATGTATCAGTCTAGTGTGCCTCAAAGTACATTTCTCCTTTTTTGACTAATGTTGGAAGCTACCTCTCAGGGGGAGTAGGTAGTGGTTTGAGATGATTATTGTAGTCAAGGGGAGCAAAGAATGATTTCAAATTTGTTAGAGCAGTAGTGTGAAAGTATGTGAAGTAGAAGATTTGTGATGCCATTTTGCATTGATGTCAAAGGGGGAGAGAGATCATGTGAAAAACTCAGGGGGAGAAAGAGTTCAGATGTATAAAAAGAAAGGGGGAGTTCTGATGCAGAGTTGTGTCTTGATGAAGGAACATGTTTTTCACATCATACGTTTCCATCAATGACAAAGAGGGAGATTGTTGCAAGTATGTGCCAACTGGTGTTGTCATTGATGCCAACATGATTGTGTTGTCATTAGTGTCAACTGTCTTATGATATTGTTGATATTTGCTTGATTGAGTTATCATGTTAAGGATACTGTCTGGGTATTTTGCTCTGCATTTCTTCTGTGTTGAAGATTGAAGGATGAGATTTGGATATGTTTTAGAGAAGTGTTTGAAGATACTAAATCCATAATTTGGTGGTCTGGATCGCTATTTAGTAAAAGATCTATTCACCAGTTTGAAGAATGTGCCTGTCAGTGTTTGCAGTATGATAGGGAGAAAGTATTTTGCTCTGTATTTCTCCACAGTTTGGTCTTAGGTCTTGCAATTTTAGAAATATGCTTATAAGGTCCTTAGCTATCTTCATTCCAAAGGATTTGTAATTTGGTGCTCCAAAAAGCATTTTTTTGTGTAGTAGAGTTCGATAGTGTTGTTTATGAGTAGACAGTGAATCCTCCTCAAAAGAAAAGTGTTGTGGATCTCTTTGATGTTTCTTTGGTAATTGAAGATTGTTCGTGAATATCTCCAGATCATGTTGAAGTGTTGTGCCTAGTCCGCAAGTCATGATAGTGCTTTTGGAAGCGTATGCCTCAAGGTTTTTGGTGTCTACACTAGTTCTGGCCGATTCGGTTGCTTACACTTGTTGCGAAGGTGCTTTGTGAATCGTGGAAGTGTGTTGAAGCGTGTGAAGAGATAATTGGGTCCAAGCTAAGTCGTGAAGTGTTCATCCCTCATTCATTTTCTCTGCAAGGTTGTTTAGGACCAAACCTAATCTGAATTATGTATGTAAGCCATCCTTGGAGACTGTTCCAATGGTTGTAGATTGTGTTGCCGACCTTGATGAATGTTCCAAGGTTGATGATTGGTATAAATATATGTAATGAATTCATGAGTGGTGTAGTATAGGACGAAGATGTGAAGATAAAGTATGTGTTGTGTGAGGGCAGTGAAGGAGAGATTTATTGCGCTTCAATGGAATTGAACTCAGGCATGTTGTAGATGCTACTATATTAGTTCATGGCAGTGAGCCACCCATCCTAGTAGTGAGCCACCCCTTGGCAGTGAGCCACCTTTTGGACAGTGAGTCCTTTTGGGCAGTGAGCCCTGGGTAGTGAGCCTCTTTGTAATTCTGTATTATTATTACATTATATTGTGAGCTAACACTCACCATGGTTTTTCCCTTTTAAGGTTTTCCACGTAAAAAATCTAGTGTTCATGTGTGTATGGTGTTCATGTGTTTAAGGTATGTTTCTGCATTTCATGGTTAATCTTCACAACAAATTAAGGGATTAAGATAAGTAAATGTGAATGTGATTTTGTTTAAAAGGGTTTAAAGTTTTGATACAACGGATTCACCCCCCCTCTAAGTTGTCTTGTGCCTTCAACATTGTGTTGTTTGGAGAAAAATCTCCGAACAACACGGGCAATGTTAACAGTTAAAACCACAGTAAACATAAGAAACACAGGGGTTTTAACATTTAACAAAAGTTTTTCACAAAGATGAAGTTAAACAATGTTGCTCAGAGATTTTTCTCCGAGCCACACTAGGGTTTATGATTGATTTAAAAACATTCACAACTCTATCAAACACGACACCAATAGTCGACTCAAAACTTTGAAAAACAAGGGTTCTGATAAACAAAAAACCCACATACAATACAGTAAGCAATGCAAATGAAAAATGAAAAGGCAAAAGCAAGAAAAACACTTACCCAGCACGAGATTTTGATTGAGATATATATTGAAATTCTGCACAACCATCACATGACCAACATGGGTAATAGGAAGTTCCAAGATGACAATAGGGTGGGTGCAAAAAGATGGGGGGCCAAAAAGTGGCCAAATTCTTAAAACTTTTAAAAAGCCATAACGCACTTGCACTATAACGTGAGCGCGTTATAACGCGAGCATAACTCACTCACGTTATAACGTGAGCACGTTATTGTTTTCTTTGCATTTTTTTGTTTTTTGCAAAAGTTTGCCCAATGTTTAAGGGTCGAGGGTTTAATGGTTGAAGGATTAGGGTTTAAGGCATACTATCGAGGGTAGAGGGTTTAGGGTTGAAGGTTTAAGGGATGAGGGTTGAGGATTTAGGGATGAGGGTTAAGGGATTAGGGTTTAAGGTATAGTGTCGAGGGTAGAGGGTTTAGGGTTTAAGGTTTAAGGGTTGAGGGGTGAGGCTTTAGGGATAGGGTTTAGGGTTTAAGTTATAGTGTCGAGGGTTGAGGGTTTAGGGATAGGGTTTAGGATTTAAGTTTTAAGGGTTGAGGATTTAGGGATAGGGTTTAGGGTTTAAGGTTAAATGAGAGACCTAGATGGCTAAGGATGGATGGAGAGGTAGACAAGGAGTGATTAGGAAACTTAGAGAGGGGAGAGGTAGAGGTGAGGGGGAGATAGAAGTAAGAGATAGAGAGGTGAGGGGAGAGATAGAATAAAATGAGAGTGAAGTTGACAACTTGAGGGAAAGATGGGTAAGGAGGAGGAAGACAGGTGGAGAGGAAGGGAAATATCTAGAGATCCCTGAGAGATATACAAGTGAGAGACCTACAACCTAGGGAGATATGGGTGAGAGAGATAGAGGAGAGATGGGAGTGAGGCAGATAGGGGAGGAGAGGGGTGGATAAGGGTTGAGGGTTTAAGGGTCAGTGGTTTAGGGTTTAAGGGTTGAGGTATTAAGGGTCTAAGGGTTGAGGGATTAGGGTTTAAGGTATAGTGTCGAGGGTTGAAGCCTAATCCCTCAACCCTCGACACTATACCTTAAACCCCAAATTTGAGGGATTAGGGTTTTAAGGTATTGTGTCAAGGGTTGAGGGATTAGGGTTCAACCCTCGACACTATACTTTAAACCCTAATCCCTCAACCCTTAGACCCTTAATACCTCAACCCTTAAACCTTAAACCCTTGACCCTTAAACCCTAAAGCCTTAAACCCTTAACCCTTATCCACCCCTCTCCTCCCCTATCTGCCTTACCCCCATCTCTCCCCTATCTCTCTCACCCCTCTCTCCCTAGGTTGTAGGTCTCTCACTTGTATATCTCTCAAGGCTCTCTAGATATTTCCCTTCCTCTCCACCTCTCTCCCTCCTCCTTACCCATCTTTCCCTCAAGTTGTCAACTTCACTCTCTCATTTTATTCTATCTCTCCCCTCACCTCTATATCTCTCACCTCTCTCTCCCACTCACCTCTCTACCTCTCCCCTCTCTAGGTCTCTCAGTCATTCCTTGTCTACCTCTTCATCTGTCCTTAGTCATCTAGGTGTCTCACTTAACCTAAACACTAAACCCTATCCCTAAATCCTCAACCCTCAACCCTTAAACCTTAAATCCTAAACCCTCTACCCTCGACACTATACCTTATATCCTAATCCCTTAACCCTCAGCCCTAAAGCCTCAACCTTCAACCCTTAAACCTTCAACCATAAACCTTGTCTCTAAACCCTCTACACTCGACACTATGCCTTAAACCCTAATCCCTCAACTCTTAAACCCTTAATCCCTCAAACCTTAAACCCTTAAACCCTATATACCCTTTACACTTAACCTTGGACACTCAACCTTGAACATTATCCCTCAAACTTTAAACCTCTACCCTATACCCTATACCCTAAACCCTAATCCCTCAACCCTCAATCCTCAACCCTAATCCCTCAACCCTCAACCCTAATTTTAATTTTCTTCCATTGATTCAACATCATCGTTGTTTTCCCCATCAGAAACCAATTCATTCAGCAACTTGTTGCCCATTGGTTGACTTGAACTGCATATTCTGTTAGAAAAAGGGCATCTTTTATTTGTATCAATGTTGGTATTCATAAGCTGAAGAGCATTGATATTTTTCACACACCTTGTTCTTTGAAATATCTTAACCTTAAAATATGACTTGGATATGTACTTAAACAAAACAAAATCTCCAATCTCCAACCCATGATGATTCACAAAATTTTCCCAACCCTGCCTAAATTCTAGTTTATTTACTGTATACCCTCAACCCTAATCCCTCAACCCTAATCCCTCATCCCTAAACCCTAAACGCTATCCCTATTCCTAAACCCTCAACTCTCAACATTAAACCCTAATCCATAAACCCTAAACCCTAATCCCTCAACCCTAAACCCTATCCCTAAACCCTCAACCCTCAACACTATCCCTAAACCCTCAACCCTAAACCCTATCCCTAAACCCTCAACCCTAAACCCTATCCCTAAACCCTAAATCTATGTTTCTTGTTGTCCACCCCACACTTAGGGGAGGCATATTGTTATGAAATAGGCAAATAATCTTCCATTGTTTACTAGCTCACATTTTGTCCTGATATAGATTGATCCATTAATATTTGTGCCTATCTCACCTTCGATAGTACCTTTACAATATCTCACCTCTAGTTCCATTAGCTCATGTTCTATATCTCACTTATCTCTCCCCCTCACCTCTCTACCTCTCCCCTCTCTATGTCTCTCAGTCGCTCCTTGTCTACCTCGACCCTCAACCCTATCCCTAAACCCTAAACACTAAAGCCTCAATCCTCAACCCTCAACATCAAATCCTAATCCCTCAACCCTTCACTCTAATCCCTCAACCCTAAACCCTATCCCTAAACCCTCAACACTATACCTTAAACCCTAATCCCTCAACCCTCAACCCTAATCCATCATCCCTTAACTCTAATCCCTCATCCCTAAACCCTAAATGCTATCCCTATTCCTAGACCCTCAACGGGCTCGATACTATACCTTAAACCCTAATCCCTAATCCCTAAACCCTCCAACCCTATCCCTAATCCTTATACCCTCGACACTCTACTTTAACCCTAATCCCTCGACCCTCAACCCTATCCCGAAACCCTTAACCCTCAAACCTTAATGTACTCAACCCTTAACATCAAACCCTAATCCCTCAACCCTTAACTCTGATCCCTTGACCCTCAATCCTATCCCTAAACCCTAAACCCTCAACCCTCAACCCTCAACCCTCAACATCAAATCCTAATCCCTCAACCCTTCACTCTAATCCCTCAACCCTAAACCCTCAACACTATACCTTAAACCCTAATCCCTCAACCCTCAACCCTAAACCTTATCCCTAAACCCTAATCCATCAACCCTCAACCCTAATCCATCATCCCTCAACTCTAATCCCTCATCCCTAAACCCTAAATGCTATCCCTATTCCTAGACCCTCAACAGGCTCGATACTATACCTTAAACTCTAATCCCTTATCCCTAAACCCTCCTACCTTATCCCTAATCCATATACCCTCAACACTCTACTTTAACCCTAATCCCTCGACCCTCAACCCTATCCCTCAACCCTTAACCCTTGAACCTCAATGTACTCAACCCTCAATGTCAAACCCTAATCCCTCAACCCTTAACTCTGATCTCTCAACCCTCAATCCTATCCCTAAACCCTAAACCCTCAACCCTCAATCCTCAACGTCAAATCCTAATCCCTCAAGCCTTCACTCTAATCCCTCAACCCTAAACCCTATCCCTAAACCCTCAACACTATACCTTAAACCCTAATCCCTCAACCCTAAACCCTAAACCTTATCCCTAAACCCTAATCCCTCAACCCTCAACCCTAATCCATCATCCCTCAACTCTAATCCCTCATCCCTAAACCCTAAATGCTATCCCTATTCCTAGACCCTCAATGGGCTCGATACGATACCTTAAACCCTAATCCCTTATCCCTAAACCCTCCAACCTTATCCCTAATCCATATACCCTCGACACTCTACTTTAACCCTAATCCCTCGACCCTCAACCCTATCCCTCAACCCTTAACCCTCGAACCTTAATGTACTCAACCCTCAACGTCAAACCCTAATCCCTCAACCCTTAACTCTGATCCCTCGACCCTTAACCCTTAAAACTTGAACCCTAAACCCTCAACCCTCAACTCTCAATATTAAACCCTAATTCATCAACCCTAAACCCTAATCCCTCAAACTAAACCCTATCCCTAAACCATCAACCCTCAACACTATACCTTAAACCCTAATCCCTATCCCTCAACCCTTAACCCTTAAAACTTAAACCCTATCCCTATACCCTCAACACTTGACACTATATCTTAAGCCTTAAACCCTCATCCCTAAAGCCTTAACCCTCAATCCTTAAACCTTCAACCCTAAACCCTATCCCTAATCCCTCTACCCTCGACACTCTAACCCTAACCTTGACATTAAACACTAATACATCAACCCTAAACCCTAATTTGTCAACCCTAAACCCTCAACCCTCAACACTATACCTTAAACCCTAATCCCTCAACCCTCAACCCTAAACACTATCAATAAACCCTCAACCCTTGACACTATACCTTAAACCCTAATCCCTCAACCCTCAACCCTATTCCCTCATCCTTAAACCCTAAATGCTATCCCTATTCCTAAACCCTCAACCCTCGACACTATACCTTAAACCCTAATCCCTTATCCCTAAACCCTAAACCCTATCTCTCAACCCTTAAAAATTAAACCCTAAAACCTATCCATAAACCCTTGATGCTCAACACTATATTTTAAACCCCAATCCCTTAACCCTCGGCCCTAAAGCCTCAACCCTCAATCATTAAACGTTCAACCCTAAACCTTATCCCTAATCCCTCTACCCTCAACACTCTACTTTAACCCTAATCCCTTAACCATCAACCCTATCCCTCAACCCTCAACCCTCAACCCTCAACTCTCAACATTAAACCCTAATCCGTCAACCCTAAACCCTCAACCCTCAACACTATACATTAAACCATAATCCCTCAACCCTAAACCCTAAACCCTATCCCTAAACCCAACAAAACTACTTTGCCTTATGTTAGGTTGTTAAACCCATCATTTTTGACACTCTTCTCTTAAATATATTTGAGTTGCAAGAATATGTCAAAAAAATGGCTATGAATTTTTTTAATGTTAGTTTAATGTTATATGGCATGTTTTTCTGGCCCATCTGGGGTTCATTATGCCAATAGGTGTACACACTATGAGAAAAGCTTTGCGTATGGTACATCCACAGTGAGTACTTAACAGTTGAAATCAGAAGGATGATCATTATGAGAAAAGAATTGCATTGGGGTACATCTATGTTTCTTGCTATCCACCCTGCACTTAGGGGAGGTATATTGTTATGAAACAGGCAAATAATCTCCCATTGTTTACTGGCTCTATCCACAAGAACTACTAAACTATACCTTAAACCCTAATCCCTCAACCCTAAACCCTATCCCTAATCCCTCTACCCTCAACACTCTACCTTGACCCTAATCCCTTGACCCTTAACCCTAAACGCTATCCCTAAACCCTCAACCCTAAACCCTAATCCGTCAAGGTCCTAAACTCTAATCCTTTATCCCTAAACTCTAAATCCTATCCCTAAATGCTCAACCCTCAACCTTAAACCTTAATCACTCAATCCTTATCCACCCCTCTCCTCCCCTATCTGGCTCACTCCCATCTCAACCCTCCTCTACCCTCGACACTATACATACATACATATAGGCATACATAGATACATACATACATATAGGCATACATACATACATGATTAATAGCCTTGAACATAAAAAAATTTAAGTTGAACATAACGCGCTCATGTTATTTCAAACATGAAAAACAACACAAACTTATGTGGAAAAGGAAAATGCAAAGAAAACAATAATGCGAGTGCGTTATAACGCACTCGCGTTATGTCTTGCTTTGGGTATCCCAAGCCTTGGGTTTAGGATTTGCTTTGGATTTCCAACCCAAAGGCTTGGAGTGCCTTTTGAACAGTAACAGACGTGTTTTTTCATATTCTTCAAGATTTCACATAATTTCGTTCGTGCTAACCCTCAGATTTGCACGTGTTTCAAGGTCGAACAAATTGAACACCTGGGCAATGTTAGGCTTTCTCTTAGCTATTTGATGATGTAATTTTTTTCACATTTTAACAATGTTAAGCCTTTCATCTTTAATTTCTTTTGTTTGTGTGTCCGTTTTTGGGCAAAAACCACTGTTTCGTCTTTTTTTCATTGTAAATTAACTATTCATTGAAATTTCAAAAAAATTACATACTTAGAAACTAGACTCCATTCTACAAATATTAAAAAAAGAAAAAAATAATTTTCAATTAGTTTTCAAAATTTATAGGGGTAGCACGGCCAAAATTCTATTTTTTAGGATGTGTCCACTTTGAAAATTAATAAAAAATCAAATATTCATCAAAAAATTATCAGAAAAATCAAGCATAAGCTACATGCTATTAGTTAATTTCTCATTGAAGCGATTTTTAAAATACCAAAAAAAAGTTGACCTTTTGAGGGAGCCACAAAACATGCTATGTTATATTTTTTTGACAGAAACAACACCAATTTCTGTGGCTCCCTCTTTTGAACCCCTTAATCTATGCCATTTTAAAAAAAAATAGTAGTTTAGAAAGTAGACTCGGAGCACTACAAACATTGTTTTGGTTGCATCTCCAAATTTTGAGTGTAACTATACTCAATTTCTCATCCAAGGCCAGTATTTCCTTATTTCAGAAAAGAAGTGGCCACTTAAGACCCCTTTTTGGCCCCCCATCTTCTTGCACTTACCCAACAAGGATGGTAAAACAAAGGTTTAAAGTGGAAAATAACAGTGATAAACAAATATATAAACCAACATTAATAACCATTAATTACCATACATGTAGGTCGAGGGGTGTAGTTGCAAAGAAATTCTCTACAACTACATATGTAGTTGCAGAGAAGTTCTCCACAATTACACATGTTCTTCGCAATTACACATGTAGAAACTTCAAAAAATTTGCAACTGCACTAAAAAACGACGACACTACATATAAAGGGAAAAAAGGCTAAGTCTAGAAAATTGACTTTCACATTTTTTCAAAAGGTGAAAGATGACCCAAATTGAAAAGACTTTTCAAGGGGTTCGACTATGCACGAGGCCATTCCAAATTCGCCTCGTTTTGCATACATAGAGGACATGGGCCACGAAATGGACAAGTTTCGTAGGGGTTATCCCACGAATTGAGCAAGCGAAATTTGAGGATAACAAATTTAAATCGAGAACCGTCATGGTTACAAACACAAAGAAAACCAAAAGAACCCATTTAAAGACAAACAAAAACCCCATTTGAAGACAGGGAACAAAACAAAACACCTCAAATATTTTGAGCTTACTAGTTCAAAGCCTTAGTAGGATTTAAAATTGTTACCTAGGTCATGCGGGAAGTCGTCAACAAATACTGCCGAAGGAGCAACGAGCCTGCATTTCTGAACAATGTTGAACTTCATACGAGTCATCTCCAAAGCCGAAGTAACCATCTTTTGGTGTAGTTTGCAACGACCATACATGAATACAAGTGTCAGTAGTGGGGTGCGACGATTCATCAATGGAATGTACTAGAGCATTGAAGCCTCCATTCTTCGAAATGACGCGGCACAAAGGGTAGGGAAATGCGGACTGCATGGAATGCAGGTGGAAACATTTGGAAAGACCCAGAGTTGTAGTGTTTAATGCAAGAGTGTGGGGAAAAAAGTTGGCGCTCTGCTCGCATGCCACACAGCATGCTGAGCACTATCCACGATGTTCTGTATTGGGACCGCGGGTTATCATGACCGACCATCGGTTAGCCTTAAAAAAGGCTTGGAATTTGGATTCCGCCAACTTGCCTCGTTGTCCATGTGGAAAAAAAAGCCTAAACCCCTCCAAACGAAATATTTTACCCCTCCACCTCATCATTGACGTGGAGGATGCAATTTTTTTTTTTATTAAAGTGACATGGCGCTCCAGGTAGACCCGTCAAGTTAGGGTGACCCAATATGGTGACCCTCTCCTATATCTACTACAATTTTAGAACCACGATTCTCCATCAAATACTCACACAATTTTACATGAATACATAGTCATCTTTATAACGCGTCAAGCTAGATACATAACTTTATAAATATGTATACACACTTTCTCATTGTCTCATTGGTGGCACATACGTTATAAAACACACGAATCCTTGCCGTCCAAGAAGAGAAATGAAGAAAAGTGAAAAACTATGAACAAGGGTTTGAGTTATCTCCTCATATACAGACCGGCTGAATTGCATTTTATCAACCAAAGCAGCTGACGTGGGCGTGAGATTCATGATTTTCTGTGTGGATGACCTCCTGCACGTACTGGAAGTCGAAGACATGGCATGGAATGACAATCCTGCCCTTCTGCTCAAACCCATATTCTTCTTCGGCCTCCTTGAGAAGCTTCTGGAACAGAGGGTGGTTCATGTATTCCACCGGTATCACACACCGCTTCTGTTCTTCTCCCTCTCCAACGTAGAGGGCAAAGCAGCCCTTGGGCACATCACCTCCTTTTTTGAAACTCAACTGCAAAGAAAAATGAGGGAGATGCATCCTGCCCAGATAAGGCATAATGGCAATTGAGTAAGAATCAGAATTGAGACCACCAGATAACAGTAAAAACTTCAATTCATTCAAACAGAAACTCGAACCCTACGCTTCAGGTGTGATGACAAGAAGACCCTGCGAAGCGATGAGAAGATTATCTGTGGGAGGAAGGTGCACTTTATATGACAAGAGGAGGTCAAACCCGTGGACATTTTCTCTTTACGCGGGGCAAATGGCGTGCTCATAATATGAGACTTTTTATTTTTTCGACTTGATAACTTTGACATTTTCCAACCTTCCTCTTTTAGCTTCATCTCATCACTTGTATGACGACGCGAGTCGTAGGCATCAAGGTATACCCAAGATAACTTCAAATCCTAACCAGATCGAATACAGTTGTCTAAAGAGGAAAAGACTTGATTATAGGGAGGTGGGTGCCTTGGTAAACGTCACGTGTTACGTCACTGATAATGGAATTCTAGGTGCCCTTGTTCACGTAGAAGGCACGACAACTTATAAGGAAATTTTAAGAGAAACGTCCTTTTTTTGAGCGAATAAACACTCTTTAAAATAAGGAATAAAAATAAAATATTTTAGATAGAGAGTTGGAAATGGTAATGGATCTTTTTATAGTCTACATGTCGGACGACCTGATTTTGGGTCTACAAGTGGTTTATAACTATACTTCTAATATGAGGCATACATTCTCGACCTGATTTCCTATTTTTGGGTCTACAGGGGGCTTATGACTATGTTTCTAATATGAGGCATACATACCCAACCTGATTTGGGTCTACATGTGGCTTATGACTATGCTTCTAATATGAGGAATACATACCCCACCTGATTTTGGGTCTACATGTGGCTTATGACTATGGGCCTAGATGTGGCTTATGACTATGCTTCTAATATGAGGAATACATACACGACCTGATTTTGGGTCTACATGTGGCTTATGATTATGCTTCTAATATGAGGAATACATACCCAACCTGATTTTGGGTATACATGTGGCTTATGACTATGCTTCTAATATGAGGAATACATACCCGGCCTGATTTTGGGTCTACAGGGGGCTTATAACTATGCTTATAATATGAGGCATACATACCCTACCCTGTATAGGATTTGAACTTGTGATCTCTCTTTCAAGCGGGCGAGTTTTTTACCAACAGGCCAACTCAGGTTATATATGATTGAGGTTGAAATTTGTTATATGATTGGATTTGAAGTATGAATAAAATAAAAATAAAAAATTCCTTTTGGTGTAGAGGAAGAGGAGACTAGAATGACTATGATAGACAAGTGTTTTGATTTTTTAAAGTAGATCCTAGACAAAGGGATTGAGATGATCATGCCAAGTGAATTTCATAACCATGCTTGATCTTGGGTCAATCCCACACTTATGGCCTTGAACCCCACAACTATAATTTTGACCTCTTTTCTATGGTATCGATCATTTGTTGTGGATCTAATCCTATTGTCTTCAAATCTTCTATATTTACAAACAAGTTTTACTTGATCCTATACCCTACAATATTAGACTTGGTGGTGTTGAGGAACACAATTAGAACTTGCTATGCTAATTGTGGGAGGCCACTTGCTCCCCTCCTTTTGCCTTAGTCAAGCCATATTGATTGATTTAATGATTTTGATAAAGTTGGAAGACAAGCAACAAGAAATGCAAATGACAATGATGTGATTGTGATGATGTTAAGTGATCAAGACTTGATGTAACATAAAGTAATGTAATGAATACTAGACTAACCTAGTATAAAAATTAGGGTTTCACTATGTGTTAATGCAAGAGTTGATGTGACTAATGCAAGTGATAGAGTGATGATTGCATATTGATCCCCTGTGACAAAATATAATTTGAATTTGAACATAACAGGTCAATCTCACAACTACAATGTTGGGTATGGGACATTAGACGCATTGCACTTGTGTGGCCTATATATGGATAAATCACTCATGCCCATGTGGCAAAAGCTAGTTGAATGAGGGAGTGTCTAAAGGACTACCCTTTTTGTGAGGAAGGAGTGTCCTATGAGTGTTAATGATCTTTGTGTGTAGGGTAGTTATTGTGTTGGTTTGATCACTCACTTCATGAGGAAGGAGTGCTTGATGGTGAATGATTGTGTTGATGTGTGGTGTTGTGGTTGGAATGTGAGGGCGATCTCTAGAAAACCTTTGAAGAAGTGCTATTACATGATAATCCTCATGTGGTTGGGTGCATTGTTAGCATGGATTATGTTTAGCTTTTGCTAAGTGTTGATGGAAAAGTTGTTTAGTTGACAATTTTATACTTTGGTCAACTCCTGGGGATGAGCTAACTCTCTCTTGTCACCTAGTGTTCTCTTCCTATATCAATTGTAAAATGAGAGTTTGCTCCGAAACTTGTTCTTGATCAATTATTTCCAAGTTCAAAAGAGTTGCTTTGAGTTCTCTAAAGATAGATTATGTCCAATCCTCTCTAACCCTATAGGACACATGAGCTTGATGATGGGAGAGAGAAGAGATGAATATGTCCAATCCTAGTGTATTAATTGCATTTAACTTGCTTAACATGTGTTCACTTTCTTGATTGTTTGATTTGATTACCTAATTACCTTGTCTTGTTAGGAAGGGTTTTGATTGCTTTGTTCCTTCATTTTGTTTGCTTGGTTGGTTGCCTTGACCTATTAGCAAGGACTTTGATTGTTTGATGTTTGAATGGAAATGTACTAAATGAATCTAAATTCAAGAAATAAGCAACTACTCTTATGTTTTTTGTATTTTCCCAAATCAAAATGTAATCTAATTAACTAATTAAATGCAATGAGAATGATTCTAATGTAATGTGATGTGAGCAAATGTTTTGTTTTGTTTTGATTTTGTTGATTGCCTTGTCTCATTAGCAGGGGCTTGGTTGTTTATTGCCTTGTGTTGTTAGTAAGGGCTTAATGAAATGGATTAAAATGATTATGTTGATTTAAAACTAAAGTCTGCAATCTAATCTAATGCAACAAGTAAATTCTATCTAACTATATTGTTAATCTGTGATACAATGATGGAATGTCAAAGATCCAGGCAAGGTGAAGATAGCTTAATCTACCATACTTGCTACTTTAATTCAAACTTTTGAAAGTAAACTACTTAAAAACTTGAAAGCAAATAAACTAAAACTCACACCTAGAGATTAACAATTGAAATGCTTGGTGAATATAAGCATGGCATGTATGTCCTCAATGGATTAGGTTATGTAGTCTCCTCTCCTCTTTAGCTTGCGGTAATCCACTTGATGGAAGAAGGATGGGGAGACAAGAAACTAAGTAAAGGGGAAATAGAAGAGTATTGTGCTATTGTAATGGAAACTTTGAAGCTTCAAATTAACTAAGAAAAATCCTAGAGGTTGTATAGAGAATGGATACTATCTACAAAGAAAACTTAGAATTTCGCTTGGAGACCTCATAATCAACCTGCTAGGCTACTCGATCAACTATAAAAGGAGAGGCAACAAAATCACAATTCCTATAGGAGGCTTCCAATGAATAACCAAAGACCATTTGGAATCCAAATGGGGATACTTAAATATGCTTGAAAACTCAATCATATTCACAATTAGGGGGAACTCAAGAACTAATAGAAGTAGGGGGAGTTGGGACTAAGTTGGGCTTGAGTTTAGGTTCAAAAATGGTAGAGAAACAACTAGAATTAAAAGTTTCATGTGCTAATTTAGAATGTTGACATCACCTCTTTTACCAACCAGGTTCACCCCCTTTTTCTAATAGGGGTTTCCCATTAGACTAGGATAAGTTACCCAGGCAACTCTAAGAATGCTTGGGCAACCCTGAGAGTGCTTGAGTGAGCCCACCATTTGAAATGTAAAAAGGTAATTCTTGACAAGTAGAATGGTATGAAAGCAAGGCTAAAGGCTAGGAAGATGAAACAAGAATAAGGGAGGGCCCTAAAAGTTGAGAAACAAAGCATGAGAAGGATTTTTATTCACACAACATGGGTCATGAACTAAACCACCAAATCATAGTCAAACTACCATGTATGCCTATACAATTTTGGGCATTATTGGCAGGGTATGTACAATAGCAGGGCTCACAACAAATCCTACCGTAACTCACCACAAAGGGAATGCAGAGGATCAGGATGACATAGATATTGACATTTTGTAAGGGACACATCCCTAATGTAACATATAGATAGGTAATAGATAATATGTAAGATGTAAGAGAGATGAAAGAGTGAATATATAAGAAGAGATATATACAGAGCAGAGACTTAGACCTACCTATTTGTACATAAGATTTTAATGAATATATAAGGATTAGATCTAATGTCTAAGTGTGCATGAATGTGTATGATATGTATGAATGATGTATTCTTACCACATTCTATAATTCCTTGATGTTCTCTATGATTCTCTTACTGTCTCTTCTAGTGTATAAACTAACTACAAAGATTTGACTGAAGCTCAGATCTCCGAACTGAGTCCTCTCCATTTTCTTGCCAACATTTGGTTTTGAACTGTCAGGACCTTGGATAGAACAATGAAGAAGAATAGGATGAAATAGTAGAAGGAATAAGCGAAAAAAAAAGGAAAAAACAAACAAATAAAAAAAAGACAACAAAAATTTGTTTTATGATCTACGGTGAATCCTCTTAGGACCTACCCTTGTGAGAGGGGGGAAGGCACCTAAGGGAATGACAAATGGAAAGGGGGAGGGTCTAAAAAGATCCTTAAAAATATGTAACTCTTCAAGTTAATCTAACCATGGGATACATAAGGATTAATGTAATACCAAACCCAAAACACCCATGGGAAAAGGGGATAACAAGAAGCTAAGGGAAATTAGTGAAATTATAAAAATTAGAATGGAAATGAGCAGGGAAGAAAGACAAAAGTAGACTTAGGAGTGCCAAGAAAGATATAGAAGAAGGATGGGGAATGTAGAAAAATTAGGAAGGGAAAGCACCAGGAAGGTTGTGGAGGAAAAAGAAAAATTGGATGAGCGCACCATTGAGGTGTTGTTGACAGTGTCGATGTGGGTGTTGTTGAGTGCATCGGTGTGGGTGTTGTTGGAGAGATCATAGGAGAAGAAGAAAGAATGGATGAGCGCACCATAGGGGCTACCACAAATATGATACAGAGGGATATAGACAATCTTGAACCACTAACAATGCATATTAACAGGGCTACATAACTTCTCAAAATCCTAGGAGGGAGTATTGATGCTTATGACTAGTCAAGAAGGATATGGAGGGAAGAATATAATCGAACCATAAACCTACCACAAATAGGCATAACCCCAAAGTTTCAACCTAATTTTACTAATGTCCAAATCAGAGTTGATAAACAATGGGAAGAATTATTAAACCCTATAAGAAACATCCAGCCCTTAAACTTAGATGTAGACTATCTAGACCATCTGGTTAATTGAAGTGTGATGAAGGTTAGCGAAAGAAGAGAAGATGTGGTACATGATAATATTAGTTCCAAGAGTATAATCTTACAATTAAATGAAATGACACCAAATGATAAGATGTCATTAACAAACAAAAATCCATCCCCTAAGATAAAAAGGCACCTTGAAGAGATATAACTCCTAGACCAAGAGTCACCCCATGTGCCATATAAGACAAGGGTAATTTCAGTAGAAGAGGACACAAATCAAATAGACAAATAGAAAGAGATTGAAGAACAAATTAGAAGAGATTGTAAAGAAATACTGGAAAAAAAATTATTTTGACATTAAGTTACAGAGAGACAAGGGAACAGAAAAAGAACCCTAATACAGAGGACAAAACCTAAGCAGAAAGATAATAAATTAACACATTGCAATAAAGCAAAAGTTTCAAAAAATAAAATAAATCAACAATGGATTCACCTATCAAGCTACCTATATTTGGAAAGGACACAACAGAAGCCATAGAGCATATCTTTGTTTTGGAATCAATCTGGAATAGGAAAAATATAAAAAAAGACAAATTAAACTTTTTGATTTTGTGGGAACATTAAGAAATGATGCATTAAAATGGTATAGAAAGACATGTGCTAACCACAATAAAGCATGGGATGAGGTTAAGAAATTAGAATTTCTAGATAACTTTGAGTCCCCAAAAATCCCTATAGAAGGAGTGAGTAAGATGAGAGATATGGTCATGAGAGAAGGAGAATCCATTAAGGAATTTGATAAAAGGTTTAAATAAACTACCCGCAGGCTAGAGGAACCACTAACAGAGAAACAAAGGATTGAATGGTTTGTATCAAGCTTAAGTCCTAACGTTAGAACTTCTTTGGATGGAAAAGGTTTTTGATACATACTTAGAAGCAGAGACAATGGTTTGCCGCATAGAATCACAAACTTGGTGCAAACAAGACAAGACCAAAGAAAACTTGGAGATGGAGAAGCTAAATCTTGAACTATAACAACTGAAACTAAAACAAGAAATTATGGCAAGAAAAGAGGAGAGCCCACAGAAACAAAGACCTGATATATGGTGTGCATATTGCACAAAAGAAGGGAATTTGCGGGACGAGTGTCCAATGATGAAAGGAGAGAGAAATGCTATCATGATGAGGGTAGATATCAAAACAGTACTGAAGAGAAATAATACAGTTTATTACAGATTATGCGGCGAGTGGGATGACCATGAAATAGAAGATTTTCCATCACAATGCTTTAGGTTAAGAGAGGAATATGATCATGAACCTTGGTGTAATGCACACCACAAATATAGAATAGAAAATGAAAATATGGCATAGGTGAAAGGATTCACAGAAAGACCCTTATACATACAAGATCATGGCTCTAAACATCCTAATTGGGTTAATCAAAGAAATATTAATACTTTACAGAATACAAATCCTAATCCGATGCCATACATGAATAATTATAATAATGAAGAAAGAGGCCAATATAATGGATATAGAGGAGGTAGAGGCCACGGTAGAGAAATAAGAAGAAGAGATGATGCAATATGATTTAAATGCAGTAAACCAATTCATTTTGCTAATGAATGATGGGGAGAAAAGAAAAGACAATGCAGGCTTTGCAGTAGCACATACCATGACATATTTAATTGTGATAAGGCTCAAACATATTACAAAAATGCCTCACCAAAGTCTAAGTGATGAACTTTAGGTTTTGAAAGGAGCAAGACTCACGAGGAGAGTGCCTAAAACCCACCGCAAACAACACAGAGATGCCAAAAAGTAAAAATCTATGAATCAGAGATCACTACCAATAGTTCATCAGAAGATGATTACCAATTGGAAACATATGAACAAAAGCCAAAATATAAAAAGAAAAATAAAGCAATGGTAGTCACAAGACAAGGGACTGATACCACAATGAAATACGTTAACACAAGTGAGGATGAAAGTGAGGAAGATGAAGAACACTCCTTCCCTAACAAAGAAAACACTCAAACAGGAACAACAAAAAGAGAAAGAGCCAGATAATTTCTTTACTGAACAAGAAGTGAGAATACTAAAACAACTCACACGAATGGCTAAACAAAATAACCTCTTAGGGAAACTTAAAAAATTCAACAAATATTAGAACAAACAAAAGATCCAACCACTACAAATCAGAAAATAGGAGAACTGAGAGATCATGGAAGAAAATCCCTATAATGATTAAAGTTAATGTCAACCACAAAAGATTGAAAAATGCAATGGTTGATTTAGGCGTAGATATCAACATGATCTCGAAAAGGGTGTGGGAATAGTTGGGAAGGCCTAAACTACAAGAAACACCATACAATATCAGTCTTGTGAATCGATCCAGAATGAAAACACTAGGAATATGGAGGAATGTAGAAGTTAGTGTCATGAGGGTAAAATAGATTATAGACATCGAGGTAGCAGCAACTAAATAAACCTTTGACTCTCTCAATGCACTACTAGGTCTAAGATGGTTTGTAGGGGCAAATGGGGTTATGGAATCTAGGAAGGAAGAAATATCCTTTGTAGATGATGAGAAGATCATTCATATACCTTTAGGAGGAAACAATGATGAATCGTATATAGAAGAAATCGATCCAAAAGAATGCAATGATGAAGAAAAAAAAACCTCTATTCAATCTCTAAACTTCCCACAAATGAAAACATAGAAGAACCTAACTCTGAAGGAGAGATAGAAATTGAATCTCACCATTATAGCATGGATAGTGAGGATGTCCTAAGTGCCTAGTTGCAAGAAGAACCAAAAACATACACCCGCAGAATTAAGGGACCCAGGAGAGTATTTATGGTCAAGATGACAGAACTAGATTCACCACATTTTACTGCAAATGATGAAATTGCACCACAAGAAACAAGCGAAGAACAAGACATATACACAGAAAATGAACACCAAAAATCATATCAAATAAACCAAATTCCAAGGGGAATATCACATATCAAGCTACCTAAGTATTTAGGAATTGGGGATCTAACTGCACACCGATCACAAATGAAACAAACTTTTGAGAAAGAAGAAGTAAGACTTGAAGCATTAAATCATACACTAATATTCAATGCTACTAGTTGGTGGAACAATCATAAGCATAACATCCAGCACTAGTGAGTCTTCAAGATCTTAATTCAAACAAGATACCTAGCAGAAGAAGGCGAGTATGATGAAATTCTTAAATATGATGGAAGTATCCATCCAAAAGAACACATAAAAACTTGTATATGGGTTTGGAGAGTTTGAAATGAATACAATGAAACACTATACATACAATTATTCTACTAGACACTTACCACCGGTAGTATAGACCTGGTACATCAACTAGGAAAGAGGGGCATAAACTAAACACTGAGATGTATTAAAGGAAGATTTTTATTGTACATTTTCTTTTTGGGATGAAGATGACCATGTTCATACCACATTACTTAAAATCAAGGAAATAATATTCAAACCTAATGAAGAAAGAGAATAACAAGTACCGCAAACAAATTATCCACAACCATAGAGTGAAGGGATATGGAAATTTATTGAGTGGATGAACAAGGAAACAAACCCCACTAAACATAAATGTTACAAAACTACTCAAGGGGATAATTAAGATATAGAGAACCTAGAAATACAAGTACAAGAAGGGGAAAGAGAACTATAACTCCTTACAGAACCCAAAGAAAAATATTATAACCAACCCATAAAACTAAGAGAGGAAAATGTAGCAAAAGAAGGAGAACCCGAATTAGCAAAAAATGGAGATAAATGGGATGAAAGGGTAGTGGCACAAGTCACAGAGATCCTATTTGAATTTGAAGATCTATTCCCTAGAACATTCATAGATATGAAAGGAATCAAGGAAGAAGCAGGAATAATGAAAATCCAATTAAAGGAAGGAGTCAAACCTATAAATAAAAGACCCTATAATCTAAACCCTAATATGAAGAAGAAGGTAAAAGTGGAACTAGACAAAATGTTGGTAGCAGGTATAATCAAGCCTATGGAGGATGCCAAATGGATAAGTCCCATGGTTGTGCAAACAAGAGAACAAGAGAAATAAGAATATGCATAGACTATAGATAACTAAACAAGGAATACATACATGACCCTTTTCCCACTCCATTTACTGAAGAAATATTAGAGTCAGTAGATGGCAGAGAGATATGCTCCTTCACTGATGGATTCTTTGAATACCATCAGGTAAAGATAAGAGAAGAAGACCAGCCAAAGACATCATTTGCATCAGAATTTGGGTCTTACATGTATACAGTGATGCCTTTTGGTTTAAAGAATGCACATGTCATATTCAGTAGGATAATGGTGAATGCTTTCAAGTACTTTATTCATGATTTCCTAGAAGTATACCTTAATGATTGGACAGTGCATGGCCTGGTGAAGGATCATGTGCAAGTATTAAGGACAATGTTAAATAGATGCAAAAGCATGTAAATATCACTAAACTTAAAAAAGTGTATGTTTGTGGTACCTTTTGGCACCCTACTAGGGCATATCATTTGCAAGGAAGGTCTAATGGTTGACTCAATGAAAGTAACATTGATAATGACCTTACCACCACCAAAGTCTTCACCAGAGGTAAAAACCTTCTTGAGCTATAAAGGGTATCACCGCAAGTTCATAAGAAGATATGTGGCAATTGCAACATCTTTGGAAGAACTTTTGAAAAAGAAAACTAGGAAGAACATTGAATGGAATGAAGAATGTCATAATGCTTTTGACACATTAAACAAAAGATAGCAGAAGCACCAATATTAATATTTCTTGATTGGAATATACCATTTCATGTACATGTGGACACGTCAAGGATGGTAATTGGAGCAATACTAGCACAACCAAAGGGAAATAAGGACCATCCTATAGCATTTGCCAACAAGAAGTTATCCAAAGCAGAAAAAACTACACAACAACAGAGCGGGAAGCCTTGACCATGATTTATGCCTTACAAAAATTCAAACATTATTTATTATCCACTCCATTTATATTCTTCATAGACTATGAACCTTTAAAATACCTATTGAACCAACTTGTTATTCAAGGATGGATATGCAGATGGTTACTATTGTTTCAAGAGTTCAATTTCAAGATATTGGTTAAACCGAGGAATACAAACCAAGGCCCTCATTACCTATCCAAAATAGAAACAAGAGAAGAACTTGATGACCAACATGAAGAGTTACCTAGCGCATACTTATTTAGACTAAATGTGGTACTAGAGGAGTTACATGAGATAGCATTATTACTTTCCACAAGGGAATTTCCAAAATATATCTCACCACATGACAAACAAGCATTAATGCAAAAGGCACCACCTTATACACTTGTTGAAGGAGAACTACACATCTTGGGAAAAGATGATATCTTAAATAGGGTGGTTTATGGACATGAAAGAAAAACAATATTAAGGGAAGCACATGAAGGAATTTTCAAAGGACATAACTGTAGAGACACTACCACAAAAAGGGTAAAACTAGTAGTTTGTGGTGGCCTACTTTACAAAAGGATGCAAAACAATATGTTAAGAATTGTGACATATGTCAAAGAGCAGGAAAACCTACCACAAGAGATGAAATGCCTAGGATGAAATCAGTCTTGGCACAAATACCATTTGAGAAATGGGCAATAGATTTCATTGGACCCATAAACCCTCCTGCAAAATATTCAAAAGAAAGATTCATAATAACAGGAGTGGAATATTTGACTAAGAGGGTAGAAGCACAACCAACTAGAGATTGCACAACCAAAACTGCTACAAAGTTTCTCTATGAAAATATTATTACAAGATTTGGTTGTCCAATAAGTATAACAAGTGATCAAGGTAAACACTTCATAAATAAGATGATTGCAGAACTCTAGAGTAGCTTTATGATAACACACAACAAAAGTTATCCATATCATCCAAAAGCAAATGGAGTAAGTGAAGCTCTAAATAAGATAATTGGAACAACGCTGACAAAGATGTGCAATGGTAATAGAGAAGATTGGGACCTAAAAGTACCTAGAGTACTTTGGGCATAACAGTCTACTAAGTTCACACCATTTTAGCTAGTATATGGAATTGATGCAACTGTTACAAGTATGAGGAGTAACTATTTTCATTGATGTCAACACCTAAGAAAGTCATTTGAATAAGTTTGAACAAGTATTTGAGGAATTAGAACAAAGTGCAGAAGTGCTTTATCTACCAGAGTAGTGCAGTGTTTTGCTCCGCATATCCTGTAGATTGAATATCTTTTCCTATAGATTGGAAGTAATGTTAAGGGATGTCTTTAGATGCTATGTTTCAAGTTTGAGCATCCGGTGTGAAGATTTGAGCGAGTTATGTTCACCAGAGTACAAACTATTTTTCTATGTATTTAATGATGATAGGGAGAATGTATTCTGCTCTGCATTTCTCCGCATTTAAGTTTCACAGTCTGCGGCTCTGGAATTAAGTTTGTGATGATGTTATGTGCCTTCAGTTTAAATGGTTCATGATTTGGTGCTCCGTAAGCGATCTCTCCTTTATGACAGTGGCCAACAGTAATGTACAAGTGCTCTGGTTTGAAGAATCTTATGGATAAAGTGGTTAGAGGTTGTGCGGATGTTCTTGGTGATTGTAATGTGCTTGTGGGAGTCTCTATATCATGTTCCTACCTTTTGATTGGTCCACAAAGTATAATCTGGATCATGCATGAAGCGTGTGCCTGAAAGTTTTAGTGTTAACTCCAGTCTTGGTTGACCTGGTTGTTTTTGCTACTTGCAGTTGTGCTTCGAAGTTTGTAAAGAATGTTGATTCATGGAAGATTGCAATTGAGTCCTAGCTAAGGCTTGGTGTGATCCGCATTCATTATTTTCTCTCTCAAATCTATTTAGGTCCAAACCTATCTTGATGTATGTATGTTTTTCGACCTTAGATATTGTTCCAATGGTTAATGATTGTAATGTCGACCTTGATGCTAATTCCAAGGTTGATGAATTGTATAAAAACATGTAATGAAGTCGTGAATTAGTGTAGGATGCAAAAATGATAATATAATTGCGAAGTAAAAAGGTAGAGTAGAGCAGAGGATACCTATTGTGCTTCAATGGAACTGAACCTTGGCATAGTGTAAATGTTACTTTCTCAGTTCACCAATTTTGGCAGTGAGCCATCCATCGGCAGTGAGCCACCCCATTGGCAGTGAACCTCTTCATTTGCAGTGTTGGGCAGTGAGACCTAAGTCAGTGAGCCTCTAACTTTTCAGTATTTTTATAACATATTATATTGTGAGCTAACACTCATGGTTTTTCCCCTATGGGGTTTTCCACGTAAAAATCTAGTGTCTCTTGTGTTGAATGTGTTTAAATTTTTGTTTTCATGCTTTCATGGTTAAGATACAAATTCAATGCTAATTGGTTGATGTATTAATGGTTTTAAAATATTGGTTACAACTGATTCACCCCCCTCTCAGTTGTATTGTGCTTTTCAACAATTGGTATCAGAGCGAGGGTTCCTCAGTAAAGAGTCTAACAACTCGAGGTAGATCTGAGATGGCACACAGAAAGGAGTCACCATAGTTAGATGTAATGGATTGTACTCTATGGAAGGTATGAATGAAAAGTTATCTCATTTCACTTGGTTATAATGTTTGGAAAATGGCAGAGAAAAGGTATACTATTCCTCAAAATAGACCAGCAGATGAAGATGAAGTCAAACAGTATGAGTTTAATGGAAAGGATAGAGATGCTATGTTAAGCGCTTTATCCAACATTGAGTTGGTGAAAGTTATGGATTTGGAAATTACTCATGAGATCTGGGAAAAGTTGAAAATTTTGTATGAAGGAGATAATTCTGTGATGAGTGCAAAATTACAAAATCTGAAGGTAAAGTATGAAGGCATGAAATTGAGTGATGATGAGAACATAACAATCGACTTGAAAAAGGTTGATGAAATTGTCAATGGAATAAAAGGTCTTGGAGGAACTATCGACGAAGATGAGGTTGTGCTTAAGATTCTTAGGTCTTTGCCTAAATCTTATAGTCACAAGGTGGCAACAATTGAAGAGGTTATGACTGTGAAAAAGATTTCAAAGGATCAGTTGCTTGGGAAGCTTACAAATTTTGAAATGAGGGAGTTCATCGATGCTCTACCAAAGATTAAGACTCCTTTCAAAGCCAAGACTTCAGAAAAGACCTCAAGAGCTCAAAAATATGTTGTGGAATTTGATGATGACCTAGATGAGGTTGAAGCCAACTTTGTGGATAGAATACAAAGAGGTTCCGCTAAGTTCAAAGGCAAATTATCATTCAAATGCTTTTCTCGTGGTAATATTGGTCACTATGCATCTAGATGTCTGAAGAGAATTGAAAGAGGTAAGAAGAAATTTGAAAGTATACCTAGAATTGTCAATAAATGCTATTATGTTAGAGATCTTGATGATGATGATGTAACATATGATGACTTTGATGATAATAGTACTAGTGCAAATGAATGTGTGTTTATTGCTATTAAGGAAGAACCTGTGTCTACTAATCCTACTAGCTATGTGAAGGAAGAAAAACCAGTGGAAGAAAGTGCTCTATCTGTCCAGGTTGAGAAGGATAAGGATGAATGGATCATTGACAGTGAATGTTCACATCAGATGATTGCTGAGAAAAGTAAGTTTGTAAGTTTGGAAAAGTATGATGGTGGATTGGTTAGGTTTGGAGATAATGCGGCTAGTAAGATCTGTGGAAGAGGATCTATTTATTTTGAAGGCAAGCATAATACAGATGACGTTCTCTATGTGAAAGGTCTAAAGCATAATCTTTTAAGTGTTGGTTAGATGTGTGATAAAGGGTATGATCTGAGTTTCAAAGACAATGCATGAAAGATCATGGAAAGCTCCAGAACAGTGATTGCAACTTGTAAGAAAACTAGAGGTAATATTTATCACTTGAGGGGAACTAATAATTGTTGTTTGTTAGCTCAGACAGATGAGAGTTGGATGTGGCATAGAAGGATGTGTCATATCAATTTTGATAACTTGGTGAAGATAAGATTAGTACAAGCTGTGAGAGATTTTCCTAAACTGGTGAAGCCTTCCAATATTATTTGCAAGGAATGTCAACTGAGAAAATAAACAAAGACAAGTTTCAAGAGAAAAGAACAATTTTCTACTGGATTGCTTGAGCTGGTGCATATAGATCTGTGTGGTCCTACAAGAATAAGAAGTCTACAAGGGACAAGTACTTTATGTTTCTTATTGATGATTATTCTAGAATGACATGGGTCACTTTTCTAAAAGAGAAATCAGAAGCACTAGACAAGTTCAAAGATTTTAAGGTAATGGTTGAGAATGAGTTAGAATTGAGGATCAAATTCTTAAGGTCTAATAGAGGAGGCGAGTTTACATCAAATGAATTTAACATTTTGTGTTAAGAGCATGGAATAAAGAGACAGTTGTCTGCTCCTAGGACTCCTGAGAAAAATGGATTTGTTGAAAGAAAGGACAGAACAGTTCAAGAGGCATCTAGGTCTATGATGATGAAAGCTAACCTACCTAAAGTATATTGAAGAGAAGATATACATACTGCTGTCTACATTCAAAACAGAGTCCAAGTCAAAGGTAATGGTACTTAAACTCCTTATGAATTGTGGTATGGAAGAGTTCCCACAGTGAAATATTTCAAAGTTTTTGGAAGCAAATGTTATATCAGAATAGATGAAGAGTTAGGCAAGTTTGATGCTAGGTGTGATGAAGGAATATTCCTTGGATACTCCACTAAGAGTAAGGCCTACCGGTGCTACAATAAGAGATTGAGAAAGATGATTGAGAGTGCTAATGTGAAGGATGATGAAGATAGGGAAATAACATCAAATCTAAGTGGCTATGAATTAGATGAACCTATTACTATAGACAATAAAGAGAAGGTGAAAAAAATGATAGTTAGGTCGAAGAAGAAAAGGCTCTGGAAACTGCTGCTAAGACTCCCAAGTATGTAAGGATTACTCATTCTGAAGATCAAATCATTGGTGACAAAAACAAAGGGGTATTGACAAGGGAAAGAGCTACCGAGGAACATGTGAATATTGTTTTCTTTCACAGATTGAACCTAAAACTGTAAGTGAATCTTGCAAAGATGAAAGTTGGGTAAAAGCCATGGAAGAAGAGTTGATGCAGATAGAGAAGAATCAAACTTGGGAATTGGTCCCTAGACCTGCTGATAATAATGTGATCGGAACCAAATGGGTGTTCAGAAACAAGATGAATGAAAATGGAGTAGTAAGAAACAAAGCAAGACTGGTATGCAAAGGATATTCTCAAGTTGAAGGCATAGATTTTGAAGAGACTTTTTCTCCTGTGGCAAGGATTGAAGCAATAAGAATGTTCCTAGCATTTGCAGCACACAATAATTTCAAAGTGTACCTAATGGATGTGAAGTCTGCATTCTTGAATAAAGAGCTAGAAGAAGAGGTGTACATTGAACAACTAGAAGGATTTCAGTCATCAAACCAAGGTGACATGGTGTGCAGATTGAAGATGGCCCTGTATGGACTCAAGCAAGCTCCTAGAGCCTGGTATGCAAGGTTGGACAAGTATTTGATGTAATTAGGGTTCAGCAAAGGTACTACAGATAGTAATCTCTATTTCAAAATCAATGATGATCAAATTCTGATTGTTGTAGTCTTTGTTGATGATATTATCTTTGGAGGAAATGAAGGTATGTGTAAGAAATTTGTAGAGGAAATGTAAAAGGAGTTTGAGATGTCTATGTTTGGTGAAATGAATTTCTTTCTAGGACTGCAAATTACTCAATCAGAAAAAGGAATTTTCATTTCTCAGTCTAAATTGTGAAAGAGTTGTTGAAGAAGTTTGGCATGGAGGATTCCAAGCTAGTATGTACTCCTATGGTAACTGGTTGCAAGCTAAGCAAGAATGATGAATCACCTAGGACTGATTAGAAAAAGTATAGGTCTATGATTGGAGGACTGCTCTATCTAACCCACACTAGACTAGACATAATGCATGCAATCTGTCTTGTGGCAAGATTTCAAGAAGATCCCAAAGAGTCACATTTTATGGAAGTCAAAAGGATCATGAGGTATTTAAAAGGCACTTCAGATTATGGTTTGTGGTATCCCAAAGATATTGATTTCACTCTTTGTGCTTATACAGATGCAGATTGTGCTGGAGATGCTGATGATAGAAAGAGTACAAGTGGAGGTGCTTTCCTTTTAGGTAATAGATTAGTGTCATGGCTGAGCAAGAAGAAAGAATCAATTTCTTTGTCTACTACAGAAGTAGAATATATTGCTGCAACATGTTGTTGTACTCAAGTGCTTTGTATGAAGTAAACATTGAAGGACATAAGAGTTGTGTATGAAAAACCAATCTCAATCTTTTGTGACAATACAAGTGCTATAAACATTTCAAAGAATCTAGTGATGGACTCAAGGACAAAGCATATATCGATAAGGTATCACTTTCTCAGAGAAAAGGTAACAAAGAATGAAGTAAAGATGGAGTATGTGTCTACAAAGGACCAGATTGCAGATATTTTCACTAAGCCTCTACCTAAGGATACTTTTGAGTATCTTAGGGAGAAGTTAGGGTTATTACCCCTTC
Organism: Cunninghamia lanceolata; assembly: GCA_027924645.1. NCBI lineage: Eukaryota > Viridiplantae > Streptophyta > Pinopsida > Cupressales > Cupressaceae > Cunninghamia > Cunninghamia lanceolata. Next base: position 557,594 of record BSBN01000370.1, on the reverse strand, counting down.
CACTCTTAACTAAGATGAATAGGAAATACATCAGTCTAGTTGTGTCAAAGTCTCATTCTTTTGATATGGATTAATGTTTTGAAGGCTACTCCTTAAGGGGAGTAGGTGGAAGTTTTAGATCAAGAGCAGTAAGTGTTGCAATGTTGATGACAGGGGGAGTTGTGCAGCAAAAAGAAAGAAAAGGTCTGGCACCCTTTGCCATTGATGTCAAAGGGGGAGAGAAGTTCATGTGAAAAACCTAAGGAAGAAAGTTGCAAATAGAGAAAGCATCAAGTGAGGGGTAGCAAAGAAGTAAAGCAAGATTATATGTCTTGATGGTTTTTCACATCATGTGTTGCCATCAATGACAAAGGGGGAGATTGTTACAAGTATGAGCAATAAGTGTTGTCATTGATGTCAACACCTAAGAAAGTCATTTGAATAAGTCTAAACAAGTATTTGAGGAATTAGAACAAAGTGCAAAAGTGCTTTATCTACCAGAGCAGTGCAATGTTTTGTTCTGCATATCTTGTAGATTGAATATCTTTTCTTGTAGATTGGAAGTAATGTTAAGGGATGTCTGTAGATGCTATGTTTGAAGTTTGAGCCTCTAGTGTGAAGATTTGAGAGAGTTATGTTCACCAGAGTACAAACTATTTTTCTATGTATTTAATGGTGATAGGGAGAATGTATTTTGCTTCGCATTTCTCCACACTTAATTTTCATAGTTTGTGGTTCTGGAATTAAGTTTATGATGATGTTATGTGCCTTTAGTTTAAATGGTTCATGATTTGGTACTTCACAAGCGATCTTTCCTTTATGATAGTGGTAGACAGTAATGTTCATGTGCTCCGGTTTGAAGAATCTTATGGATAAAGTGGTTAGAGGTTGTGCAGATGTTCTTGGTGATTGTAACGTGCTTGTGGGAGTCTCTAGATCATGTTCCTACCTTTTGACTGGTCTGCAAAGTATAATCTAGATCGTGCATGAAGCGTGTTCCTAAAAGTTTTAGTGTTAACTCCAGTCTTGGCCGACCTGGTTATTTTCACTACTTGCGATTGTGCTTCGAAGTTTGTAAAGCATGTTGATTCGTGGAAGATTGCAATTGAGTCCCAGCTAAGGCTTTGCGTGATCCACTTTCATTATTTTCTCTCTCAAATCTGTTTAGGTCCAGACCTATCTTGGTGTATGTATGTTTGCCAACCTTGGATATTGTTCCAATGGTTGATGATTGTAATGCCAACCTTGATGCTAATTCCAAGGTTGATGAATTGTATAAAAACATGTAATGAAGTCGTGAATTAGTGTAGGATGTGAAAATTATAAGATAATTGTGAAGTAAAAAGGCAGAGCAGAGCAGAGGATACCTATTGTGCTTCAATGGAACTGAACATTGGCATAGTGTAGATGCTACTATCTCAGTTCACCAATTTTGCCAGTGAGCCATCCGCTGGTACTGAGCCACCCCATTGGCAGTGAGCCTCTGATTTTTGGTATTATTATAACATATTATATTATGAGCTAACACTCACCGTGGTTTTTCCCCTGTGGGGTTTTCCACGTAAAAATCTAGTGTCTCCTGTGTCTCCTGTGTTTAATTTTTTGTTTTCATGCTTTCATGGTTAAGATACAAATTCAATGTTAATTGGTTGATGTATTAATGGTTTTGAAATATTGGTTACAACTGATTCACCCCCCCTCTTAGTTGTATTGCACTTTTCAACAACAACAGTCCCTATGAACTTCATAATACTAACACTACGTACTGTACTCACCATGTGGTTGGATGATGATGACTCATTAGCTCAAAGGATTAAAGATTTAGAAATATTGGATGAAAACCACCTCTTAGACATATGTAACCAATAGTTGGAACGAAAAAGACAAAAAACCTGGCATGACAAGAATCTATGCCTAAAAACATTCTACAAAGGTGATTTAGTGTTACTATATGATAGTAAATTCAAGAAGTAAGGTAAGCTTAAGGTAAGGTGGTTAGGACCTTATTACATACAGGAAATTACAAAACTTGGAGCGGTAAGATTAAGGAAAATGGATGGAAGGGAAATCATAGGGTTTGTCAATGGAGCAAGGTTGAATCATTACCACCAATCTTTGGAGTGAAAAAAGATAATGCAGCAGATTCACAATAATGTATCATAACCAATGTATTATACTGTAACATATTGTACATAAAGTAACCGTTAACAGTTTATAAGAAGCTAACACTTAATGACTAGAAAAGCAATCTAAAAGGAAATGGATAAATGTAATAAATACAAAATGGTACCATTAGGGCTATAAAAACCCTAACCCTTTAGTCAACTCATCACATTTGCACTCAACACTTAGTAAAAAGTTAAGCTCCAACAAGAAAGAGAAGAAAATTAGCAAAACCTAATTATAGCTATAGAAAAGATAAACTAGCCACTCCTATGCTAATTGATGTTATAGAGAAGCTGAGGCCCAAGTATAAGAAATGCCCTTACAAAGTGATGGTAGTCAACAAAGACGACACTTTCTCAAAAGTACCAACAATGTTATATACACAGAAGATGTGAGAAAGTATATTCATGCGCTGATCTCAGAAATTGATCATATGAAGTTTGGGAAGCTCCAGAATACACTCCTCTTACTAGAAAAAATAGGGTATTTGCCACAATATCAAAATATTGCTACGAAGAGATTACACATCTGGGAGGATTACCCTATTTTTTGTGGGGAACACGATTGGGTGCACATAATTTTAAGCTGGATACATGACAACTCTGTGTACCTAGATATACCACATGACATTACAAAATAATATATTCATGCAGTTACAAGGCTAAGTGTGGTAGTAGAAGTACCCATGAAGAAGGCAATTAAAAACGAGAAGGTAACGAAGCTAACCAGAGCCACACCAGATGGACGCAACTTGAATGTGAATGAGATCACAAACCCTATGGTTAGGTATGCCACCATGGGAATCACATATAAAATCTACTGTGCCAATTGTGAAGGGTCAGCCATAGGAACAACTATACACACAACCTATTAGATGGTTATGGATGGAAAAGATTTTGACCTGTGCGAAGTCTTGAGAGAGCAGTTGATGGAAAATCTGCAAAAGACAAAGACCTCCAATTACAATTTTAGGTATGGAACCCTAATTGTGTGTCTTGCATTTTATTTTATGAATGCTCTACTAAATTATGGGGGTAAAATATGGCAACAAGATAGTACAATAACGGTGCAAATAAAGCAATATGGTATAATTTTCAAAGACAAACCCTCATACATTGCCACATATTGGGGGTTCTTCAAGGCCCTACAGGATAAAAAGCAAGATAGAGAGAAAATTCCATATGAGTCGATAAAATAATATGTAAATCATATAACTTTTATGATAGATTAGGACTATACCTACATGGAGGTGGTAGAACCTAGGACTTCATGGATACCTAGGCTACCTTATGAGATAACTGCATAGGAAATTGACATATATGCAAAAACCTTCCTAAAAAAACCAAAAGACCCAAACACAGAAAGATTTGGGACATACATGGAATTCATGGATAAGTTACATAAGAAGGAGGCAGAGGAACATGTGGAGAAACACAAGGAAAAATTACACTCACAATGGGGTATCCCACCGCAACCCAATTCTTTTGCTTCACCAGCTTCCTCAACACTACCGCAAGCTAGCACCACAAGTACACCACAAACAAGAAGGTTTGGGAGATTACATTCCATAAATCCTAGCACCCAATCTAGAATTGAGCCTACCACTTCATCACAAATGGTATCAACATCACACCAAACAGATAATGACCCTAATGTTGAGGAAATATCAAATGTGTTGGTATAATTGAGTGTGGAAAAGAAAAAGAAAGGAGCAAGGAAATATCAAGGAGTTAAAAGGAGCTTAGTTGAAGCTACTACGAAAGAGGAGAGAGAAGAAGAATAAGAAGAAGGAAGTAATTTGTAGAAGAAGAAGAAAATAAAAACTATACAAATAGAAGAATAGGAGCAAGAAGACTTGTTAGACTTAAATGCATTGACGAATGCCATAGAGAATCTTGGCTTACTTAAGAATGCAGTAGACCTATACAATGAGGCCTCACAAGAGAATAAAGAGATAATTCAGGAAGGGATAATAAAGCATATCCAGACACATGAAAAAACATTAGAAGATTTGATGGAAGGATTTCCAGATGAGTTAGAAGACACCCTAAGGAAGAAGAGGGAAAAAGAAATTGAATTAGATGAATAAATAAGGCAAAAAGGAATAAATGAGGTGGACCCAACCATCTCCACAGAACATAAAGAAAAGTTATCTCAATTACAAGATACATAATTGAGAACAAAGCAAAGAGTAGATACATTAATGAGCATGACTCAAGAAGACGGGAGGAGAATACAAAAAGAAACAGAAGAGGTAACTAAGAAAGTATACATCACATTGAAGGAGGAAAATAAACAAGAACAAGCAACTAATTCTTCTCATGGTGTACAACAAGAGGAAGAACATGAGACACAACAAGAACAAACAAACTCTCCTTTGCAGGACGTAGAGGACAACCAGCAGCAAACGAATAACACAAATGCTTCCTCCTCTGCCTCCCCCATCCAATCCATCAAGGACTTTTTGGCACAACAAAAGAAAATTCAACTGGTGGTTACACCGCAGCTTCTACAACTCCCTCTAATTGGGTCACAAGTTAACCTATTTGGGATATCACCCCTCCAAAAGTTACAGCTAGGGATATCTTCCACACAACCGTAAGGGAGGAAATACTATAACAACATGTTGATAGCACTGAGCACCTCTAGGAAATAGTGGATGCCATACAAAACCAATTGCCTAATGTTCAAAGGGATGCCACATTTCCATTAACACAACAACTTAAGCAATTGGTCAGTGGCTTGCAAGAAGAAATGAGATATCAAGAAGACAAGGTGAGGAAGCAGGTTACTAATGAAATGAACAAAAAGAGAATGGCAAAAACATCAAAGAAATGTGTAGCTGCACATATACAGCTGGAAACACATATCAAAACCACCTAGCAAGTAATAGGAGAAGCCATTGTATTATATCAATTTTTCTTACAATTGCCTATTACTAAAATGGCTATAAAAGATCATATGGACAATATAGAAGCTCAAATAGCACAAATGACTACAAAATATAATCCTCTTCAGGACATGAGCAGAGCTATAAGGGCACAAATAGAAACAATGCATTCCTAGCTACAATAGTTACAAGATCAAAGGGAACAGATCAAGGGACAAATCAAGTAGTTGAGAGAGGTAGTAAGCCTCAGAATAGCAAATCTGACTAGGGTATTAGCCAAAGCAAAGAAAAAGGCTCAAATGATATAGATCTCGGCTACCCTATGAGATGTAGAGAACACCCACATTGAGATAGAAGGGAAAATACAAGTGCTACAACTGGCGAAGAAACAATGGGATACAACTCTAGCATAGCTCAAAGTCATCTATAAGAAAATCCTACCCTCAAACTAGCACCACATGTCTTGAGGACAAGACACACTTTCAAAAAGGGGGGATGATGTTAGCAAGGTATGTACAGTAGCAGGGCTCACAACAAAACCTACCACAACTCACCACAAAGGGAATGCAGAGGAGTAGGCTGACATAGCGAAATTTTGTAAGGGACACATCCCTAATCTAACATATAGATAGGTAATAGATAATATATAAGATGTAAGAGAGATGAAAGAGTCAATATATAAGAAGAGATATATACATAGCAGAGACTCAGACCTACCTATTTGTACATAAGATTTTATTGAATATATAATAGAGATATAAGGATTAGATCTAATGTCTAAGTGTGCATGAATGTTTATGATATGTATGAATTATGTATTCTTACCACATTCTATAATTCCTTGTTGTTCTTTATGATTCTCTCATTGTCTCTTCTGGGGTATGAACTAACTATAGAGATTTGATTGAGTCTCAAATCTTTGGACTGAGCCCTCTCCATTTTATTGCCAATAAGCACTTACATATTTGTCCCTCTCAAGTACAATAGACTACATGGAAGGTAGGTGTCATTTCTTGAAATAGGTGTGTGGGACCTTGAACTTACTTGTACTTACTTTAAATTTGTTGTCCAACATATGGACCCACAAAACAAAAACAAAGATCATGCACAATATATAGTAATCTTGAAACTATGGTTGATGCTAAGATCAACAAGAGGTCTCACATTGATGTGGGGTTAGAGGGATAATACCATTTTCGCTTACTCTCATCATCTATTTCAAAACCTACAAGATGGAAAATAAAAACTGATTCAAGTTCATGTAATCAAAATGTTGGCTTAAATTATGAAGAAAATTGAGACAAGAGGATGTTCTATGATAGTGGGGTGTGAGGTATATTTATGTCACTTTTTTTTACGTGAATGACCTACTAAAAGAGTGAAAAACTAGCCCATATATGTTAAATTAACTCATGTTAGACTTCATTTGCACTCGTGGTCACGGGGAGAAAATTGGGCTTTGGATCAAAAATGATGGAATTGGGCAAAGGTTATAGCTAACTAGAATCTTGCAACAAGGGGATTATGACTATGGCTATTACTCACCTTAAGCAAACCCATAGGTACAAAAAACAATAAAAACCCCTCTTTGTCCTAGTTTGATTTTTCATCAGTTTGTCTCAAAATGATTGTCAAATTTAGGGTCATTAGTTGCAAAGGATTGGTGTCTAGGTAGGGAATCTATCCATGTTTTTATTTTCATGCTTAATTTTTTAAGTTTGAGAAATCTAGGGTTTGTGGGGCATTGTTTCAGTTGGCCCTTTTATCATATGGGGTTTCCTTTTTGGTAGGGCAAGTCACTTGAGCAACCCCTAGATGCTTGGGCAATTTTGAAGCTTATTTTTTGTCTTTAAATCTTTCTTAGTCATCTGGACTTGGGTTTTTCTTTCTTTTTCTAATTTATTGATGATTTTATTTTTCTACTTTTTTTCCTTTTGTGTTTTTATAATTTTTAGGGGTTTTTATGATTTTCAAAGTGATGAACGTGTGCTTGTGTTGATAGGACATATATATTTTCTAGAACATGAATCAAGAGTAAGCATGGTTTGTGTTGAATGGAGGATCTCTCTAGGGAAGATTGGGCCACCCTATGATGAGAAAGGTTAGATAGAGTGGTGCAAGTCCCTATTGTGTGATCCTTGGCAAAAATTTGTTGTGACATCCTGACCTATTGGGATACAAACTAGAACACTTTCTAATTTCTTGTCATTTTTGGTGAATGGATGATTACATTGTATGATTTCTACTAGATCCTAGTTGTCCCTATCTAGGAGAAAGACTAACATAGGTAGAGTGGGCATTAGAGGAAAAGATACTAACTTGGTCTACTTTCATGGGTGTGAAGAGGCCAAGAGATAAGAGGGTAGATTAGTTGACCTTAGTTCTAACACTTGGTGTTCTACCCCTATGGAAGGTCCTTATTGGCTTAATAGCCACTCACTTGTTAGGGGCTAAGAAGGTCCATTTTATCAAATGGTTGTGGGCTCCCACTATCCAACAAGTGGGGTGAGATAGAGTTTATGTGTGGGGGATTGATATCTTAGCATTGGTTTACCATGACTTGTATAAGATTTTATGTCATAGGACATTGGCATTTCGTCACCCTTCTCTGGTTATGGTATGGATTTTGGAGTATTTTGGACCTTATCAGTGATCCATGCTTGCACTTGACTCTTCTCTTCTTAAAGCCATCAAGTGGCATTGGTTGGGACACTATGGCTCATCTACACTAGTAGTGGCTACTCTAACAAATATAAACATTAATGTAGACCCCTATATAGATATGGAGGGGAGATGGGTAAAACATGACATGACTAGAGATTATTGCAAAGGGGTGAGCCACTTGGTTGACAAACATGGTTTAGTGGAGACTCATCCCATCACATGAATGCTCCTATAGCTCATGGAAGATTTTCTATAGGACTTTCTCCTAGTTCCCTCATGCTATAGATCTAATTTAGAGGTAGGAAAGGCTAGGTGAGGGACAATCAAATAGACTCTTCTTACTCTAGGGAATCCTATTGTATGGTTGATATGAGGATAGGTGTAGGGATAGGGATAGAGACAATTATGCCCATGTTGGGATCATCCATTTTTTTATGGAGAGTGATTAGGATGATGGAGAGGATGAGGGGTTCAATGAAAACTACTGTCCTAATGTAGAGGAGAAATAGGAGACATCAAATGATGTTGCACCTACTCCATAGGTAATAATTCCTCTAGCTCAAAAAAAATGATGAGTAGATGTGAGAGATAGACCCCTCATGGTAGGTAGGAGATCCTCATGAGTATTTCACTTCTTAGCCTAGAAAAGTATCATTTAAACTCTAACCAGAACCTAATGCCCTTCTTTTCATTGTAATTGTTGATGTAGATACCATGGATGGATTGAGGAACTTGATCAATACCTTGTATCTTGATGTCCTTTATCCAACCATCAGGTGAGATAGAAAGGCTCTCCTATTAGATGTAGGGGTTTCTACAATGGTAGTGTAATGCCCCAAACTTTCACCCAAGACATTTGTGAATGAATAAATTTTTCATTATGCATATATGACATCGGCATGCCACATTGCACACTAATACACTCAAGATGTTGTAACAAAACACAACACTCAATGATCACCATCCCAATGCACCAGGCATGGAAACATATGTAGAAGACTAAACCTTGTCATGTGATTACATCACCATGACAATCATATAGAGGATAGAGTTTCCTCTAATGACAGAGATCAAACACTAGTCCACCATCCCATTCTATTGTGAACTCAAGGATTAGAATAAGAGCAACACACTTCTTTCTTACACATCTAAGACAACACAACCAACATGCAAGAATGTGGGGAATGACATCCAAACACTAGGATTACCTGCACAAAGAGGTAGGTTAGTCAAGAGATATAAAGTCTCAACTAACCAAACTACCAAATAGCTAATTGAAAACAAAGGCATGCATACCAACACAAATACAAATCAATAATTATGTGAGGGAAAAATTTAGATCTAAATATCACACACTTACAAAGCTAGAGGGATAGGGGAACCTGAGGTCTCACTTGACACCCTCTAGGCTAGTCGCCTTGCCACTAGGCATGACTCCCAACACAAAAGTGTAATAACATCCAAAGTACACAAGGTACCATGAAACATAGGTTCTAGAAAAGAAAGACAGACCCTAAGAGAAGTCTCCATTAAGAGAGTTCCTCTAAAAAATTTAGGAAGTTCTCACTATTCAAGGGTCACCCCTTTTGTTAGTCAGGGTCACCTAGGAGATCCTTGGGTTATTCAAGACAAGGTAGGGTTGTCCCTTTTTCTAGTTAGGGTCACCCAAAATAAGTTTGTTCACCTAGTGAGGTCACCCTAGTAAAATGGGTGACCCCTAGGGTTCCGATAGAAATTTGGGTGACCTAGAACGTGGAACAAGCATTTTCTTAATCTTAAGGGTCTTAGAAGCCTCAAAATGGTTTGGTGGGTTGACTAGAGGATTCTAATCACTCCTGTCACCTTGAGTAACCATATGCACTATGTCTCAACCTCAAAAGGTGAGAAACTATGTCACATAAACTAAGGAAAGATTAGGGATTAGGCCAAAACAAGCCCACTACAAGGTAAAAATCAAACACGACACAACTACTTCGATTCTAGTGTTGTTTGGGAATGGATTGAAATAAGCACTTACTCATGGCTCTAGGTTCCAATTGATATGTTCATAAACACAAAAACTAAGAATACATTTTAAACCAAAAAATGTGACAACATACAATAAGTGTTTTAACATCTTACCAAGAGTCAAATGCAAAGCATAAACTTAATATCTTATTCTAGAATCATAACAAAATTCAAAGCATAACACATAATTCATAAGCATTGATGTCATACATCCAATGTGAAAAGCATAAAAGAGCATTTTAGCCCCTAAATAGAATATTGCCTACAAACATCATATCGTTGATTCTATCTACTCATAGCATTTAAATGATAAACAAATCATAGCTTCTAGTTCATAACAACTTCACAAGAAGACTAGGTGTATACATCTCATAATCAAGATTGCTCCAAACATGTTAAATCCCTTCTAGGATGATATTAAAAAACAACTCAAATGATGGAATACACAAATTATAATGAAATGAATCTCATCCCAAACATGGATGACTCAAAGTCCAAATAGTAGAGTCCAATTACATACAATTAGTAACTCTAATCAAGGATCACAAGATCCCACTTTCGCATGTACCTACCAAAATACCAAAACATAATAAGGATTACAATTACAAGATCACATCCAAAAAATACAAGGATGGACATAGATTGATATCAAATATAGGATCCTTTACTATGATAACGTGATTACAAATATTTAAATCTCAAATATAATTACAAGTTGGCAAAACACCAAACTAAGAACTCTTCAACCTCCCAAGAGATCTTTAAGAAGGGGACCAATGGGGGACATTACCTACCTCCCAACCATATGACCATTGTTTATCAAAGTAGATACCTATGCAACTCTAGGTGCAACCCTCAAGCTATAGAGAGAGAAGATCATGGATATGCTTCTAGCACGACCAAAATCACATGAAAACTAGGTTCTTAAGAAAGGCACCAATAATCTACACAAGGGTTCACATGGTTTTCACATGTCATTCAATGCATAACGCCATGGGAATAAACAATCCAATAGTATTTCAATGCACAACTACACTTGAATACACACACATCAAGGGTCCAATGCTTAATTTAGGGATATCCAATACAATATTAATTCAATGCACCACCCCTTGAATATGCACAGATCAGGGATTCAATGCATAACTCACCACCTAGTACTCATGACCCAACCAAAACAAGGACAAAGAAATAGGCTAATACAAGGAGTATCAATACTTTTAATTCACTAGGAATGTCCTTTAGTATTCATCAACCTTACCTAATTCATTTGAATGAAGTTGAGGAAAGAAGGAAACCACTCAAAAACCATATTACAACTCATCCATTAATACATGATAAATCATCATTTACACTAAATGGTCATGTAATGCCCCAACTTTTACACCAAGACATTAACAGACAAAAATAGGATTAACAATTTTTTCATGATGTAATTGTGACATGCACATGTCCCAATTACATGATTATGCACTAGAATCATCGTAGCTCAACGACACTCTAGGACATGATGCAAAAACAACCACAATGACCACTCAGGGTCCAAACACGCCGACAAGACACCAGTAAAAGGCTAACCTATCATGCAACAAGGTCACCATTATAAACCTACGAGAGAAGGAAACTCACTTCCATGATGAAGGTCAGATGCCAATCCATGACCTCACACTCTCGCAACCACATGGAATAGGATGAGGGTGATAATCACCTCAAATCCATCCGAACATGATACAACATAGTTTCCAAGCACATGGAACAACCCAACCAAGAAGGGGATCCACTAGGAGGACCACAAACTTCACTGAAAACAATGACAACTAGATGACAGTACACAAAGCATACTTCCCAAGACAAAAATGGCCATAACTCCCTAAATACATCATGTCTAGTCAAGATAAAAATATTGGAGAACTTAGAGGACCAAGGGGAACAACTTTGGTATATAAAGTTTCCTCAAAAATGTCAAGAAATGCTTGTTGTCCTTAGGCTCAAGGATTACAATGTGAAATAGGATGATAATGCAAAATTGGGAGTCTATAGATTTTCTGGTATTCAAGTGCTTATCTCTAGTGTCCCACCTAGGCACTAGTGTCCGTCCTAGGTGCTAGTGTCCTTCCTAGGTACTAGTGTCCTCCTCGGGTGCTAGTGTCCTTCTTGGGCACTTTACTCCACCTGGGGCACTAGTCTCCTTGAACGGTGCTTGAACAAAATTTTCTCGAAAGCACAAGTTCCGATGCAACACACATGCCTCCTCAAGGCCACTACAAACCATAGAAATACTCACCCCTTACAAACACTCGAAAGACAAAACAAGATTATATTTATGAGTTTGACAAAGCACACACATGTTGAAAATTCTCTCCTACAAGGGTGGAGATTGACAACAAGACAAGTGCAAACACCAAGGCACTAGATAGATATGTGCGTTAATGGCCCACATTCCCATTCGGCATTAATTACCACATGTAGGGGAATAAAATAGGAAAATAATAATATCATAGGCTTGCCATTATCAGTAATGAATTTGACATGATATCATGCTCATAAAACAAGATTATATTTATAATCAAATCGACTATAATGATATTATGCTTACAAGCATCTAGACCATAAATATTTCATAGCTATATTACACTATTGAAATAATAACATTAAAAATATTTGACTCTTAAAATATTAAATTGACTAATAGAATAAACTATTATGACTCTCTTCGACAACACCTAACATGCTCCTAGGCATTTATCAAGCATCACATATAGTCGTATTACCAACTCACGTAGGTGTGTGTGTGTGGTTCTCAATTAATTTGGTTCAACTGCCAGCTTGTCTTCATCTATCATCCTCTCCCAGATGATACTCTCCCTCACCTTATGGGTGGGGAAAAGGTTATCTTTCATCTACCTCATATCCATCCAAACAATAGTTAGTCCATTAGGAAAATAAATCATAATCACAATTTAAGTAAATACCAACTGGATAAAATTAATTTTCATATCATGAATATTCTATCAAGATAACAAAAGTATCATTTGTCTCATTATAGTGTAGTACAAAATGGAATAATAAATATAAAATCTACACATTAATATTTTCCAAATAGATAACCAAAAATGGGGTGTGACACCTCATGTGGACTCAACACATGTCCTCACACTTGTCCCAAGTGTGCCCACATGTGTGACATCTTTTGGAGGGTTAGTCAGTTGTTTACTCCTTGGCCTACTTATACAAGGATCCTCTTTGTATTTTTTAAGCTTCACATTTTGATTCATTTGTATGATAGTTTGGCTTTTAATTGTGCATTTTCTTGTTTGTGGAAGGCTGTGATATTGCAAGTTGATCTTGGCTACTCCAACAAGGTTCACTATACTACATAGTAGTGGTGTATAGGGTGCCCAAGATATCAATAGGATGAGGTTCCTTCAAAGAGCTAATACTAGGAGATGTATCCTAGGGATGCAAGTGGATGCTATAGTTAGTTTGTATTTTTATCTTGCTAGATGGCAAGGGCTCCACGATTTATTATGTCCTTGTTCATATTTGTATAAAGGTGGAGGAGCAATAGAGAGTGTTTTCCTAGGATTTTTGTATGTTGGTCCAATAATATGATGAACTACTCAAAATTTTTAATGAGTGGCACAAAAATCAAGGAAACACCTCTTTTCTAGACACAATTTTATGATCATATTCAAATTTTGTTCTCGTCTCCCATCCATATCAATAGAAAGAGGTTCAATGATAATATCTCATTAGGATACCAACATTGGTAGGTGGAGGGACCTAGTTGCACACTAAAGGGAAGGAAATAGGGGTTTGACTAATTGGTCCTAGATTACATTACTCATAGGCCCTAATGACAGTTGGACATGGATTTTGATACTAGGTTTAGCTTAGTCATGGTTCTTTTGTACACAATCCACAATAATGGAGTTGTTTCATTTGAGTGTGTTCTTTGACAATTTGGACATAGGTAGATTATGGCCTCTAATCCCATTTTGTATAGATGTCACTAATTATTTCCTTTCAAGAAGGGGGGAGGGGTATACTCTCAACTACCAATTAGGAAACCATTAATGATGATGAGGTATATCCCCTAGTAGTATAGTTAGTAGTAGATTATGATGCAGGTGTATCTCCCAAATTTATTATGTATGGTGGGTGAGGGAGGGACCTTCATCTTTTTATGCCTTATATGCTCTAGAGGAGGCACCCCTATGGGAGGATCTAATCCTTAAGGTGCACTTGATATTGTCCTATTGTAGTAGATCCTAGCCAATGTACATTACCAAGATAGAGACTCAAGTACAATATGATAATTGTGTTGATTCTTGGTCATAATTTATTTTATTTTACTTTCATTATCCACATATGATCAATTGATGAGAGTTATGATTTTGTAGGGCGCATTTGTAGATTGGGTGAACATGGTTTTGTTGATTGTTAATCACTTGACAAAGTGTATCCTAGCCATACCAACAAAGCATATTATTCAGGATCATGCACTTTGAATGACTTGCAACATTCTTTTACCTAGTGATCCAAGCCATAGCAGCCTATAAAACCACACTAGTTGAATGTACTTCATTGTTCCAAGATAGGAGTACCATGAAAGATGATAAATTCATTAAAAGTTGTGAGTGAGATTAGGTTGTGAGTGAGAAAAGATAGATTTGATTAGACTTGGATGCTCTATGTTCAAAGTGGGATAGGCTTGAGAGAGAGCTAGCATATTGGGAGGTGTAGAGAGCTATGACCAAACCCTATAGAAATACCTTGGTTAGCCACCTAGCATGGGAGTTGGACACTACTTGTGCCACTATTTGTGAGTGTATACGAAAAATTTGGATAAATAAAAATGATAAAACAATAACATGCAATACCTTTGACCCAAACCCTTCAAATACCTCAGATATCTTGAATGATGGATGAAAGCTTGATTGATTTATTTAGACTGATTTGATGTTGATTGCTCAGTTCTGTAGCATAACAATAGGATGAATAAGATAGATAGAGATGGATGAGAGGACAATGGATGAAAGATTGAAGAATGATTTTGATGGAATGTAGATACTTGAAAGCTCATTGATCCCTCCAAATGGCTTGTGAGGGGGTAGATTTATAGGCAAGGGATGACAATTCGATAGAGATTTGATTTTGGAGATAATATTTGATAAGGATTTGATTTTTGCTTTATTTGACAAAAGAGGAAATAAAACAAGATAAGATAGGATTCAAAAATATAGAAAGATTTGATTTTCTATTTTAAAGGAAATAAATTCTAAAAAAGATGAGAGGGATAATTGATGAATTGTCTAATTAAATAAATTAATTAGATACACATGAGTTCAAATTTGGAAAGAAAGCAAGAAGATATTTTTAGGATTTTATTAATTAATTAAATAAATATTTAATTTATTTAATTAATGCTGGATTTATGATTTAATTAATTAAATAATATAAATTATTTAATTAACATTAGAATAAAGAAGGAATTACGAATAGAAAGGGAATAAATAAAATTAGTCAAATAAATAAGATTTATTTAAATAATTATGTGATGACATGGGTACCCAGGGCAAAACATGCTACAAGATGTCTAGATGATGTAATGTTGTGACAAGGTGTTGCAAGAGGACATTTTTGGGTGTCTACAGTGAGAAGTAGACAAAGATAGGTGGGATATGTGATGAGATCTCAACCAAGGAGTTATAGTAGGACCTATTGGCTCTCAAAGTTGTGAAACACCAATTCCCTAAAGACAAATTGTACATAAGTGCTAAGGATGTAAACTTAAGGTGGCCAACTTATCGCTTATGATTGGGATGAGACAATAATTGGCCAAGTAATACAGACGGGTAACAACTACTTTAGGCTCTACAAGGCCAAGGGGACGTTCCTTGAGGTCTTCAAGATATGACAATTAAATATATATAAAGGAATAAAATCCAGGTCTTAACAATCATACCCGATGCACTATGAACTCCAAAATATGTCACTAAGTTTCATGTTAGTGTTGGATGCAACTAGACAACTAAGACCTCCAAATGAGAAAAAGATGACTTCTTTGCATATACACCCAAAGATAATAGTAGTACTAGTCCCTCGTAAGTGAATCCACTTAGCTTCACTTACACATGTGCAAGAAAGACAACATACTTGTATGATGTTTAAAGGATTTATTAGTTCTAGGATAGCATATAATACATTATGAAATGCATTACTAGATCATTCAAGCTTGGTGGGACCAAACTCTACTCCTAAGCTAGTGAGGATGAGTGATAGTATGATTGGAATATGTTTGATCTTTCACCTCCTAGATTGATGCCTACTCTAATGAGCAACATAACCACAACCTATAAGGAAAGAGAGAGAGCACACCTACAAATCGTAAATGGAATTAGACTTGCATAAACACACAAATCGAAGATAAAATATTTCTACAACTAAACATGCTTAACAATCCATCTCAAAGCTACAACAAACCATATGCAACAAGATAAGACCATTACAAAAGGCTTGCAATGCATTAGAACACTATCACACATTCATCTAACTCCTATTACAATCATGCTAATAAGTGTGGGAAGAGGGAACCCACAACTAGGCTCAAAGATCCCCTTGAGTTGTAATGTGCCATTGAGACATTCAATTACAAACACAACTTCAATCTAATGCCCTTGTTATGATTTACAAAGCATGTTCTTTTCCTGTACAGATTGAATTGCATGAATTGATGCTTTAGAAAAACCTAAGACACTTATAGACAAAAATTTCACTCAAAGACTAACCCTATGAGCATATTACATTGTTGTATATATGACATTTCATTTACATTACATTCAGTTCCTTAGGGGAGGATGTGAGGATCTCTTGCAGTCAACATATGTCATTCACCAATACAACCATTTGCACAAGAAATCTCCCTTGGATTTATTGATAGGTACCATGGGGCAAAGAGAACATCATTTCCATGCTCAGACAAGTCACCTAGTACAAATTTGTAGGCTTGTAAACATGGGCATTCCATAATCACATTCAAGTCATCCATGCCCATTTTGATAGCAAAACATGGCCTTGCATTTAAATTTGTGCCCTTGAGGAGTCTAGTAGTACTTGTGCTTGATTTGGATGTCTGCAATCTTTATTGTATTCATTTGAGGGCATTAATGATGTGTTAGGATGTGTAGGAGAGTAGATGAGAAACCCTATTCAAGTAGAGGAACTTTGAGATAGACTTGCTATTAGGGTTTGCAAATTGCACAGAAGGTTGGGAAGTCCATATTGTAAACTAGAAAAGATCAAAACTTGGCATTCAATGTGCAGTCGCAATGAAGGGCCAAAAGTCCATGGGGAATATGCATGATAGAATGGTAGAATGGTGGCACATGGATGCAAGGATGAAATTTAGAGGAAGGGGTGAAAAGTTTGCCAAGATTAGCTATCAAAAATTAGAATTTGGGAATCAATTTGCAAAAGTTGCAAAATTGCACATGAAGTCTAAAGTTCCACAAGGAAGGAAGCACAAAGTAGAGGTTGGGAAGCAACTTGTAAAAGTTGAATGCAAATTGTGAAGTTCCACATGGAATAAAGGAAGTGAGAAGCACATTTTGGGAAGAACTTGCAAAATTTGTTAAGTTACATGGTAACTTTGAAGTTCCATGGGAGACAAAGGAAGTGGGAAGCAACTTACAAAAGTTGCAAAGTTGCATGAAAATTGAAGTTTCATGGGGAACAAAGAAAGTGGGAAATAGAGGTCAAGAAGCAACTTGCAAAGTTGCAAACTTGCACATAGGGTCTGAAGTTCTATGGGCAACAAAGAAGGTAGGAATTAGAACTTGGGAAGCAACTTGCATGGAAACTCTGAAGTTCCACTAGGACATGTTAACTGGGAAAAACCCTTCAAAACTTAAAAAATTTCAATAGATAAGTGCAACACAAAGATTCAGATGGGTGTAAAGAACAACATTGACCATGACTTGACCAAGGTGACCCATATATGAGTTCTCAGATCAGTAATCTATGATGAGCCAAAAATAAGGCCTTGGGGCAACACTTGCAAGCATGAAATGCAAATTTGGGAGAAGTGCCAACAAGACCCATGATAATCACCAAAGTGGGTTGGGGGAGGGATCATCTGGAGCACCTTCCCCTAAGGCATAGATGGTCTCATAATTATGATTGTTCAATTTATATGTTTAGACATTTTATGTAATTATATTAGGAGACATTGATGTTATGATTGGTGTTAGACTATCTAATTATGATATTTGATACTAAATGTGATGCTATACATTTTGATGATGTTATGTGATGGTATAGATTAGTTTCTATGCACATTGTTAGAAATGAAGGTGAACATCTATAGAATGGAAATATGATTTAAACTATTATAAGTCTAGTGTAGAACCAAATGAAGATTATAGGAAATCAAATCAGCAATACAAAGAAATAAAGGAACAAAAAAACTGATCACATAACACATTGTTTACATGGAGAAACCCTTTCAAGAAAAAACTCCACACAAGAAGAGATGCACCTGTCTATATTAACTTCAATAGAGTTTACAATACATCACTAACAACCTCCTCTTTGGTCTTCAATCCAGCAACACCTATTTTTTCAATCTCAACTCTCTACCACACCCCAGCTATAATACAATGCCCTCATTAAAAGAATGTTGCCATCTAGGGCAAAACACCCTAACATAACTTCTACTGCTAGATCTGCGACCTAATGATGAACAATCTAGATTCACTACAAAATTACAATATTTTACAAGGCAATTTTCTAAAAAAATTCCTTCAGGGGCGTTGCCCCCAAACCCCTGCCAAGGGGGGACCCCCCGTTAGGTACTGGAATCCAAATGCAACTAAAACAAGACTGTTGCTTGTTGAATACATCTTCCCTTATGGAAATTTACAAACAACATTAGGATTAATTAATTACATAGGATTTACAAGGTTGATGGCACCTTAATCCTAACACACATGTATTTAGTTTTTATATGTGTTTTAAGGCTCACATGTATGTGTATAAGTATGTAATATGTATCATGAATGATAACACATGTTTTATCTATGGTGATCAACCTAATGAATTAATGACATTCTAGAAAGATGAATGAATTAACTTCCTAAAAGGATTTCCATAACCAAGATCACATATAATAAGTGAACATGATGCCTCATTACGATTAATGTCAGGTTCAACTTGAGGTTCTTTCCCTTTTCATGTCTTTGCTCTAACCATTGTGGCATGTCTTCAAATTGGTATCCTACTTCATGGTTCTATCTAGCATCGTGATTCAACATTTACCTATGTCATCCTTGTTACTTCTTGCCTAGTCATGTACCTTTATGCCCTAATTTTTGCATGACCTTATATCTAGGACCATGGATTTGTTTGAATGAGGTTTGAGAAGAGGTGATGATTTGTATATAAATTTATCACTTTCACATGTTCATGTTGTTAGAGCGCATTATATTTATGCATATTTACTTTATTATCCTAGTTGTATTATGCACATAGGATAACCTTTCTTAGGCATCTTCTCACACATAGGTGTCATCTTATTGAGAGCATATTTTATATTTAACAAGATGTTGTTTACTCAGTCTCATCACTTAGTGACTCACTTGGTTGTCATAGTTAGCACTCTATCTTCGGTATATCCTATATATACTCACTTTTATCTCACAATTTTGTAGAATTGATTTTTAGAGATATAGTCTTTTAGGGGAACCAAAGATCACTCCTTGATCCTTGGTGTTATTGTGCATGCTTGCATGTTTCTCCATTTGTACACTTCTCTTTGTTTCAATACATTATTTATTGGTAAATCTCTCTTGTTGAGTACATCCTTGTGGATGGCCTTTGCCTTCAAAGGTTCCTAAGTATATTCTTGTGAATGCACATTTAGTCCACCTTCATATGGTTGCATGCATCTTTCCAACATGGCATCAAAGTTTTTTCTCCACAAACCTCATCTCAAGTGTGTCTCTTTTCATCATCTTTAGGGCATCTCGACATAAATTTGATGCTTCTAGTGCGTCTATAATGTCCATAAACCACAAGTAGCACATTCCATTTGCTAAAATTTTATTTTAATTTCCAAATTTCTTTTTAAAATAATATGTTTCTAATATTAAAAAATTGTAGGTACATGTCTATATAAACCTCTATACTTTCTTGTACCTCCATCCATACTCGTAAGTTGTACCCATTTCTTTTTAATTTTTTTTTTATGACATTGAAATTTAATTTTTAATTATAGGTGCTTTTATTACAAATTTGGTGGGTCCATAGATTTTTTTGGAGAGGGCGTGTATTGACCATAACACCCCATTAGAGGACCGTTGGGGGTTCCAACCCAACAACATTCCCTTAAATGGCGATGGTGATACCTTACATCGGTGGCAACGCCCGTGGACCGCACAATCCTACCCACCCACCAACTATGGCAGTCTCTTTTTTACTAGGTAATACCAACTAACTATTACCAGCGCAATTCCATGTCTTTGTAATGTGGGCGAGCATCCCTTTTGGGCCCCACGCCCACTTCAGTTGTCGCACTCCATTAATCTAAACCCTCTTTTACGTTATTAGCTCCCGCCAATAATAAAACGGGCTCTTCAATAATTTAGGCCCTAATTTTGAAATGAATTCTGATGTTTTTAAAAAACCACTCTTCTCTATGAAAGGTGATTTCTCACCCCAATATAGGTATCTAATCTTTAGAAGGGTGGTTTTTAGTTTTGGAGAAGGTAGTATATACCCAAAATATTCGCCAATGGTGGTTTTTGCTCTTGACAAAAAGTGGTTTCTTGTTCTTTGTTTGGTAGTTTCACTATTCTTTGGTGGTTTTATACTAAACTTAGTAGATTTCTACCAAAATTGGCGATTCTCCTATATTTGGAGGCTTTTAGTTATATTTAGCAATTTAGTCAAATTTGATAGTCTCTCTTATTTCTAGCAACATAGCAACACCATGATATTTACGCTTAAGGCGTTCGCTTTATGAGGTGAATCGGCCTGGCGTGTGCTATCAACGACTGAGAGTGTTCCATGAGGAGTGCAAGACGATGAAATTCATCTTGCCCCTTTGTTTTTGGTTGCCAATTTTATACAACTTTGTCGTCAATTTTTCGTTCGTAGATGTTAAAGTTTTAATCATGCCGGTAACTCATCGTTTGTTCTCACTCGAGGAAAAAAAATCATGTCAGAAAAAGTCTCATGTCGTTTAAATGTGCCGCCCAATACTTTGGGACCTTTCGATTTAAAAAAAGCCTACATGTATAATATAAATGTCTCCGCTAATTAAACGTTAACACACAACCATATTTAATATAATAGTTAATGATAAATCGTATGTTTTAAATTAAATAACTATTATATTAAATAATATAAATATTAATAAATTTTTAAATACGAAGAACCTAAAGTTCGATGTTTTGGCGCTGACTCAGGGGCATGAAGACATGGTGGTTTTGGAGGAGGACTCCCTCCTCCACGTGGTTTGCATACAATTCTTCCTTGTGCTTTTCATTTAATGTTCTTCTTTACTCTGCGTCCTCCGTTTTAATTGTTTCCTCTGGCCGAGCGTGCGAATTTTTGTCTGCCTTAATGGAGCTGGAAACGGATGGAGACCCTCAGTCTCATTCTTCGCCTACCTCTTCCCAACCCCCTTTGCAACCCAAAAAAACCTTCAGTGAAGCCGTGGGTAGGGTTTCGTCGTCAATTGCCCAGGATGCCAGATTTGTTGCCGTTGGTGGAGATGGTGGAGCAAGTCCAAATGGTATGGACCTTGGCCTCGACTCCAACTCTATCTCCATTTCGCCTAATGATTCTATGGCCAATATAATAGTTAATGATAAATCGTATGTTTTAAATTAAATAACTATTATATTAAATAATATAAATATTAATAAATTGTTAAATACGAGGAACCTGAAGTTCGATGTTCTGGCGCTGACTCAGGCGCGTGAAGACACAGTGGTTTTGGAGGAGGACTCCCTCCTCCATGTGGTTTGGATACAATTCTTCCTTATGCTTTTCATTTAATGTTCTTCTTTACTCTGCGTCCTCTGTTTTAATTGTTTCATCTGGCCGAGCGTGCGAATTTTTGTCTGCCTTAATGGAGGTGGAAATGGATGGAGACCCTTAGTCTCATCCTTCGCCTACCTCTTCCCAACCGCCTCTACAACCCAAAAAAACATTCAGTGAAGCCGTGGGTAGGGTTTCGTCGTCAATTGCCCAGGATGCTAGATTCATTGCCGTCGGTGGAGATGGTGGAGCAAGTTCAGATGGTATGGACCTTGGCCTCGACTCCAACTCTATCTCCATTTCGCCTAATGATTTTATGGCCAATGAAATTGCTATTGAAAAAAATAGGTTGAAAGACTGCAATTTTTTTGCTTGTGTGGAGTTGATAAATGCCCTCCTCGAAAATTTATGGATGATTCGTTTCATAACTACTGGAATTTAAAATTAGGGTTTCGAATCTCCTTCTGTAGGCAAATTCAGAAAGGATTGTTCATTATTTTTTTTAATACTCATGAAATGCAGTTAGAGTTTCTTAAAAAATTGTATTAGAATGTTGGTAAAACTTCGTTTCGTGCCCTAGGTTGGTCTCCTGAGGCGATGTCTGAAGAAATCTTGGCTCTGTCGTGCCCTAGGTGGGTAATTATCAAGAACATTCCTCCATTTTTGTGGAAATTTATCCCTCAAATTGTGGAACCCATCGGTAAATTCATCCGTATAGATGACTCCCCACGGCTCGTGCCCCATCTCGATGCCAGAGTGCTCATTTCCATTAAACCTGAGATTGATCTTCCTAATACTCTCAATCTCAATATTGATGGAGTTATTTTCTCCTGCCCTCTGGAAATTTTAGGGGGTTTAAACGCATGTTTCCTCTGTAAAAAAGGTGGCCATGTTCGTAAAAACTGCCCTATTCTTAATAAGAAATCCTCAAGTTTGAACTCGCGGAGAACCCATACGGATAATATGGATCCCCCCTAACCTTATGGCTCCATCCTCCCCTGTGGTCCAGCCTATCATGGGTAGCACCCCTGCTATTATTCCTGACTTACCCATATCGGATACGTGCCCTAAAAACTCTCAAACCAATACGTCTCCCCCCTGCTCCCCTATTGCAGATAACATAGAACAGCCGGGTGGGGAACAACAAGATAGCTTTCAAATGGTTACAAACAAGTCTAAGAAGTGCATAAGGAAGAATGCGCAACAATTAGCCATTGATAAGATTAGGTCTGATAATTTTGGTGTTAACCCTGCTCAGAAGAATGTCAATCTCACCCCACCCGCAGTTGATGCTAATTTCTCAAAAGTTAAGAGTATTATTAATAATTTTGAAACCCCCAGTAGATGCACTAGTGATTTCAATATGGGTGATGGCTCTGTGACTTCCCCGAGGGCTAATCGTATATCTGATAACCTCGGCTTCATCGATCCCACCCCCTGTATTGGTATCATTAGTGAATCTAGTGGGAGTTTGCCTCCGAAAATCTTCAAAGAACTTGATGATGATGACATGATTTAGGTCATCACTGCTGATACTAGTGTTGATAGAAATTCTGCTTTTTTCCCCTCTAACCTATCCTCCACACAAATGCCTTGGATGGTAGTGAATGATACCCCTGTCCAGGCTACTACCTACACGGAACCTCCTTCTGGAAATGTCTCTCAAGGAGATGATGATTCTGGTGAAGACCATGATGATCAAATTGAGGGTTGTTCCAAACCCAATAGAAGAGGATGCCCCTTGGGCTCAAAGAACAAGGCCCCCTCTGGCAAGAAAAAGAATGGCAAGGGTCTCCCTGCCTGTGATAGCAGCCTTCATGCTGCTAAGAGCTCGTAATTTCCCCCCCTATTTACCATGAAGTACATCTCATGGAATGTGAGAGGTCTGGAAGCTCCAGATAGAAAGCAGATTGTTAAACGTTTCTTGGACTCCCATAAAGACTTGGATTTTCTGATGCTTCAAGAGCTTAAAACTATTAATTTTACCTTGGATATTAACCTTAATTTCATTTGGAAAGACTCCATTAAAATTTGCTCCAATCACCTCAGGGGTAAAGCTGGTGTTGGACTGCTCATTAATCCCAGATGGTCAAACCATATTACTGACAAGGGTTGCTCCCCCTGTAACATGGCTGTTTGGGCCTCTATTAATGTTGACAACACCCTCATTGGGGTGTGCTCTATCTATGCATCCAATGACTATAAGGAAAGAATTGACCTTTGGGATTGGATTGCATCCCTACCTGATATTCCCTGGATCCTTGGAGGAGACTTTAATATGATTAAGAATTGTGATGATAAAATGGGGGGTAATGCTTTTGAATGGAAAGGCTCTGAAAAATCCCATTGGGATAGAATGAAATTTATGAAAAACCTGTTTGATCCTCTTCTCGTTAATAAGGCCGATACCAGGGGTCTCTGGAACACTTTGTGCAATTTCCAAAAAGGTTGTAATAGAATTTATTGCAGACTTGACCGTTTTTATGCCAATAAAGATGTTTTTTCATTTATCCCTAGTAACCATGGCAATTCTATTGTTGTTCAAGGCCTTTTACTCTCTCGGATCACCACCCTATTACTGCTCACATCAAACTTGCTAACTCCTTACCTGTTAATGTGGCGGGGCCTAAGAAGTTCATTCTTAACACTAATTTACTGAAAGATCTTGATGTTCTTGCTGCCATTAATCTCATCAGACTCCTAAATAAGGATAATAAGAACTTAGCTTCGCATATTGATAGGTGGAATTATAATGTTGTTTCCTGGCAAAAACTCTTGCAAACTATTGGTCAAAAAAGGGCCAAAGACTTCAGATTTGTGGAAAAGCCTCTTAATCTTAATCTGCTTCACCTTGAAAATGAAATTCAGTTGACTCCTTCCTACCCTGACCTTGCCAACCAAGTGGCGAAAGCTAGGGATGCCCTTAGATTGCATTAGCAAGTTAAGATCAAGGGGGCCATGATTAGAGCTTATAGCCATTGGCTCCAATTTGGCGATAAAGGCTCCAAGTTTTTCTTTAATCTGCTTAAACATAAACAAAACCGAGAAAAGATTGATAGACTAATTGTTGATAATCAAGAAATTGTTGATTTGGACAACATTAAAGAGGCCTTTGCCCTCTTCTACCAAAAACTTTTCACCTTTGAAGACTTTGAGTCTGCCAAGGCCCTTAGACTTAAATGCAAATCCATCATTCCCTATAGGATCTCCAAGGGGGAATCTTGCCTCCTTAAGCAGAATTTCACAATTGATGAAATTCAGAAAGCCATCAACTCCCTCCACAATGACAAAGCTCTGGGGCCTGATGGGCTCCTAGTTGAGTTCTACAAAGCCAACCTTAACTGGATTTACTCTGATCTTCTTGATATCTACAATGAGGCTTTGGGTAAGGGTTCCCTTGGTGATGTTATCAATAAGGGCATTATTAAACTCATACCCAAGGATGGTGACAAGGCCCTCGTTAAGAACTGGAGACCCATTACCCTTCTTAATGTGTCCTATAAGATCCTGGCTAAAATGTTGGCCATCTAACTGGAAAAGCTCCTGCCCAAGTTCATTTGCCCCACCCAAACTGGCTTCATTAAAGGTAGGTATATTCTAGAAAATCTCATCACAAG
This sequence comes from Cunninghamia lanceolata, assembly GCA_027924645.1. Lineage (NCBI taxonomy): Eukaryota > Viridiplantae > Streptophyta > Pinopsida > Cupressales > Cupressaceae > Cunninghamia > Cunninghamia lanceolata. Next base: position 532,226 of record BSBN01000370.1, on the reverse strand, counting down.
TTGGGAAGCCATGGAATGGTCTAAAGTTTCTGGTCAAGACACTGCTATGTTTCTCCTTAACTTTGAGAAAGCCTATGATAGGGTGGAATGGGACTTTATTATTACGATGCTTGAAGCCTTTGGCTTTCCTAGTGAATTTTGTACTTATGTCAAGGTCCTCCTTCAAGATGCCTTTGCTCAGATTGATGTTAATGGCTCCCTCTTCTCTTCCATTATGCTCTCTCGGTCCATTAGGTAGGGCTGCCTCTTGGCCCCTATTCTCTTTGTTATTGCCTCTGATGCTTTATTCTACCTCCTTAGGGACAACTCCCTCTCCCCAAAGGTTAATGGGATTAGGCTCCTTGATGATAATGAATTGATGAATATTCAATTTGCCGATGACACGACTCTTTTTCTTGAGCTCACCAAGCAAAACATGGATAACCTTAGCCTTAAAATCCAATGCTTTGGGTCAATTTCTGGAGCTCAGATCTCCCAGACCAAGTCTACCTTCCTTAGTTGGAAGGATCACCCCCCTGACTGGTTTGGACACCTTGGCTACCAATGGGGTGGTCCTAACAAAATTGTTAGATACCTTGGAGTTCCCTTCTCGATGTCCCCTTCCCTCAAAGATATGTGGCTCTGAGTTAAGGAGAAAATTGATAAGAAACTTAGTAAATGGAACAATAGATTCCTCTCCCTGGTTGGTAGGGTTCAAGTGTGCCAAAAAATCATCTCCTCCTATAATATCTACTACTCCTCTGCTTGGATGTTTAGCAACTATCAGATCTTTGAAATTCAAAAGGCTGTTAGATGGTTCCTTTGGTCTAATGGCAAAGGTAATAATAAATTACACGCTGTTAATTGGAAGTGGTGCCATATTGAGAAATCTTATGGTGGCCTTGGATTAAAAGATCTTAGGATCCAAGGTATTGCCCTTGCGGCTACATGGATCTTCCATTCTCTCGAAGGTCAGGAACCTTGGAAGGTTTTAATCAGACACAATATTGAGAGGGCTATCCTTAAGAATGCTAAGTCTTGGAAGGGTTTACCACTCACCGACCTTGTGGCCAGTGGTTTTCTTGTTTCTATCTAGGGCACTTGTGTGTTCAAGTCTATTTGGAAAGCCTGGGAACATGTTAGGGGGTTTTTGGTCAACACTAGTGTCAACAATGGTGACCTGATTCATGGCAAGAGATCCTTATGGTGGAACCTCTTCCACGCTGGCAAACCCCTGGCCCTTACTCAGGGATGCTCGGCTAGAGCCTGGGCCAGCAAAGGGATCAAATATCTTATTGACATTTTGGAACATGATACTCTTATCACATGGGAAGATCTCAGCTCAAAATTTAACCTCCCCCCCACTCAGAAAAGAACCTACAACACGATTAAGCAGGCTTGTATTGATTTTGGTCTTCCTAAAGACTGTGATGCTGATTCTCATAGAGTTCTGTCTTTTAAATGGGCTGATGGTACTCTTTTGGCTAAAATTAAGGCTCAAAACATTTACTCTATCTTGACTTATGAGGCTTCCATTATTAATCATGTTAACATATTATGGTATTCTGATCTGTCTGTTATGCAGTGGCAGAAGACCTTCAGCAGGCTCTGGAAAAGTCCGATCGAGCCAAAAATCAAGTGCTTTAAATGGCTTATGATACTTAATAGACTTCCTCTTAGGAGGAATTATGATAATAATGATTTGTGCCCTATTTGTAAACTTCCTGAGACTGGCAGGCATATTTTCTTTGATTACTCCATTGCTAAGGAGATCTAGTTAATGTTTGGCTTTTCTATCCCTGATCTTGTGAATATTATGGAAATTATTTCTGGGCACATTCAAGGATTGAAAAAGGATGCTAATACCTTTTGGTTTACTTTATTTGCTAATATTATTTGGTATATATGGAAAATTAGGAATGCTGATAGGTTTGAAGGCCAAGCTAGAGCCCTTACTGAGCCTTTTCGAAGACTCACATTCTTCAAAATTGCTGTGCAGGTTGCCTCTACTATGAACATTGAGAGGAACAAGCTCCTAAGGTTCCTCAAGGATGGACACGCCACCATGTTCATCTATGAGATGAAGGATGATTATGAGTGGAGGCGCAACGTGGACAACCTAATCTCCTTTGAGGAGGCTCTCAAGAAGCTGAACAACGAAATTAAAGACAATAGGGAGCCCTCCTACGCCCAAGTTGAGATACTAACATAGATTCAGAGCCAGAAGACCATTGTTTGGATGGAAGGACCTTAGGGATGGGCGGCATGGGTTGAAGCCCATGACGACATCCTCTCTTGTTGTTGATGTTTTGTATATACTTTCTTCTCATGATGTAGTTAGTTTGTTAGTACTCTTTTGTGTGGATTACACACCCTGTTGTAACTTTGGTTTTTGCTATCCTGTGGCGGTGACAGCTATGTTTTGCTGAGGCCTGGTCTCCTTGTACTGGATTCTCTCGATTTTTAATATAAAAAAATTGTTAAATACATAAATATATTTAGTATAATATAATATTTATATATTTATTTATTATTAAATATGTTCCATTTTATATAATATTAATATATTTATTAATCAATTATATTTATTTAACCATATAATTATTATATTTTATATACTCTATAATATGCATTAATAAATATAGAAAAATAGAATATAAAGTTAAATATAGAAATATAATATGATATATAATATAAATAAAATAAATATATTTTTTAATATAATTTTTTTGGAAAAAATTACACTGTCTTAAAATATAATATATTATAAATTAAAATAATTTATTATATGGATTTTTTTTGAAAAATATAATATATTATAAATTAAAATTAGAGAGAGTAATTTAAAATAGAAGAGAGAGAGGGGGAAAAGAGAGATAAAGAAAAAGAAAAAAAGAGATAGAGCAAAATAGAGATGTAGAGAGACAGACAAAAAGAGAAGAGAGAGAAACATAGAGAGAGAGTCATGAACAATGGATGAAGATGAATGAGACAAGTTGGATAGAAGAGATAGATCTACTATTAGGTTGTATTTTTAATTCAAGCTTAAATAATGTTTTGGTTCAAAACATTGCTATGAGTCTATGAGAAAAAAAAATTGCATTATATCAAACTAAATGTCTTGTAAATAAGTTATTTAAAAAAATGTATTATTTAAAGATTCTTGAAGGAGACTTTGTAACCAAACATTTTAAACCTGGCTTCCATAGATGTAAAATTGTTCATTATAGGATACCACTTAAATATATCGTATCTTAAAAAAATGGAGATGGGAAGAGATAGAACATTCACTAATTTATGAAGTTATTGTAAGTGGATTAACAACCAATACATGCAATATGAAGGACATAGATCTAGATTCATGATCTAGAGAGTGTGTGGTAGAGGAAGAGAGAATAATAGAGAGGGAGATTGATACAAATTACTCAAATATCAAGAGAGAGCAAGAGAGAGAAAGAGTGAGACATAGAGGAAGAAATAAAGAATTGAATAGAGAGAGATAGAGATATGGACATATATTCCTTCTAATCCTAGTTTCATTTTGTAAGCATTGAATAGAGAGAGAGTAAATTTAATATATTATATATTATATTAGAAATATGTTAACTCTTAATTTATGTGACATGCATAATCCCAAAATATATATAGATATATAAATATAATTTAAATACCCAAGAGACAAACAAAAATAAACAGAGAGGAATATAGTGGTAGAGACATAAACAAAAAGAGAGAAATAGATAGGGAAACAAAGAGATATAGATGGAGGTAGAAAGATAAACAAAGAGGGAGAGAGAGTGAGAGATGGAGAGGGAGAGATAGAGATATATATAGGTAGAGAGAGAATGATAGAGGGAAGGAGAGGTAGAGATATAGAGAGAAAGAGATATAGAGAGATAAAGAGGTAGAGAGAGATTGATAGAAATAGGAATAGAGAAAGAGAGACATAGTAAGAGAGAGATAAAGATGAGATATATAGAAGGAAAAATAGAGAAAAGAGAGTGTGTTTAAAGAAAACATTTTTGCATGGAGAGCTATGCTCAAAGTGACACATCACTTGCATAAGGACCTGATAATTCACCTTTAAGACCTCTCTAGCATATCCATTGCACACTGAAGAGACAAAGAGGAAGACAAAGAAACATAGAGAGAGAGGGAGAGAGAATTAGAGAAAGGGAGAAAGATAGAGGGGGAGAGAGGAGGAGAAAGAGATAAAGATATATATACGGAGAGAGAGAAAGAGAGTTAGAGAGTCAAATTTTGTACATCTTCCACCTTAATCAATTTACCCTTAAGATGTTATGTGGAGAGAAAGAGAGAGGAACAAAGAAGAGAAGAGAGAGACAGGGGGAAGGAGACATAGACGAAAAGAGATAAAGAGAAATATAAAAGGAGAGAGAGAGAGAGAGAGAGAGAGAGAGAGAGAGAGAGAGAGAGAGAGAGAGAGAGAGAGAGAGAGAGAGAGAGAGAGAGAGAGAGAGAGAGAGAGAGAGAGAGAGAGAGAGAGAGAGAGAGATTGTTGTTTCTTATTAAATTATTATAGGGACTTGCACCTATTATCAAATCAAAACCTCCAATTGAATTAATCATTTCATCAGGTCTTTCTTTTGTCAAATTCTACACATCTTCCACCTTAATCAATTTACCCTAAAGATGTTATGTGGAGAGAGAGAGAGAGGAACAAAGAAGGGGAGAGAGATAGAGATAGAGAAATAGAGAGAGAGATCTCATAGAGAGGAAGTATGTGAGAGATAAGGGGGAAGAAGACAGATGAAGAGAGATAAGGAGAAATAGAAAAGGAGAGAGGTGGATAGACAGAGAGAGAGAAACATATGTAAAGATATTGTTGTTTCCTATTAACATATTATAGGGGCTTCCACCTATTATCAGATCAAAACCTCCAATTGAATTAATCATTTCATCAAGTCTTTCTTTTGTCAAATTATGCACATCTTCCACCTTAATCAATTTACCCTTAAGACATTATGTGGAGAGAGAGAGTACCTTTCAATTTCAAGTAGAGAACATGGCTACATGCCTAACCTTCCTATGAATAATTATTTGTAAATTTTACCTTTACCACCCATCACAATTGAAGAAACATTTCCTAAAACAAAAAATTATTACCTATCATGGGATTACAAAACTAATATTAACTCATAAACATAGTGATAAATATTTAACTAAAAGTATTCAAATCTAATATATTCCATATTATTTTCCAAATATATTTATTCTTACATATAAACAAGGATATATAAAACACAGTGACAATAAGTATTCCATTGTGTGATAGACTTGAGGTTATAGTCAACCATTCCAATACTCTTTCAATTTTGGTATTGTATCCTTTAGTACCCTTATCCTCTTTCCCCTTATCTCCATCTAAGCTCTCTGTCTCTATCTCTATTTTGAGTCTTTCTCTTCTCTATCTCTCTTCCTCTCTTCCTCTCTTATCCTCTCTATATATCAATCTCTCTCTATTATTCTCTCTTCCTCTATCACACTATCTCTCTTCTATAGGTTTTTTTCCCTCCCTCTCTTTGTACCCCCCCTCTCTCTACCTCTCTATCCCTATACCCATCTATTTCTCTCTCTTATTTTCTCTATCTATCTTTCCCTCTGTGTATCTTATCTATATCTTTCTTTCCTACTCCATATCTCTTTCTCTGTGACGATCATTTAATGTTAAAATTTTCACTAAAGGGATTTAAATTTTTAGGGCCTAAATTTGAAAGTTGACCCTACCTATGAAGAAATGTTTTGTGATAGTTATCAAGTTTTTCTCCCTACCTCTCTTTGTTCCTCTCTTTCTCTCTCACCATTTCTCTCTATCCCTCTCTATCTCTATACCTCTCTCTCCCTCTCTATTTCTATACCCATCTCTATATCAATCTTGCTAGATGATCTAGCCCAACCCATACCAAGCTCCATTTTTAACATTATAAAATTATTGTACCCTGATCTTTAATGTAGTGTTTTCCATTAGAATGCTTGACCATAGCCCTAAGTCTATCACACAATGAAATTCTATCTCTTCCTCTCCTTCTTCTTATCTCTCCTCTCTCTATCTCTTCCTATCTCTATCCATCCCTTAATGTTAATAATTTCATGAAAGGGATTCAAATTTTTAGGGCCTAAATTTTAAAGTTGACTCTACTTGTAAATTTTTTTTTGTGATAGTTATCAAGTTTTCCTCCCTCCCTCTCTTTGTCCCTCTCTTTCTCTCTCACTATCTCTCTATCCCTCTCTCTCTTTGTTTGTCTATCTATATACCCATCTCTATATCAATCTCTCTAGATGATCTGGACCAGCCCATATCAAGCTCTATTTTTTACATTATAAAAGTATCGTAGCCTAATCTTTAATGTAGGGTTTTCCATTAGAATGCTTGACCATAGGCCTAAGTCTATCACACAATGAAATTCTATCTCTTCCTCTGCCTCTCCTTATCTCTCCTCTCTCTATCTCTTCTTATCTCTATCCATCCCTTGTGTTCTTCTTACAGTTTCCTATCAAATTATTATAGAGGCTTCCACCTATTATTAGATCAAAACCTCTAATTTAATTAATCATTTCATCAAGTCTTAAATTTGTCAAATTTTGTACATCTTGGGAGAGAGAGAGAGAGAGAGAGAGAGAGAGAGAGAGAGAGAGAGAGAGAGAGAGAGAGAGAGAGAGAGAGAGAGAGAGAGAGGAAAAATATGAGGCTTGTGCTAAACAAAAATACATGCTTCAAATAATATGCATATGTGGTCCGATTAATGGAATGTAACTAAAAAAGAATATATAAAAAGAGATAGATGCAAATAAGGACTAGATACCAAACATAGAAGCTCACACATTTGAAGTACCTACTAAGCAAAACATAGAGACCTTGAAATCCATTAAGATTATGAAAATTACTTCATGACACTTGAGAAAACACAAATTAATATGGTCCATATAGATAAAACACAATCCTCAGTCACTTAAAGAAATGGCAATTGAACTTCCACAACTATTCGGCGTACCCATTGCACACCAAGGTGCGATTGCTAGTTGGTAGACTCTGTTGGATCTAGGGCATACAACTGAGAGGGGGGGTGAATCAGTTGTATAAAACTTCTTCTTCTTTTAAACACTTGATTCTTGTTGTTAGTTAGCAGCATATCAATTAATCATCCATGAAAGCATGATACATAAACACAAGAGCAGATAAGCATCAACACATTGAACACCAAGATTTTGACGTGGAAAAGCCGGTTAAGGGAAAAACCACGGGGTGATTAACCCAAGAATTATTCTCTGTTAGAAGAATAAAGAAAAATGAATGGCACATGCCAATTAGGGCTCACTGCCCGAGCACACTGCTCACAAAGAGGCCCACTGCCTACAAGGAGACACACTGTCTACAAAGTGATAAAAATCACAGTCTTGAACTGGAGAATGACATCTCTATCATGTCCGGATCAGTTCCAATTAAGCCCAAAACTTCTGCTCTGCCTTTCGCACTTCCCTTCACTATGCCACACTCATCCACAAAAACCACACTTTGAAATGAACTCACAAACCATTATTTATACAAGACATCGACTTAGGAACAAACATCTAAGTCGGCAAGCAACCATAAGAGTATCCGCAAGATGAATAACACATCCGGTCGGCCACCACAAGAACATTCGCAGGATGAACAACTCATCCGGTCGGCTAAACAGAGCAAGAACTTCATCCGGAAGAATAACTTCAATTCCGGGCTCTACCATCAATGCGGACCAACAACACAACCTAAACATGATCCAAGAACCTTCACAAGCCTGTCTGAATGACCGGATACATCCGCACTTCCTCTACTTACTGGAATCTCTTGTCTTCCTCATCCGGAACTTCAAGAACACAGTCTGTCGCCACTGTCATAATGCAAGAGGTACTTCCGGACCTCCAGATCATACACAAATCAGGATGACACATCACAAGGACATCCAAAACACTCCTTCCAATCCGCAGATTAGGATAATACAATTCCGGACCTCACCGGACCTTTTTGTGATCCTCTGTCACCTCTGGATACTTGCCGGAACCGGTTCTATACCGACAGCCACAACTCCTTCAGATCTTCATGCGGACCTCTAAAATCTTAACTGAAGCATCTCAAGACTCATATCTACTAACCCTTTAATCCGCATCCTCCGGTTCTCATCCTATACAGTACATTTGCCTTCTTCTCATCACTGTTCTTCACTGTTCCTGACTGAGGCTAATTTTCTCAATATCCTCAGCACACAGTTCATCAAATCCTTCTTATCAATGCAATATGAGTATGTTGACATCAATGACAACACTGGCTCACCTCATACTTGCAACAATCTCCCCCTTTGTCATTGATGGCAACATATGATGTGAAAAACCATTAAGACAAGAACTTCAACTTTTCACATGTCTTCTCTTCCTTTACTGCTCCCCCTTTGATCATCAACCACTTGTTTTTCACATGTCTTCTCTCCCCCTTTGACATCAATGGCAAAGGGCTCATACTTGCAATTCTCATACATCAGAATCATACCAGCTGCTCCCCCTTAGTTGCAGCTCCCCATCAGTCCGGATCACAAGATATGACTGTGATTGCCACCGGACTGATGCACATCAGTGCATCTTAGTTCATCACCGGAGGGGCCATGACCCCTAACTTCTCCCGGAGATATTCAAAAGAGTCCTTGGGAAGAGGTTTTGTAAAGATATCTGCAATCTGATCCTTGGAGGGAACATACTCCAATCTAACTTCTTCCTTGTTTACTTGTTCTCTCAAAAAGTGAAATTTGATAGATATGTGCTTAGTCTTAGAATGCAATACCGGATTATTGGAAATATTAATTGCACTTGAATTATCACAGAAAATTGTGATAGGCTCCTCATATTCAACTTTGATGTCTCTTAGCATCTGCTTCATCCATAAGATTTGAGTGCAACTACCTGCTGCTGCAATGTATTCTGCTTCAGTTGTAGACAGAGATATTGCATCTTGTTTCTTGCTTAGCCAAGAAACCAATCTCTTTCCCAAAAAGAATGCTCCACCACTAGTGCTTTTCCGGTCATCCACATCTCCTGCCTAATCTGCATCTGTGTAAGCATGAAGAGAGAAATACGGATCTCTAGGGTACCATAGACCATACTCAACTGTTCCTTTCAAGTACCTAAAAATTCTTTTGATTGCCATAACATGAGATTCTCTAGGATCAGCCTGGAATCTTGCCACAAGACCAACAGCCTGCATTATATCTGGTCTAGTTTGAGTGAGATACAACAATCCACCAATCATTGATCTATACTTTGTCTGATCTGCCTTTGGAGAATCATCATCTTTGCTTAACTTACATCCGGTTGCCATAGGAGTGTTCATTGGCTTTGAGTCTTCCATACCAAATTTCCTTAACAATTCTTTCACATATTTGGTCTGAGAAATGAAGATCCCTTCTTTTGTTTGAGCAATTTGCAGACCCAAGAAGAAATTCATTTCACCAAGCATAGACATTTCAAACTCACTTTTCATCTGATTTGCAAAAGTTTTGCACATACCATCTCTTCCTCCAAAAATGATATCATCCACAAACACTTCAACAATCAAAATGTTTTCATGATCAATTTTGAAATATAAGTTACTGTCAGCAGTACCTTTTTTGAATCCAATCTGCACAAGATGCTTATCCAACCTTTCATACCATGCTCTTGGGGCTTGCTTCAATCCATACAAAGCTTTCTTCAACTTGCAGACCATATCATCATTATCAGACAATTGAAATCCATCCGGTTGTTCAATGTAGACTTCTTCTTCCAGATCACCATTTAGGAAGGCAGACTTGACATCCATCTGATATACCTTGAAGTCTTTGAAGGCAGCAAATGCAAGAAGTAATCTGACTGCTTCAATTCTTGCCACCGGAGCAAAAGTCTCTTCAAAGTCAATTCCTTCTATTTGAGAGTAGCCTTTGCAGACCAATCTAGCTTTGTTTCTGATTACTTCACCAGCTTCATTTAGTTTGTTCCGGAAGACCCACTTGGTTCCAATTACATTCCTGTCTCTAGGTCTGGGAACAAGATCCCAAGTATGATTTTTCTCAATTTGCATCAATTCATCTTCCATTGCTTTGGTCCAGTTTTCATCATTGCAGGCTTCATTTATTGTTTTAGGTTCAATCTTTGAAATCAGACAGCATTCATCCTGATTTTGAGCAATATTCCTTCTAGTTTGTACACCTTTGCTTCTGTCACCTATGATCTGATCTTCAGAGTGGTTCAGTCTTACATACCTTGGAATTTTGGGAGTATCCAGCACTGCTGTTTCTTGATCAGGCTCATTCAAACCTATCTCTTCTTCCTGATTTACCGGATCAGGCTGACTCTGTCTCACCGGAGAGGATTGAGTTCCTTGAACACTGTCTTGGTCATCTTCATCAAGCTCATAAAATCTTGAAGGTTTCTCAATTCCTTCATCAACTTTCACATTGGTGCTTTCTATCATCTTCCTCAATCTCTTATTGTAACACCGGTATGCTTTGCTTTGAGTGGAGTAGCCCAAGAAAATTCCCTCATCACTTCTAGCATCAAACTTTCCTAGATCTTCATCTCTTTTAATATAACACTTGCTACCAAATACTCTGAAATATTTCACAGTAGGAGTGATGCCAAACCAAAGTTCATAGGGGGTCTTACCGGTGTTGTTTCTGATTTGAACTCGATTTAGAGTGTAGACTGCGGTGCTGATAGCTTCTTTCCAAAACATTTGAGGAACATTTGCTTCCAACATCATTGTCCTAGCAGCTTCCTGGATGGTCCGGTTCTTTCTCTCAACTACTCCATTCTGCTGTGGAGTCTTAGGAGCAGACAACTGTCTCCTTATACCCTGTTTCTCACAAAAGTCAATGAATTCACCAGATGTAAATTCACCACCTCTATCAGACCTTAGACACTTTAGTTTCAATCCGGTTTGATTCTCCACCATAGCTTTGAAGATTTTGAACTTCTCAAAAGCTTCTGATTTTTCTTTTAGAAAGGTAACCCACATCATCCGGGAATGATCATCAATTAACAACATGAAATATCTATCACCTTGCAGACTCTTGATTCTTGTCGGACCACATAGATCAGTATGTACTAATTCCAACAATCCGGTAGAAGACTGATCTTTGCTTTTGAAAGAGACTCTGCTTTGTTTACCTAACTGACATTCTTTACACACACTAATTGTAGGTTTCATCAATTTTGGAAGATCTCTCACAGCCTGAGTATTGCTTATCTTGATGATGTTATCAAAATTTACATGACACATTCTTCTATGCCATAACCAACTCTGATCAATTTGAACAAACAAACAACTTTTATTTGAACCAACCAGATGAAAGATATTACCTTTTGTCTGAGTACCGGATGCAATTTCAGTTCCGGAGCTTGTAAAGATTCTGCATTTTCCATTCTTGAACCGGAGATCATAGCCTTTGTCCACTAACTGACCAACACTGAGAAGATTGTGCTTCAATCCTTCAACATACAGTACATTACCTGTTTTGCTCTTACCATCAAAGGAAATAGTTCCCCTACCTCTGATTCTGCCAGCAGAATTGTCACCAAACTTTACCATTCCTCCTTCATATCTTTCCAAATCTAAGAACTTATTCTTGTCACCAGTCATATGGTGAGAACATCCACTGTCAATAACCCAATCATCCTTTTCTTCCACTTGAGCAGCCAAAGCTTTTTCAACAACTTTGTGATTGACAGATTCAGAGAGTATTGAATCTTCTTCCTTGATGGCAATAAACACCCACTCATTTCTGGATTTGCTTCCTAGTTCTGATTCATCATCTGTTACTCCTTCATTGTCATCTTCTTCATGAACATAATAGCAATTCTTTTGAAACCTTTGTCTGTTATTATTAGACCTTGCAGATCTTTCCGGACATCTTGAAGCAAAATGACCAATCTTATTGCAGTTGAAACACTTAAAGGGTAGTTTTCCTTCATACTTACCGGATCCTCTTGGCAGTCTCTTTGCAATGAGGGCTTCAAGTTGAGCTGTTTCTGCTTCTTCTTCTTCCATGTCTCTTCTTGCTTGATCATACCATGACATCTTCCTTGATGAGTTTTCTCCCGGATCAAATCTCTGCTTGCCTTTCACATAGGCACTGGCTTTGAAGGCAGATTCAGTCTTGGGAGGATCATCTCCAAACTCGGTCATTTCAAATGCAGCTAGTTTGCCAGCTAGTTGTTCTCTTGTGACAGTTGTGTGGGCTCTGAATTCATCAATGGCAGCAACCTTGATTTTGTAGGCAGCAGGAAGGGACCTTAGGATCTTGCAGACAATCTCATTTTCATCTAAAGTTCCACCAGCATTTCTGATTCCACATACCAGCTCATTCACTCTTGGCATAAAGGTAGTGATGTTTTCATCATCTCTCATTTTCAATCTTTCAAATTTCCCTTTCAGACTTTGCAACCTTGCACTTTTGACAAACTCATCTCCTTCATACAGAAGTTCCAGTTTAGTCAGGATCTCATATGCAGTTGGTAGGTCAATAACATTTGAGAGATCTGAGTCATTCAATGCGCTTAGAAGAGCTTCCTTGGTCCGCAGATTGTTTTCAGCTTCTGTGATTTCATTCAGAGTTGTCGGACCACCTTGTGGAGGTACATATGGTTTTGAAACCATAGCCAAGTATGCTTTTCCCATACATTCCAAGTGACACTTCATGCGACCTTTCCAGAGAGTGAAGTTGGTTCCATCGAACTTCGGACTATCCTTCTTGTATGACGACATCCTGGATCTCCTCAAGCGGTTAAGCTCCTATCAGAGGAACTTAGCTCTGATACCAATTGTTGGATCTAGGGCATACAACTGAGAGGGGGGGGTGAATCAGTTGTATAAAACTTCTTCTTCTTTTAAACACTTGATTCTTGTTGTTAGTTAGCAGCATATCAATTAATCATCCATGAAAGCATGATACATAAACACAAGAGCAGATAAGCATCAACACATTGAACACCAAGATTTTGACGTGGAAAACCCGGTTAAGGGAAAAACCACGGGGTGATTAACCCAAGAATTATTCTCTGTTAGAAGAATAAAGAAAAATGAATGGCACATGCCAATTAGGGCTCACTACCCGAGCACACTACTCACAAAGAGGCCCACTGCCTACAAGGAGACACACTGTCTACAAAGTGATAAAAATCACAGTCTTGAACTGGAGAATGACATCTCTATCATGTCCGGATCAGTTCCAATTAAGCCCAAAACTTCTGCTCTGCCTTTCGCACTTCCCTTCACTATGCCACACTCATCCACAAAAACCACACTTTGAAATGAACTCACAAACCGTTATTTATACAAGACATCAACTTAGGAACAAACATCTAAGTCGGCAAGTAACCATAAGAGTATCCGCAGGATGAATAACACATCCGGTCGGCCACCACAAGAACATTCGTAGGATGAACAACTCATCCGGTCGGCTAAACAGAGCAAGAACTTCATCCGGAAGAATAACTTCAATTCCGGGCTCTACCATCAATGCGGACCAACAACACAACCTAAACATGATCCAAGAACCTTCACAAGCCTGTCTGAATGACCGGATACATCCGCACTTCCTCTACTTACTGGAATCTCTTGTCTTCCTCATCCGGAACTTCAAAAACACAGTCTGTCGCCACTGTCATAATGCAAGAGGTACTTCCAGACCTCCAGATCATACACAAATCAGGATGACACATCACAAGGACATCTGAAACACTCCTTCCAATCCGCAGATTAGTATAATACAATTCCGGACCTCACCGGACCTTTTTGTGATCCTCTGTCACCTCTGGATACTTGCCGGAACCGGTTCTATACCGACAGCCACAACTCCTTCAGATCTTCATGCGGACCTCTGAAATCTTAACTGAAGCATCTCAAGACTCATATCTACTAACCCTTTAATCCGCATCCTCCGGTTCTCATCCTATACAGTACATTTGCCTTCTTCTCATCACTGTTCTTCACTGTTCCTGACTGAGGCTAATTTTCTCAATATCCTCAGCACACAGCTCATCAAATCCTTCTTATCAATGCAATATGAGTATGTTGACATCAATGACAACACTGGCTCACCTCATACTTGCAACAGACTCTATTGACTTTGGTGACACCTAACTCTAATTGGAACTTTGACTTTGATAAGCACATTTTTACCAAAAAAACTACATAACTTTTGCTTAGAATGTCCATGAAAGTAAGGTGTAGGAGACAAATAGGGGAAAGGGGCCAGTAGCCGCCCACCCTAACTTCACACACGTCAAGCTCATAGCTAGACATATCAGATTTTGACAATTTTTTTTGGGTTTCTCTGTATGCGACTGAAGAGCTTAAAGCTATTATTTCAACTTGTGGTCACTTATACATTTCACTCTAGGATGCATTATGTACACATGAGTCAAAAAAGTTTCATTTCAACATGTCGCCCCATACATGCGCAACGATGTGCTGGTAACTGCTCGCATTTGTCAAGCTCATAGCTAGACATATCAGATTTTGACAAATTTTTTTGGGTTTCTCCATATGTGACCGAAGACCTTAAAGCTATTCTTTTAGCTTGTGGGCACTTATACATTTCACTCTTGGACATGTTATGTGCACATGGGTCAAAAAAGTGTCATTTCAACATGTCACCCCATACATGGAGTTGTGAACATGTATTGGTGCATTTGTGTTAATTTATTGTTGGAAATAGTCTAGACAACTGAGAGGGGGGGTGAATCAGTTGTCCCTAAACTCTAACCTTTTCTGAACCTTTTAAATATTCTTTATAATTAGATTAATGATGAAAACATTTAAGCATAAATCAACATATGAGCAAAAACAATATGAACACACAACACCAGAATTTTGAGATGGAAAACCCGGTTAAGGGAAAAACCATGGTGGGGGTTAACCCACAAAACTGTGTACCTTGTTAAAAGTACTTAAGAAAATAGAAGGCACATGCCTTCGGGCGCACTACCTAGAGCTCACTGCTCAAGAAGAGGCTCACTGCCTATAAGAAATTATGATTTATACAGAAATAATGAACTGAGAAATAGCATCTACCTTCATAACTGAATTAGTCCCTTTGAAGGCTCAAAACTTCTCTTATCTTCAAATTCTTCTCCACTGACTCTTTACTCTATACTCCCTTCACTCCTCTTCTTCTTTGCTATGCTTTTGATCCCTTCTTCGGATTTAATTCATTGTGTACAAGGATACTTTTCAATAACTCTTCAACAAGTATTTATATGCTTCATCAACCTTGGAATGTGTTGTGATGTTCACAACACGCCCCATTATGCTCCTTAGCAAAATGGGGACCCCTGCTGTTGCTTTGCTTTTTGCTTCTGCTTGTGTTGTTTTGCTTGGTGGTAAAGGGAAAGAAGAGTCAAATTTGCAAACCTTGTTAAAAATATAGAAAAATGCATTTTCAGTACCCTTGCATGATATGGTTGGATTCCTTGTGAAAAATGAGCCAGGGTTGCTTTTTGAACCATCTTAAAATTTGCCATATTTTACAAGTTATGATCATTTTAGTAAAATGTACATTCAGGTTTGTCTATCGCTTGGCATATACAAAGTCCTTTGTATGTGCAAAGTTGTATTTTTTTTATATACTTGGTCGCTTTTGCATTTCGGGCTTGTATATTTTAACATTCAAGGCAATATACAATACAAATATACAATGGCAGACCCGAAAGGCTTATCAAATGGAGAGAATTTGTTGTATATTCGGGCTTGTATGTTTTCATATACAAGCAGAATATACAACGCACAAATGCAATGGCGGACCCGAAAAACTTATCAAAACAGGTTTTTTGCTTGTATATTCGGCACTTGTATATTTTAACATACAAGCGGAATATACAATGTGGAATATACATGGCACTGTTCACATGCAAGTGCGAAAGATGCAAGCGCCATATACAAGCGCCAGACCCGAAGTAATTATCAAACAAGGTTAAATCATTGTATATTCGCGGGCTTGTATATTGGCGATATACAATCAAAATATACAACGCCGGAATTGAAAGGTTATCAAATGGAGTTAATGGCTTGTATATCACGATATACATAGGTTTTGAAAGGAGAAAGACTTGGTCGAATGCATTACGAAATAGACATCGGCGAAACTCTTGCCGATAAAGGAACATCGGCCAAGGTATGGCCATCGGCAGAGGAAGTTTGTGAGTTGCCGATGGGCGATCTCACACCGATGGAGAACAACGAGGGGGTCGTCGGTAAGAGTCATACCGATAAAGGACATCGGTAAGAAGAGAATGGTCGACGGAAAGAATATAGAGTTCACCGATGGCGAATCTCTCGCCGATGAAGGGAAATACAAGCCGATAGAGGATGAACGAAGCAAAAAGGCCATCGGCCAAACCATAGTGATCGGCGGAGAGGTTTTTTGTCACGCCGATAATGTAAGACATGCCGATGGAAGAAAACAAAGGAATAAACAATAGAAAAAGGCCGTCGGCCAAATAGCGAGCATCGGCCAATGTATTTTTGGACGCGCCGATGGACAGTTTCACGCCGATAGGCGGGAAATGGAAAGCGATAGGAATTTTAAACAATATTTTTGGCACCCGTGGCATTTTCCTGGTCAACGATAGTTGACCCGATGGTTTTGAGCAGTCTGTATGCATTTTTGAACGCGTTTTGGAGGTTTTTTGGACCCGATTTCCATATTTTTTTGCACAGTCACCTAGATTTAAACATTATTTTAATCTCCTGCTGTTTATTTGATAAATTGATACTTATTGCTTGTCTTGTCTTGCAGGCTTGCAGTTGAGGAAGCAGCTGGAACTTCAACACAGTGACATCATGGAGGAAGGAAATCCGATCTCAGGAGCAAGAAGATAAAGATGAAGTGCGAGGAAGTCAAGGCCATTCAAGTGAAGGACAAAGTTGCAGCTGAGAGCATTATTGCAATAGACAAATAGAAGTTATTGCCAAGCTGCCAGAGCTTCTCAGAAGGGGCAATATTTCGCCCAGATTTGACACTGCTCAGAGATATTTTGGAGGATTGGTTCATCTGTATTTATTGTTGTAACCAGGGGTTTGAACCAGGGGTTTAGTTAGGGTTTTTGCTGTAGCGAGGACAATCAGAAAGTTTATATATTGTGCCTCTCTACATTGTAATACTTTACAATAGGGGCTACAACAAGGATTTTAGGAAAACACAGCAAGTTAGCTTAGTTTAGATTAGAAGTAGAAGAAGGAGGTCGCCTGTTTGTCTGCAGTAAGGTGCGCGTGGAATGTCTGACTGCCTTACTGTATCTGTAGAGCTTGTAAGTTCTCTGTAGTATGATCAATGAAACTAAGAGTCATTCCTACATTGTAAATCATGTATGACTATTCGTTTCTAATACAATAGAATCTGGAGTTCTGCATCTATCTTCTGAGTGTTCTCCTGCTCTTCTTTGTGTTTTGAAATATTTTCTTTGAGAGCTTGCAATTTTAAATGTATGTTTGTGAAAATGCTCAGAACTTGCATTTAAGGTTTTTACTGTGGATTTGATCAAATTATTGTAGTATTTACATAGTGCATAACAGAAACAATTAGATCCTTCGGTAGATTAAATGAGGTGTAGATTAGATCTTTCTAACTTTTCCCAACCCATTTGAAATATTTAGCTGAAAACGTAGAAATCTAAAGGAAATTGTCTCAAATTTGAAGAAGCATGCATAACAGAGTTTAAGGTAGACAGTTTTCATAAATATATAAAGGAGAAAGCTGCAATAATTCAAGAAAACCATCTAAAACTTGCAGCACAGTAACACTTTTATGCAAAGAAATGAAAAGTATTGACATATCTATGATCTTTTTTTGCATATTCTTAGTCCAGTAAACCACCAAACAACTCTAAATTACGTAAGGCCCCTTGAACATTACAGCTTCACATAGACCAACTGAACTTGACCAACCGAACCATTGTAGACTTGGGATTAGTTGAATCTCAAATGATTCCTTCTTATCTTTCAAGTATACTTTTAGTTCATTATATGTGAATTTTAACTTA
This sequence comes from Cunninghamia lanceolata, assembly GCA_027924645.1. Lineage (NCBI taxonomy): Eukaryota > Viridiplantae > Streptophyta > Pinopsida > Cupressales > Cupressaceae > Cunninghamia > Cunninghamia lanceolata. The sequence goes on along the minus strand of BSBN01000370.1, from coordinate 514,184 downwards.
TTGTTATGATTGCATCAAAACAATCATCAACAGTTTTCTGACACTAGGAAGAAGGCTGTATATTGCAATCATCAACAGAATGATCAACAAGGTCGGCTAAAATTGACGCAGATCATCACACTGTCGGCCAAACCCAATTGAGACTTGAATCTTTTTCTACAATCACGCCACACTTCATAAAAATACTCTTAGATCATCCGCAACATGCTAGGAATATCCGGTCGGCCAAGACTGGGAAGAACATCAACCTCAAAGAAGAAATCTTCAATCAACAAGCTCAAACTTCAGTGCGGACCTCCAACATAGTAGCCACATGATCCAGAGACCTCCACAAGCACATTGAAGTTACCAATAACATTCACTTTAAACTAAATTACCAAAATCATTTGTATCTTCCTCCAGAACCTCAAGAACACTACCTGCCATGATTGTCAAACTAGAAAGATAGCTTGTGGACCTCCAAACCACAAACCACTAGAGTTGATGATACATACTGATTTCCTAGACATGCCTCTAGATTTGCAGATCATCATTTTACATTATCGGAGTAATCCAGATCTCTTTCCTGTCACTCTGTCTCTCCTAAATAATGCAGAAACCAATTTTTCTCAGATGGTTATAACTTCTTTAGATCTTAATGCGAACCTCTCAAATCTTAACTGAAGCTTCTTCAGACAAACCTCTACAAAGCCATATGGTCTGCATATATTGATTTCCATTAATTTTCTCAATATCCTCAACAGTCCGGTCTTCTATACAGACAACAAAATAGGATACAGTTGCCACTAATGGCAACAAGGATATGTTGACATCAACGACAACACAACTTAGGCACATATTTGCAACAATCTCCCCCTTTGTCATTGATGGCAACATATGATGTGAAAACCTGAATTTAACCATCAAGACAAGAACTTCTCCCCCTTTCTCTTCTCACTTCTACAACTACTTTCTTTACTGCCCCCCTTACATCAGCAACTAGTTTTTCATATGACTTCTATCCCCCTTTGACATCAATAGGAAAGGACACATATTTGCTATTTTTTCTCCCTTTTTGCTTTAGACTGATCCTAGAATTTTCATACTGACTACTCCCCCTTTGAGTAGTACCTCTTTAACATCAATCCGGATCTCAAGATATAAATGTGAATTCCACTGGACTGATGCACCTTAGTGCATCTTAGTTTTGATTAGGAGGGGTGATAACCCCTAGCTTTTCTCTGAGATACTCAAAAGTATCTTTGGGAAGAGGCTTAGTGAAGATATCTGCAATCTAATCTTTGGAAGACACAAACTCCAATTTGACTTCATTCTCATTAAGTTTCTCTCTCAAGAAGTGAAACTTGATAGATATATGCTTTGTCTTTGAGTGCAATACTGGATTCTTGGAAATGCTTATAGCACTTGAATTATCACAGAAAATTGTGACTGGCTCCTCAAACACAATTCTGATGTCCTTTAGCATTTTTTTCATCCACAGAACTTGAGAAAAATTATTTACTGCTGCTATATACTCTGCCTCTGTAGTAGATAGAGAAATTGACTCTTGCTTTTTGCTCATCCAAGAGACCAATCTTCTTCCCAAGAAGAATGCACCACCACTAGTACTTTTTTTGTCATCCACATCTCCTGTCCAATCAACATCTGTATATGCATGAAGAGTGAAATCATTGTCCTTTGGATACCACAATCCATAATCAATTGTCCCCTTGAGATATCTGAAAATTATTTTGACTGCCACAACATGGGATTCTTTTGGATCAGCTTGAAATCTTGCAACAAGTCCAACTGCATTCATGATGTCAGGTCAGGTCTGAGTTAGATAGAGCAATCCTCCAATCATTGATCTATACCTTTTCTGATTTGCCTTTGGGGAGTCATCATCTTTTCTTAGCTTGCATTCGGTTACCATAGGAGTACCTACTGGCTTTGAATCTTCCATTCCAAACTTCTTCAACAATTCTTTCACATACTTGGATTGAGATATGAAGACACCTTTATCTGACTGAACAATTTGCAAACCTAGGAAGAAGTTCATCTCACCAAACATGGACATCTCAAACTCACTTTTCAGCTGATCAACAAATGCTTTGCACAAACATTCATTTCCACCAAAAATGATATCATCAACAAAGACCTCAACGATTAGAATGTCTTAATGATTTATCGTGAAGTATAGATTCCTATCAGTAGTACCTTTGTTAAATCCTAGCTTAAGCAAATGCTTATCACATCTGGCATACCAGGCTCTTGGAGCTTGCTTGAGTCCATATAAGGCTTTTCTTAGTCTACAAACCATATCTCCCTGATCAGACAATTGAAATCCTTCCAGTTGTTCAATGTAGACTTCTTCCTCCAAATCTCCATTTAGAAATGTTGATTTAACATCCATTTGATAAACTTTAAAATCTTTGAAATCAACAAAGGCAAGAAATAATCTAACTACCTCTATCCTTGCCATTGGAGCAAAAGTTTCTTCAAAGTCAATTCCTTCCACTTGAGAATAACCTTTACATACCAACCTTGCCTTGTTTCTTACAACCTCACCATCTTCATTCAGTTTATTCCAGAAGACCCATTTGGTTCCAATCACATTTTTGTCCTCAGGTCTGGGAATAAGATCCCAAGTGTGATTTTTTTTAATTTGCACCAATTCTTCTTCCATTGCCTTAACCCAGTTTTCATCATTACAAGCTTCACTTACTGATTTAGGTTTAATCTTTGAAATCAAACAAATCTCTTCTTGATCTTCAACAACTCTTCTCCTAGTTTGAACACCTCTATTTTTATCTCCTATGATTTGATCTTCAGGATGATTCATTCTTACATACCTGGGGGTTTTGGGAATTATTTGAACTTCTATTTCTTGAACTGGTTCCTCATTTTCTGCACTAATCTCTTGAGTTACTGGAGTTACCGAATCAATCTGGATCTGAGTCTAAATTTGATCTTGCCTACCTTAACTTTGACTTTCATTTTGATCATCTGAATGATATCTGCATCACTTGGAATGACCTTTGCTCTCATCAACTTTAACATTAGCACTTTCAACAATCTTTTTCAACCTCTTGTTGAAGCACCGGTAAGCCTTACTTTGAGTAGAGTATCCCAAGAATATTCCTTCATCACTTCTTGCATCAAACTTGCCTAAATCCTCATCTCTTTTGATATAGCACTTACTACCAAAAACTCTGAAATATCTTACAGTAGGAGGATGACCAAACCATAGTTCATAAGGAGTTTTACCAGAATTTCCCTTGATCTACACCCAATTAAGAGTGTAGACAACAATATTCACAACTTCCCTCCAATAAACTTGAGGAACATTTGTTTCCGTCATCATGGTCCTGACAGCTTCTTGAATGGTCCAGTTCTTCCTTTCCACAACACCATTTTGCTGAGGAGTCCTTGGAGCAGATAATTGTCTTTTTATCCCGTGCTTTTCACAAAAAGCATCAAACTCACTGGAAGTGAATTCTCCACCCCTGTTAGATCTCAAACATTTCAATTTCCCACCAATCTCATTTTCAACCATCATCTTGAACACCTTAAACTTATCAAGAGCTTCTAATTTTTCTTTTAGGAAGGTTACCCACATCATTCGGGAGTAGTCATCAATCAGCAACATGAAATATCTATCTCCTTGCACACTCCTAATTCTAGTAGGACCACAGAGATCAGTATGCACCAGTTCCAATCTCCCACTTGAACCTTGTTCCTTACTTTTGAATGAAGTTTTGTTTTGTTTACCCAATTGACATTCTCTACATATACTTTCAGGTTTCACAAGTCTTTAAAGATCTCTTACAGCTTGAGTGGAACTTATTTTGACAATGTTATCAAAATTTATATGACACATCCTCCTATGCCATAACCAACTTTGATATGTTTGAGCAATCAAACAACTTTTTCCTGAGCTACTTAAGTGAAAGATGTTACCTTTAGTCTGAGTACTGGATGCAATTTCAGTTCTGAAGCTTTCCAAGATTCTACATTTTCCATCCTTGAAACAAAGATCATAACCCTTGTCAACCAACTGTCCAACACTGAGAAGATTATGCTTTAGTGCTTCCACATACATAACATTATTGGTCCTATTCTTACTATCAAAAGAGATGGATCCTCTGCCATGGATTCTACCAACTGAGTTGTCTCCAAATTTCACAAGTCCTCCATAATTTTCAAAACTCAAAAACTTACTCTTGTCTCCAGTCATATGATGAGAGCATCCACTATTAATCACCCATTCATCCTTTTCAACAACCTGACCAGCTAAGGCACTTTCTATATTTACACAACTAGCAGATTCGGTAGACATTGAATCTTCTTTAATAACAATGAACACCCAATCACATTCTCCATGATTAGATTCATCATCTGTGACTCCTTCTCCAACTTCTTGGACATAGTAACAATTCTTCTGACCCTTGTACCTGTTAGGGTTTGGTTTTGAAAACCTCTCCAGATACCTTTAGGCAAAATGACCAATCTTATTACAAGCAAAACATTTGAGTGGCAACTTTCCTTCATATTTACCAGATCCTCTTGGCATCCATTTGGCAATGAGAGTTTCAAGATTTGCAGTTTCTATTTCAATATCTTCAAGATCCTTTCTTGTCTTCACAAATTTCTTTGATCTTGTAGAAGAGCTTTCACCCGGATCATATCTTTGTATGGCCTTGAATGTAGATTCAGATTTAGGAAGAGAATCACCAAACTCACTCATTTCAAATGCTGAAAGATTACCAACTAACTGATCTCTTGTGACAGTTGTTACTATCCTGATTTCTTCAATAGCTGTAGCTTTGTGCTTGTAAGCTATAGGTAAGGATCTGAGCACCTTGGCAAAATTTTTTGATTCATCCAATGTTCCACCTGCATTTCTGATACCGGCCACAAGTTCATTTACTTTCTCCATGTAGGAAGTAATGTTTTCATCTTCACTCATTACCAATCTTTCATATTTACCCTTTAGGATTTGTAGCTTGCCACATTTAACATATTTGTCACCTTCATACAGATTTTCCAATTTACTCTAGATATCATTAGTAGTTTGCAAATCTAGGACATTTGCCAATTTGGTATTAGATAGGGCACTGAATAATGCTTCTTTGGCTCAAGTGTTGTGTTCAACATCTTTGAGTTCATCTATATTTGAAGGTCCATTCTTTAGAATCTTATACACATTCTTGGTTATTGTCCAAAAGCCATCACCCATGCATTCTAGATGACAATGCATGTGTACCTTCTAGAGGGAGTAATTTGTTCCATCAAATCTTAGACTTTCCTTTTTGTAGATCGACATCTTGGATCTCCTCAAGCGGTCAAGCTTCTTTTAGAGGAACTTGGCTCTGATACCAATTGTTGGAAATAGTCTAGACAACTGAGAGGGGGGTGAATCAGTTGTCCCTAAACTCTAACCTTTTCTGAACCTTTTAAATCTTCTTTATAATCAGATTAATAATGAAAACATTTAAGCATAAATCAACATATGAGCAGAAACAATATGAACACACAACGCTAGAATTTTGACGTGGAAAACCTGGTTAAGGGAAAAACCACGGTGGGGGTTAACCCACAAAAATGCGTACCCTGTTAAAAGTACTTAAGAAAATAGAAGGTACATGCCTTCGAGTGCATTGCTTAGAGCTCACTGCTCAAGAAGAGGCTCACTACCTATAAGAAATTATGATTTATATAGAAATAATGAACTGAGAAATAACATCTACATTCATGCTTGAATCAATCCCTTTGAAGGCTCAAAACTTCTTCTCTTATCTTCAAATTCTTCTCCACTGACTCTTTACTCTATACTCCCTTCACTCCTCTTCTTCTCTGCTCTGCTTTTGATCTGTTCTTCGGATTTAATTCATTGTGTACAAGGATACTTTTCAACAACTCTTCAACAAGTATTTATATGCTTCATCAACCTTGGAATGATCAACAAGGTTGGCTAAACTTGATGCGAATCATCACACTGTCAGCCAAACACAACTAAGACTTGAATCTTTTTTTACAATCACGCCACGCTTCATAAAAATGCTCTTAGATCATCCACAACATGCTAGGAACATCCAGTCAGCCAAGACTAGGAAGAACATCAACCTCAAAGAAGAAATCTTCAATCAACAAGCTCAAACTTCAGTGCAGACCTCCAACATAGTAGCCACACGATCCAGAGACCTCCACAAGCACATTGAAGTTACCAATAACATTCACTTTAAACCAAATTACTAGAATCATTTGTATCTTCCTTTGAAACCTCAAGAACACTACTTGCCATGACTGCCAAACTAGAAAGATAGCTTGCAGACCTCCAAACCATGAACCACTAGAGTTGATGATACATATTGATTTCGCAAACATTTTACATTACCAAAGCAATCCAGACCTCTTTCCTGTCACTCTGTCTCTTCTGAATAATGCATAAACTGATTTTACTTAGATGGTTATAACTTCTTCAGATCTTAATGCGAACCTCTCAAATCTTAACTGAAGCTTCTACAGACAAACCTCTGCAAAGCCATATGGTCTACATATATCGATTTCCATTAATTTTCTCAATATCCTCAACAGTCCAGTCTTCTATACAGACAACAAAATAGGATACAGTTGACAAAATGGCAACAAGGATATGTTGACATCAATGACAACACCACTTAGGCACATATTTGCAACATTTATTAGGTTGGTATTTTACATGTATTGGTTCTTTTTAAAAATTTAATTGGGGGGTTAAGTTCACAATAACATAGCGGTTATTGGGGTGTGGGCGGCAACTAGCCCCTTTCCCCTAAGTCATGTCGATAGATGATGAACTAGGATGAAAGATATGTCGTGAGAGGGCATTTCTAAATTAAAGCTATCCTCATGTGAATTAGGGATAGAAAAATATGCAATGAAAGAATGGGCTCAAGGAAATGTAGAGAAAACAAGATAAATCAAACCATTTCAAAGCTCTACTACTTAACTATAAGTGGAACTCAGTTATCAATAAGATGCCACCATCTAAGTATTCATAATTAGCAAGAAATAATGATTTCACATATAAGGAAATCTTGGTAGATGTTGCATATATTTTCATTGATGTCAAAGGAGTGATGATCAAAGGAGTTGTGATGTGAAAGATGTGATGATGAAAGACATGAACATGAGAAGGGATCAATATCATATGTACACAGTTGTACCTTATCTTCTGAAATTCATGGACAAGTGAAAGTTGTCAAAATGTTTTGATTAATGTCTTGCATTGATAATATGAAGTCATGCTTGTTGCATTGTTACATATAGTGTTACTTGATGAAAATCATTGCATGGGATATGAAGGAAATTGTCTAAGTCATCAAAAAGATCAAAGGTACAAGGAATTGCACTACAGAAGCACAGGAGATTGTACCACATTCTACCATAGATGAAGATATGACCTTGCGGTTTGAAGGATAGCTAAATATGGGTGTGAGGTATGCATGATATGATCCAAGTTTCAAAGCATATGGACTACCGCAAGAACATCTAGAGTTAGATGATTGAAAACAGAGTTATAACAGTGAAAAGTGATCAAGTATGAAACTTAAAGCTGCCACATTTCACCGCATATGCATGTAAGACTTGGCAGTTTGGAGACTATGTAAAGGAAAGGTACAAGAATGACTTGTTCATGTTTCAAAGGATATAAAGTACCGCAAGTGTTTTTTTCAATGTTCTATGTCAAGACAATATAACTAGACTGTGTAAGGGATATCGACATCAGTGTTTGATTGCTTGTGCCAGCAAGAAGTATAAATGAGAAAAAGGAGTGTATGAGAAGGCTTTGTGGGTCATATAATGTTCATGGCATGAATCGTATGATGGTATCTCTCTTCTTTGGTACCGCATAGGTTCTCGAGCTAATGTATGAAAGGATAAGTGTTTGCGGTGCGGACATGATATATTTGAGTGAATGTGCCGTGTGTTTGGAAGCGTGTGCCAACAAGAAAGCTTGGGAGGAAGTAAAATGGGTGTAGTAGATCACTTGGTATGAACCACATAACCAGATTTCAAGTTCCTACATTACCGCAGATGATTTGGGAGCCGACAAGTAAGGCCAGTTACACATTTCATGATACACGTTACATTAAGGATGACAAAGATGAAGTTTAGAAGACTTGTAGAGGATATATATGATGTCAAAAGATTGCTACAAGATGGAGTGGTGGTAGATGAGCGATGACAAGTGAGATAAGTAACTCTATAAGCTATAATGCATAATCCATAGTAGAGTTAGTATTGCGGAGGTATTTGAGCTATCAGAATCAATCAAAAGATCAAGAGCATATCAAGGATGATAATGCAGAGGTGTTTGAGTTATTAGAAAAAGTCAAGGATGTCAAAGTGTTAGCAGAGATATTATTGTGGAGATAATTGAGCCATCAGTTTGCGATTGCAGATTAGAGGTTGGTGCCTCATCTTGTAAGTGTTGTAGCACTTCAGGGAGTTGGTGCTTCATTTGGGTTGGTGCCCATAAACATTGTATCAGAGAGTTGGTGCTTCCTTTGGGTTGGTGCCCATAAACCTTGTAACAGGGAGTTGGTGCTTCCTTTGAGTTGATGCTCATAAAATAGGGGATTGTTGTCTCCTTTGGGTTTTTGCCCATAAAACTCATTGTAATTGTATACACCTAAAAATGACACGACTTTGTCTAAATAAATATTCTTAATATTTATTCCATCTAAATTCCTCTCAATAAATAAGTAAATAAATTTATTTATTCAATTCATATTTCCTCTAAGTTAATTAAATATCAAAATATTTAATTACATCTTCCAAAGTCAAAATTAAATAAAATCTTTTATTTAATTTATTTCTTCCAAACAATTAAATAATTTCTAATTATTTAATTAAGTTGTTTATTCCTCCAAATTTAAATAAATAAATTAAATTTATTTAAATCCTCTCACTCTCCAAAAATAAAATATAATTAAATATTTTATTTATTCTTCCAAAATCATGTGCAAGTAAATTAAATAAATTTATTTATTTAATTTGCTTTCTTATCTTCCAAATCTTCTAAAAATAAATTAAATAAATTTATTTATTTAATTTGCTTTCTTATCTTCCAAATCTTCTAAAAATAAATTAAATAAATTTATTTATTTAATTTGCTTTCTTATCTTCCAAATCTTCTAAAAATAAATTAAATAAATTTATTTATTTAATTTGCTTTCTTTTCTTCCAAATTATCTACAAGAATTAAATAAATTTATTTATTTAATTATGCTTTCTTATCCTCTCAAAAATCTTCATATCTTCTAAAAATAAATTCCTCTTGTCATACAAAAGCAAAAGCCAAGTTAAAACAACTTTAAAGCAACTTTGCTCTTAAATTAGAAAAATAAATTCTAATTTAAAGAAATAAAAACTCATCCTCATCAAGAAAACATTTAACTCAACAAAGCTTCTTTTTGAATGACACATGTCCTTCTTCTATTGGTTGCACGTTCCTCAACCATCCTCCTCCATTGATCTTCTTATTTCTTCTCAACCATTGATCTTCCCTCACCCAACTCTATAAATACAACTCTTATCTTCTTCATTTAATATCCATCGCTTGAGTAAACTTATGCTGCAAAAACATTAGCACGCCTTTGGCACCCCCATCTCCATAAACACTTCATATCAGCCATGACTAGTGTGTTGAAGCTCATCTTCAATCACACAAAGGATCATAGCCATTCTATTCTTGTCATCTTCAACAAGCAAGGGAGCATATGCTTATGAGGGCTTCATCATTATCAAGATCAAGAACAGATAGGTGAACAATGGAAGATGAAAGGTAAAGGTTGTAAGTATCTTATTTTGTTATTTTAAATCTCCTTTTCCTTCATATTCTATTGGTGTATTAGGTTTGTTATCATTGTTTGATTAATCCACATTTCACCCTTCACATTTTGGCACCCACCGTGGGGCCCTTGCCCCTTTATCTAATCAAAATTTGAGTTTTTCTTAGTGACAGGTTTCGTACAAGTGTCATACAGGTTTTTGACAGGTGCATTTGGCACATTTATCCACTCAAACGGTGCTTCTACCTCATGTCGTGGAGCACACAGTACTCCAGCGCATCCAACCTCCAAGATGGTGCATCTGCCTTCTATTTTGGTGCTTACAACACTACGGCGCATTCATCCTCTATGACGACGCATCCGATCCCTGTTCCAGTGCCTGCGTAACTACGGCGCATATAGCTTCCACTATGACACTTTTACACTATATAACGATGCATTTGTTAAAATAACGCATATATCTCTTGTTACAGTGCTTTTGACACCTGTCTGAGCACTTCTGTAAAATGGCACATGCAAGCTCTATTTCTGCACATTCAGATTGCATAGCGACACTTCTATTCTGCACTATGGTTTTAGGATTTCATCTAACTTTTTTTGTTTGAGCTAATGTTTGTCTTGCAGGATTAGAGGCTTGATTAGATCATTTAGCTGCATTGATTAGTTCATTTAGATTAATTAGGAGAAAAAGTAACAAAAAAATGCATGCATGCAACTTTCATGTAGTCCTTAACTAGGAGGAGAGTAACTGAACCACTGCTATCTTTGCATTGTCGATTTCTTTCCTAGATTAGATCATTTCTATCTCAAAAAATGGGAATGAACATTGCTATGTCTTAAACACTTCAAAGTTAACAACTACGTGAGTGCACAAGTAGAATAGCCCATTTAGTTTTTCTACTTTTAACTAGGTTTGGATTAATCAGTGTATTCTATGACTGTGAATGACAATAGGCTTATGCTCTCCCCTTAACTGGGTGACCAGAATGCTAGACTTGTCATTCCATTTGTTTAACCTTTAGAGGGGTTTGCCCTTGGATGCCCACCTGTCCAAGTGGGAACGACCCTGAGTGGTAATAGGCTAAAGCCAAGCCCTACCAAGCCACTTAAAAAAAAATTGTGCTTGAGGTGAAAACCTCCTGCAACTAGTGTTGCTGTGTTACACCGATGGCCAACCTCCCCCAAAACCCTCTAAGGCGTAACCCTTTGAGGCTAGGAGACTCCATAACAGAGAGTAGTGCCGCCACACGTGTAACCACTCAAATGGTTTCCTTGACTACGAACCAATTGTGTAGTATACCAAAAACCCCTATTTGTTGATGCAAAGGGCAGAGCCTTTGAAGTGGCCTCGACTCATGTGACTCTTAGTAGAGGTAGTAGGGACAATCCTAAGGTTCGGTGGGGGTACGAGCCTAAGGAAACCCAGATCTAGTATGCGTGAGAAGTGAGTGTCATGGAGGGGAGCCGGTGCTACCAGATCCTGGAGCTACACGCTTTGAGTATGCACAACTAGAGGATTCAAAAAATACTGTCCTATCCAGCCTAGAGTGTACTTGTTTTTGAGTCAAAAAAGTCCAAAAATACAAAAAAATAACAAAAGATAAAAATCATGAAAACTTCTATGTGTTTGCTGTGTCTTTTGCCATAAATTGAAAATTAGAATTCAAGAAAAGACCAAGTTTTCAACCAAAAACAATTTTTTTGAAAAGCGTGCCAAAAAACTCTGCAAAAACAAACTTTGCTAGATCTATGCATATGCTTTGACCTACTGCACTTTTATCCTTTGTTTCCACACATTTGTAGTTGCGCATCTATCATAGTAATCTTTTCTGGTCTTGTGTCAATTTCTGTAGAGATGGCAAATCAATTAGAATATATTGGTCAAACACTCCAATATCTACAATTACAAATAAACTTAGGTCCCTCGCCCCAAGATTGTGTAGCAATTTCTCAACAAATCCAAGTCTTACAACAAGAAATGGTAATCTTGCAAGCTGAACGTGCCAGTACCAGCTACGCCTCGCCCCAAAATCGTATATCCTTTTCCCATACTCATGACAAGGCAAGCACCACGTCAAGTTGGAAATCGTATACCACACTGTCTACTAGTCCTTCTTCACCATACTCTAAGACACATATTCTAAAACATACCAGTCCTATGCCAACACCACCATCGAGTTCCCCAAGTTCTAAACTGACAACCAAGGAATCCTCAAATGATTTATAGAAAAGAGTTTTTCCAAATTTATACAACTAGAGAAAAGCTAGGGAGAAAGCTAAATCCCCTCATTCAACTATCCATACACCTACCAATGATGTGATCCAAGGGCTACTAGTAGAGAGTCAACCATGTCCCCAAATTTCAGTCCTTGACCTTACCAAAAATCTTTCATGTAATCCGCAACCCCTTGAGCTTATCAAAGAGCCTCCTACCATGAACCGAAGTCAAGGTCCATCGCACCTTCGTGTTGTTGATCAAGATCCTATCCAAGAGTCTTCTACCTCCACTCCAATTCAAGCACCTCAAGAGTTATTTCAATAGAACACTTTAGAGCATGTGGAAACATCAACCCCTTGTCTAAATCAAGATCAAAACACCCCCTTCCAATTTCCAACCATGCATAACCTATATCTTTTCCATGATCAAGATACTACCTTTGATGAAGAAGCTATCCATGAGCAACTTGATCTTATGCACAAGCTAGAGATCCAATTTCAGCCCCTCCATAAACTATGTCTTTTCTATGATCAAGATATTATCATTGATGAAGAACCTATACAAGAGAACATTAATCCCATCACGCTAAATCCTATCTATGATCAAGATCCCATCTATGATGAATAACCTATCTATGATCAAGCAGATCATGATGATCCTCTTAGCCCACTTTATGCGTTCCATGGTCCTGAGCCTATAACCCCATCTAGTCCTATCCAAGATCCAACAACTTCTACTTCCCCTGATGAGACACTTTCTTCCCAAGAAAGTGTAGAAGATCAAACCAGTAATACTCCTCCACCATCCATTATCGACCATGTTGCAAATCCCCCAACACATATCCTTGGTATTACCACCTTCATTCATGAGTGCTCCTCCTTAGAACACCAACAACCATTATCCTCTACTCACCTTCTTCATCCAATAAAGAACTTGTGTCTAGTGTTCCACCTACACATAATCCCATTGTCCACCGCATACTCCAACATATGAACTATCAAGGTAAAGGCTTAGGCCTTCACGAATAGGGTATTTTGGAACCTATCCATGTCAAAGTTCCTCCACCTTCATACGACCTTGGATACATACCCCAAGATGAACAATCCAAAGATGTTGGTACTTCCTCCACTCCTCCTCAGTCCACCACTTTCCATCGTACATCCTATCATATCCCCAAAACATATGTCGACATTCCACCTCCATCATCCTACAATTGTCAAGAGCATGTGACCATACACCTTCCACCATCCAATCTACCTCCGCTACTTCCAACTCCTAATATCCCTGCATGCATTTTACCATCGCTTCTTCCAACACCTTATTCATCCATCTATAAATCTTCTACCAATCCCAATCATGGCCAACAAATGCACATGTTGTCTAAACAAAGAGCTTCCACCTACCCCACTTCCACCATCCCAAGAGAATTCAACAACAAAAATTTGGATGCCTCTACCTCTCAAGTCAAAATTCCTAAGCATCCTCATGACCTAGGATACAAAAGCAAAGAATCAAATAATTATCCATATCAAAAGTTGCATACACCCATACACATTAATTCCAAACTGAAAAAGGTGTGGGTCCCCAAGCAACAACTAATTACCTCTGAAGCTGCACAAATGCCACATATACCTAAGCCCATACCTTCATAGGTAAAATCTAAAAGAAAAATGGTTTGGGTACCCAAGAAAAAAGCCCTAAAGTTACATGAGGAATCCACCTCTCAAGAATTCCAACCATTCACTTTCTCCCATTCCATCTAAAAATATCAAATCCTTCCATCCCACATGACAAGCAAAAATCAGAAGTATACTAAGTCTATGTGGGTCCCTAAAGGCCTACATCACTCATCCACTAGGCAAAAATCTTCATTGCTTCCTACGCCACCTTCCCATCATCAGCTTCAATGTTTATCATGGCATGTGCAACTATTGGTCATGGTTCCCTTCCATTCCACAACACTTTCATATAACTCCATCTCCCCTCCCTTCCACTACTATCCTACATATCTTCCTCATCCTATGGTCCATGCTATTGCATAAACCTTCCTTCCATCTTTGCATAAGTCCTGTATTCTACATTATCATCCACTATCGCACCTTCCATAATCTAATATCTACCATTCTCCATCTCACTTTCATGCAATCCCCTACCAACATCTATGAGCACACTAGACATGGTTTGTGTGACAACATCCATCTAGCGGGACTATCACCTTTCAAGGAACTAGATACTTGAGTCTCTCCTTATCCATATCCACCTTCTTCTATCCAAATATTCAAAAAATAAAAAATAAAATAAAATAAAAGTAAAGAAAAATTCCTTTGTCCAACGGTGAAAATCTGGCAAACAGGTGCCTTGGATAAGTACCATGATGAAAACCTGGCAAACAAGCGTCATGTGTAAGTTGATCTTCTATGTCACCTGCACTTGGGGGGCACCTTGTCTCATCAGCATATCACTTTTCTCCTATCAGTTTCCTTCCATACCATTTCCTATCATATCTTTCTATCCATTACATACCTATCATGTTGTGTCCATCCATCCTAAATCTTCATTTTCTCTATTTTTGATCTTGATAAAGATTGGGGGCACAATGTTGACAAATGTCTTAGATGTCTCTTGACATACCTTATCCCTCCAAAAACCACACAAATCCTTCATTATCCTCTCATACTCCTCCTTCGTCTTAAGCATTATCATGAAAAATCCTAAGTATTCTACGTTTTCCCTATGCGACATAGTCCTTAGAGATCACATCCTTGTTTCCTTCTACCTACCCTACCATTGATCCCCTATAGCCCATCCATCTGCCTATCTGTGGTGTTTCCCTTGTCATCAGTATCTAGCATTAAGGCTATCCAAAATTCTTATCCAGTATCCTGTCCACAGTGTCATCCTAGCATAGCCTCTGTCATCAGTGTTATCTGTTCCATATCTGATCCATAGCTGTTCCATATCTGATCCATATATGTTCCATATTTGATCCATATCTGTTTTGTATCTGATCCATATTTGTTCCATATCGTGTCTCATCCGATCCATATCTTAGGTTCATTAGGGTTCTCCCTGAACTACGTTGCCTCTGCGTCGTCACGTAGGCAAGGCCATTGTCAATGCGCCCCTGAGGCTCCGCTACCCATCCATTCCCTACCTTATCGCCTGTCCTCCAATCCATCCACGTCAACACCTTTCACCAGGCAAAGCCCACTTCCAAACAAAAGTCTTGATGTAGAACATCAACTGTCCTAAACAAAGTAGCGCACCATACCGAAACACTCCAAGCTAATTCTATATCAATTATGGCAAAAAGACACATCTAATGCAAGAATGTTTTGGGAACAGGTTAAACTTACAAAGTCTGAGATTTTTGTCATTATGTCTTCCTATGCTACTCAAGGATGCCAAAAGCTAGAGATGCTATGATGGGGGCATAATCTTTTTTAGACAATTTTATTCTTTGAAACAACGTGATAAAACACATTGGATCAAAGAAGGGCAAAATGTATACACCTAAAAATGACACGACTTTGTCTAAATAAATATTCTTAATATTTATTCCATCTAAATTCCTCTATCAATAAATAAATAAATTTATTTATTCGATTCATATTTCCTCTAAGTTAATTAAATATCAAAATATTTAATTACATCTTCCAAAGTCAAAATTAAATAAAATCTTTTATTTAATTTATTTCTTCCAAACAATTAAATAATTTATAATTATTTAATTAAGTTGTTCATTCCTCCAAATTTAAATAAATAATTTAAATTTATTTAAATCCTCTTACTCTCCAAAAATAAAATATAATTAAATATTTTATTTATTCTTCCAAAATCATGTGCAAGTAAATTAAATAAATTTATTTATTTAATTTTCTTTCTTATCTTCCAAATCTTCTAAAAATAAATTAAATAAATGTATTTATTTAATTTGCTTTCTTATCTTCCAAATCTTCTAAAAATAAATTAAATAAATTTATTTATTTAATTTGCTTTCTTATCTTCCAAATCTTCTAAAAATAAATTAAATAAATTTATTTATTATATTTGCTTTCTTATCTTCCAAATCTTCTAAAAATAAATTAAATAAATTTATTTATTTAATTTGCTTTCTTTTCTTCCAAATTATCTACAAGTAATTAAATAAATTTATTTATTTAATTATGCTTTCTTATCCTCTCAAAAATCTTCATATCTTCTAAAAATAAATTCCTCTTGTCATACAAAAGCAAAAGCTGAGTTAAAGCAACTTTAAAGCAACTTTGCTCTTAAATTAGAAAAATAAATTCTAATTTAAAGAAATAAAAACTCATCCTCATCAAGAAAGCATTTAACTCAACAAAGCTTCTTTTTGAATGACACATGTCCTTTTATTGGTTGCACGTTCTTCAACCATCCTCCTCCGTTGATCTTCTTATTTCTTCTCAACCATTGATCTTCCCTCACCCAACTCTATAAATACAACTCTCATCTTCTTCATTTAATATCCATCACTTGAGTAAACTTATGCTGCAGAAACACTAGCGCGCCTTTGGCACCCCCATCTCCATAAACACCTCATATTAGCCATCACTAGTGTGTTGAAGCTCATCTTCAATCACACAAAGTATCATAGCCATTCTATTCTTGTCATCTTCAACAAGCAAGGGAGCATATACTTATGAGGGCTTCATCATTATCAAAATCAAGAACAGATAGGCAAACAATGGAAGACAAAAGGTAAAGGTTGTAAGTATCTTATTTTGTTATTTTAAATCTCCTTTTCCTTCATATTCTATTGGTGTATTGGGTTTGTTATCATTGTTTGATTAATCCACATTTCACCCTTCACAATAATACTTCATTTTATTTGTGAGGCTAGATTTGGATAGTAGATCCAAGCAGCTGGCTCACCATGGTTTTTCCCATCTTGGGTTTCCATGTAAATTTGGTGTTATGTGTGTATGTACTCATTTGCTTTATGTGATTTGAATGTTTAACTTGGATTGATTGCATCTAAAGGGACAATAAATTGAATATATATTGATTCACCCCCCTCTTAGTATATCTCTGTGTTCAACATGTAGACTCATTATAATCATCATGTAAGACTTCTTCATGAATTAAGGCTTCTATTGTCTTCATGTAATGTCAGATAACACAATGAAATATCAAAGAAGGACACATGAGAAACTAATAAAATATCACAAAACACACTAATGTCATGTATAGGTGAATTACATGATCGATCCTTATTGTATTCCCATTATTATCACAAGGCATATGATCATCCTGAGATGTATGGATCTAAATTATAAAAGCATCTCTAATAGAATAGGGTATGCATTAACCTATTATATGAAAGAGGGAAAATATAACACGTGGTAAAACAACACTTCCATATAAAAGAAATTCATAGCCATAGCATAGAAAATCATGATTATATCAAGGATAGATGTGTCAAATAATCAAGTAAAGATAGGAACATGTCAAAATTTGAAATAAATGTGTGCAAATCAACAAAGAGGGAAGATCTAAAAGGTGCCATGATTATTGAATATCCTAGCTTGTGGGTGGTGAGAAGAGAGATAAGTCATTATTTATACCCAAAAACTAAATAAAGAATATAAGCATAGGTAAATCAAATCTAGAAAATCTAAAAATAGATGATAATCAGAGCCATGCCAGATTTGAAAACCCTAATATTGATGAGAAACCCTAGAGGGAAACTAGGCTGTGTAATCACCAAAATGTAAAGGAAAATAACTTGTTCCTAATTTAATCTAGGCTAATCCAATGAAATGCATACAATAAGTAACAAATTAACCTAGATTGATAGCAATTAGCTTTGGTTATGAAAATTGAAAAATTAAATGCTCAATTAAGAAAGTAAATGCGAAAGATATAACACTTAGCTATAGAAACCAAGATGGAAGGTGACACTAATATGACACTAAAATCTAGATGTTTCGAGACTAGAAATGATAAGTCTTTGTTTGTACTCTACTTCAAAATTAAAGGAGTCAATGAACTTTGTGAAAGGATGTACTCATTGGTTTGGGATATTTCTATGAAAGTGGATCTAATCTCTGGATGCAGACTTGATCTGGTATAGTGTGAACTCCAGATTCTAGATTCACTTGATTTACTATTTTCTACTATATTCTATGGACTGGTAACATTTAAGAATACCTTTAAAGGGCTATTAAATTGCTATGTTAAATGTTCTCTTAGGTCAACCCTAGAAAAGATTGACATTACAGGGTAAGTGCACAAAGATGAGGGACCAAAAGGGGGTCTTAAGATGCCACATTGTTTTGAAATCAGGAAAGACTGATGTTCGATGAGAAATTGAAGATAGTTACACTCAAAATTTGAAGATACAACAAAAACAAGAGTTGTAGTACTCCGAATCTAGTTTCTAAAATACTATTTTTTACAAAAATGGTTGAGATTAAGGGGTTAAAAAAAGGGGAGCACACAAATTGGTCTTGTTTTTCTCAAAAAAAATATAAAAGCATCTGGTGTGCTCCCCCTACAATGTTAACTTTTTTTTAGTATTTCAAAAATCACTTTAGTGAGAAATTAACTAACACCATGTAGTTTATTCCTAAATTTTCTAGTAATTTTTTCATGAATAATTGATTTTTTACTAATTTTCAAAGTGGACACATCTTGAAAAATAGAAAATTGAGTGTGCTCCCCCCTAAAATTTTTGAAAACTAATCGAAAATCATTTTTTAATACGTGTAGAATGGAGTCTAGTTTCTAAAAATGTAACTTATTTGAAATTTTGATGAACGGTTAAAAAGAAAGTCAAAAATACCAGACATTGGTTTTTGACAAAAAATGGATACACTAACAAAAGAAATTAAAGATGAAATCCTTAACATACTCAAAATATGAAAAAAATTATATGGTTATATAGCTAACAGAGAGCTTAAGATTATGGTGGTATTTTTTTGACTTTTCATTAAAAAAAGTGCAATCCTGATGGGGAGAACACTCCAGATTATGTGAATTTTGTTAGAATCTGGAAAAACACATCCTTGGATGACCTAAACACAGTCCAAGTCTTTGGGTTGGAAGCCCAAGGAAAATCCAAGCCTAAGGCTTGGAAATTACCAAGGCAAAGAATAACATGAGTGCGTTATAACGTGCTCACGTTATGCTCTCTCCCTCTTCCTCTCCCTCCCCCTCTCCCCATACCGCTCTCCCTCCCCCCCTCTCTCTCCCTCTCCCTCTCCTCCCTCTCTCTCTAATCAAATTTGCACCTGTATTTTTAATAAATTATTTTTGTGTAATTTTTATCCAAGGAAATTCGCAATTGAAAAAAAAGAAGCAACCATTTTCATCACTAGCCCATGGTTGAAAGGAAAGATATTTATAGATTTTGTTAAGTGTATTGTTGGCTAATTCAATACATTATTGTTATGCCAAGTTATCAAGCTAGACAATATTATTCACTTCTGTTTGGATAAAATTAGTCACTCATTGATAATATGCCTCTTACATTTATATAAACAAGTCTTGTTTTCATTAACCCATATTTCCCCTTAGCTTGGTCTAAGATTGCAAGAAAATAGATAAGAATGAATGTTACAACTTGGAATTGGCCCAAGATATTGATATTACATCACTTATCATGTGGGATACTAAAATATTCCTTACAGTTGAAAAATGTTTTGCTTTGAAACTTCAAAAGTTGTTTTACATTTATTCTATGAAAAATTTTCTTCACAGGTGCATATTTGACAGTAATTTTTGGCCCATTACAATGAAAACAAAAATCAAGGTTTGTCTGACAAGTCTCAGTACCTTTCTCAAACAAGCTCAATAAGTTGGCGATTTAAGGGTTCAATAATCAACACACAACCAGCTAATATATTTGATAAAAAAAATAGTAACATTACAAAAGTCTAAATTTTTTTACATCAATAAATATTGAAGGTAGGAACAATCACGGGAAATACGTTAAGAAATAAATTTTATACCATTCATAGTCCATGGTTTTTTTTTCCCAATACAAGGTAGCCCATAAATCATTGAATAAAGGAATACCATCTCTTTAGCTTTTTTGGATTGTTTTTCCTTTCTAGAAACATATATCTTACTCTTGCATCAGACTTTGAAAAAGTGTAGGCTTCTTTGCATTCTTTGGATTTAGAGAATTTCTAATTTTGGAGATAGTCCAAGCTGTAGAGATCATATGGCCTACAACTCTAAGGATTTCATTGGTTAAGTTAGCAGTCTTCTCTCCATTATTGTGGAAGAGTTTGGGTTCTGCAAGCCTAAATGTGGAAGGAGGACAAACACTTGCATCCACATAATGCGAGCATGTTAACGCTCTTGCTTTATGCTAAATTAAAACATCTCACTCCCTCCCCTTCTCTCTCTTTCTCACCTCTACTTCCCTCCCCCCTCTCCCTCTCTTACTCTCTACTTCCCTCCCCTCTCTACATCCTACCCTCTCTCTCACTCTTTACTTCCCTCCCCTCTCTACCTCCTACCCTCTCTCTCACTCTCTACTTCCCTCCCCTCTCTACCTCCTACCCTCTCTCAATCTCTACTTTCCTCCCCTCTCTACCTCCTACCCTCTCTCTCACTCTCTACTTTCCTCCCCTCTCTACCTCCTACCCTCTCTCTCACTCTCTACTTCCCTCCTCTCTCTACTTCCTACCCTCTCTCACTCTCTACTTCCCTCTTGTCTCTACCTCCTACCCTCTCTCTCACTCTCTACTTCCCTCCCCTTTCTACCTCCTACCCTCTGTCACTCTCTACTTCCCTACCCTCTCTACCTCCTACCCTCTCTCTCACTCTCTACTTCCCTCCCCTCTCTACGTCCTACCTTCTCTCTCACTCTCTTCTTCCCTCCCCTCTCTACCTCCTACGCCCTCTCTCACTCTCTACTTTGCTCCCCTCTCTACCTCCTACCTTGTCTCTCATTCTCTACTTCCCTCCCCTCTTTACCTCCTACCCTCTCTCTCACTCTCTACTTCCCTCCCCTCTCTACCTCCTACCCTCTCTCTCACTCTCTACTTCCCTCCCCTCTCTACCTCCTACCCTCTCTCCCAATCTCTACTTCCCTCCCCTCTCTACCTCCTACCCACTCTCTACCTCCCCTCTCTCTCACTCTCTACTTCTCTCCCCTCTCTACCTCCTACCCTCTCTCTCTTACTCTCTACTTCCCTCCCTTATCTACCTCCTATCCTCTATCTCACTCTCTTCTTCCCTCCCGGGCTCTCTACCTCCTACCCTCTCTTTGAATCTCTACTTCGCTCCCCTCTCTACCTCCTACCCTCTTTCTCTCTCTTCTTCCCACCCCTCTCTACCTCCTACCCTCTCTCTCACTCTCTACTTACCTCCCCTTTCTACTTCCTACCCTCTCTCTCAGTCTCTACTTCCCTCCCCTATCTACCTCCTACCTTCTCTCTCTTTCTCTACTTCCCTCCCCTCTCTACCTCCTCCCCTTTCTCTCTCACTCTTTAGTTCACTCCCCTCTCTCTCACTCTCTACTTCCCTCCCCTCTCCACCTCCTATCCTCTTTCTCACTCTCTACTTCCCTCCCCCCTCTCTCTCTGACCTATCTATCTCCTAGTTTTCCTTTTCCTTTCCAATTTCCCTTTAGATCCCACCAAATTTTCCCTATTAAACACTATTTTCCACCTCCACTCATCATTCTTCCCATCCAAGGAACTTTCATTTTATCTTTTTTCCATTTCATCCTCTCAATTTATATCATCATCCCTCTTTGCATGTCCTAGTTTTCTTGTTTCTATGTTCTTTGTCAATAAGGGAGAGGGAGAGAGGATGGAGATGGAGGGGAGAGAGAGGGGAGAGAGAGGGGGAGAGAGAGAGAGGCATTGTTTAGGTTTGCTTAGGTTTAGGGGCATTATTTAGGGTTTATGAGTTTAGGGTTGCTCAAGTTTAGGGTTTAGGGGTTAGGGTTAAAGGGGAATTATTTATGGTTTAGGGGTTTAGCCTGGTTGCTTGAGTTTAGGGTTTAGGGGTTAGGGGAATTTTTTAAGCTTTATGAGTTTAGGGTTGCTCAAGTTTAGGGTTTAGGGTATATGGGTTGGGGTTTAGGTAAATTATTTAGGGTTTAGGGCTTTAGTGTTGCTCAGGTTTAGGGTTTAGGGGTTAGGGGTTTAGGGTTTCTTAGGTTTAGGGTTTAGGGGTTTGGGGTTTATGGGTTTAGGGTTGCTCAGTTTTAGGGTTTAGGGGTTATTAGGATTTAAGGGATTATTTAGGGTTTAGGGGTTAGGGGTTAAGGTTTAAAGGTTTAGGCTAGGGTTTAGAGAGAGAGAAGACCGATAGGGAGATATAGAGGAGACCAAGGGGAGAGATAGGGAGATAGAGGGTGAGGGACATAGGTAGAGAAATTGAGAGGTAAAGGGATGATAGAGATAGAGAGATAGGGGTTCGGGGTTGATCAAGTTTAGGATTTAGGGGTTAGGAGTTAAGGTTTAGGGGCATTATTTAGGGTTTAGGGTTTATGGCTTACGGGTTAGGGATTAAGGTCTAGAGGTTTAGGGTTTAGGGTTTAGAGAGGGAGAGATAAGGAGATAAAGGTTTAGGGTTTACAGGTATTATTTAGGGTTTAGGGGTTTAGAGAGAGAGGGAGATAGAGAGATAGAGAGGTAGAGTGACGATACAAATATGGAGATTAGGTAGAGATAGGGATATAAGGTTTAGGGTTTCTTAGGTTTAGGGTTTAGGGTCACATGTCAAAAGCAATCTCTGTATATTTATCTCTCTCCCTCCCTTCTTTAAACACTTAAAACACTAAAAACACTTAAAACACTTATACTTGATTCCATGCATGAAAGCACAAAGTTTCCATGCTTCCCAAAATGTTCTCACGTTATAATGTGAGCACGTTATAACATGAGTGCATTACAATGCTAGTGCATTTTGGGAAGTAAAAAAACAAGAAAAAAGCATGTGGGATCCATGATTTAGACCCCACATGTCTATTATTCCCTAGTTTTCATGCATGCTATCAGACAAAAAAATGCTTTCTCATGGTGTTTGACATTTTAAGAATCATTGTTTGATCAATCCACCACTTTTTTTGTTATTTCAATGTAGAAGAACTAGTTTTGCATGTTTTTGGACAAAATTTGATTATTTAAAATGATAGTTTCATGTTTCATTTTGTTTCAAAGCTAATTTTCATGTATTTAGATTAAATTTGATGATATATGTTTGTTTTTTCATAAATTTCACTAATCCTAAATTCTAGAGTTATATAGAATTCAATATTGAATATGAAGGAACTTGCCAAAAAGATCAAATTTTTATGGATTTTGAAGCCAAATTTTGGAGGATTGGTCAACTCAAATCTTGAATTCTAAGGTATGTTCTTTATGTATTCATTTAATTCACTTTGTGTTCTTTAGAACACTTACAATAACTAAAAGTGGAACTATATAAGTTAAAAAAGTCATCATTATTTGCATTAATAGAATTAGAATCATTAAAATATGATATATACATCAATTTGTTGTATCTTGAATCATTAATAGAATTTGTTGTATCTTGAATTTGAACTGTCATCGATACCTCCCTGTAACAAAGTATTATCATCTTTCTCTCTAATGTAACTAGTTGTATCAACATTTAAAATATAGTGCTATTGATGCTACAAATCTGATATATTTGGTTCTCATATAGTAATGAGTTATCACTATCATCCTCTTGGCCATTTACCTCTAAAAAATTAGTTTGAGTTTTGCTTATTGGACCTATACTAGATAAGTTCTTTGTTGTTTCCAAGTACCCTCTAATTTTTTTGGATTGCCATCTCTAGGCTTCTCCAAGAAATCAAACTGGTTAGGCTACAATAAACTCTATATTTTAGTCTTTTTGTCATCATAAAACTTAGTCAAAGATCACCAACAACTTGTCATCATAATTAGCCTTAAAATTACTCCTTGATGATTTCACCCATTGGATATCTTGAATAGCTAATTCAAACTATAATTGATTTTCTTTACATGTAAACACATGATTTTCTTCAAGTCTTGCATCATAAAGCTAGTTTCTAACGTTAGTTAGTATTTTGTCTCTTAACATTTCAAACATATCTATTGAAGGCAAGGAGTCTTGATTAGTGTCTTACCACTTAGACCAATTGTCACATCATTTCTAATCAAACCAAGGACATTCTCCTAACTTTTGAAGATTGCACCATAGTTAGTATTACACAAAAGAGATGAAACTTTAAGAGTTTTATCATGGTAGAATATGAGATCAACAATCAACATGTGCTCATCTATGTCATCAAGAACATCTAGGCCTAGACTGTCATTACACATTTGAATTCTAATCTAATCATGTCAAAATCAACAAGTTTGGAGTCATTTATTAGACAAACATAATCATAAAAGACCTCTTCATTTCCACTCTCAATAGTGACATATAAATCATTCAACTCATGTTCATCATTGGGACTAGGTGTGCCATCATATTCAATGTCTTCTTTATTGCCAATTAACTCATTTGGATTCATTGATTGTGATAATTCAACATTGTCAGTCCTTACAAGGGTACACCATACTTAGCTTGTTTTTCATAACAATCATCATGTTGATTATTCATTATGCTTCTAACATCATCATTGTGTTCCTTGTCATGAAATACATTGGTTTTTTCTAAATTACCTTTGTGATCATTACTCCCATGAGCTTGATTGACAATAGATTGCTGATTTGGGATGAATTCATACTTGTCTTCATGAGCTACTCTAACTAATTCACCACCTACAATATAAGAATGTGGGATGTCCTTTAACATGTAGGTAGGTCTAGTTTTACCTTGTGAGTCTCCATTTGGAATGGCTGGTCCATCACAATGTGCTTGTAATAATTCTCCTTAGTGCTAGTGACTTCTTGTATCTTGTATTGAGTAGGTGTATCCATGGGAGGTTAAGAAAGCGTGGTTGAGAAGATATGTTAAGAAAATGTAAAATTGACCTAGAGATTGTGAAAAGAGTGTTTGAGAAGATATGTTAAGAATGTTGATTGTCAGGAACATTGGGGGGGGGGGGGGGTGAATCAGTGTTCTATAAACCTTTTCTTGCACTTTTTCTTTTAACCATTTCAAAGGATTAATCAAATAGAAGCATAATATACAAATGAACATCCACAAAAGCATGACACATAACACCAAGATTTTATGTGAAAAACCCAAAAAGGGAGAAACCACAAAGAGGATTAGCTCTCAAATATATATTGCAATCTTTACAAAAAATATTGTTTAGGCGTGGTCACTCCACGGGCCTAGAACATGTTGGCTCACTACCATGAAGTACAACTAGGTTTAGCAGGCTCACTGCCTCAACCCTAAACCTAGCAAGATTGTAATAAGGGTTGTTAAACCTTGAGGGTTGTTAAACCCTCTTGAAGGCTCACTACCTTGATGATGAAATCTTGCTTCCAATCATATTGCACATGAAAACTAAATACTACTTAAGTATCTGCCACTATGCCAAGGTGCAGTCATTTAGCAACTAAATTCTGAATCCCAAGTCTTCATTGTTGCTGATCTTATAACTCTACTTTGCTATTCACATCTTCACATCACACGTACATACTTCTACACCACACTTCACTCCAATGAAGTTCATCACTCTTATATATCCGCATCATGATTTGATTCATAGTCAGGTCGGCATCCAAGAAGGAAACGTGTACATAGAAAGATGTAGCTTGTCGACTCAATCCAATGTACTAAAAGTTATGTGGACCCAAATATTTTCCCAAATGTGTTTATATAGATCAGCTCTAATCATTCAATTACTTACATAGATCCTCCAAACATTAACTCTTCTCCACACAATGATTAATATAATTGTTAGCCTCTTCCTTAAGAGCATGCTTAACAACTTCATCTGCTGACTTACAACTTTTACTGAGGATCTCAAAACACCTTCAAAATCATATCAAGGACTCTTTACACATTCCCAATCTTACACTTAGAACCACAAGGCATGATATCATCTTACGGATAAATGCGGACCATCAGAACTCAGACTCTGTCTCTGTCAAACTTTGTCAAACACTATGTCAATACTTAGCAACTTGTAGCTAACCTTTTGGTGGACTTTAGATCTCCTAACTCTAGAATAAGACACTTCATATAAGTGTTTACAACACCTTAAAACCGCATAACATAATACTTATCTGTGGAGGAATGTAGACCACTGCACTGGACCCTATTCACTATTCCTGCTATACCTTTGCTTATCCGAACTTAGACAATTCTTCAAGGTGACTTCTGGAGGAGATCATGACTTAACCTTTGAAGCATGATACTATCAAACAACTAAGAATGTATCATACCTAAACCGCATTAACTGATCATCATCTGCGGAGACATACTATCCAACTTACTGTCCTCTACTCAAAATACTTTTCATACTTAGCCATTTGCTGTCAACCAGACCTGGGATCCAATATGTTCTTCCAGAGATATCTCTTCCTGTCATGGTGATAGGATCTCTGAACCTTGTTTCCATCAATGACAACATACAAGTCCATATCGGAGCAGTGTCTCTTGCCAACAATCTCCCCCTTTGGCATTGATGGCAACACTTAGTGAAAAATGCTTGACTGCTCCCCCTTACTATATACACTTTATATTCCTACTCCCCTTGAGATGATTATCCATTTTTCACTGATCCAATTCTCCCCCTTTGACATCAATGGCAAAGGGTGTGATTCAGAACCCAAATTTTTTCAAATATTCAAAAGTTTTGTACTCTGCCGCATATTTACAAGTACAATCTTCATCTTAATATTACTTGTGCTTGAGAACATCATTGAATATGATTTTAATCAATGTCCACTTTGCAGCCCAGCTTTTCTTTGCATTTTCTAGAATCTAAATTTGTCCACTAAGAAGAAAAACTAAGGCTTCTACCTTTTTTGGATTAGAAGTTGTGTTTGCTTGGACAACTAACTTGGCCTCTGTAATAAGATTTGTCATTGAGTCTAACTTTGGACAAACTAGTCTTTTGATTTGTCCCATCTTGCTTTTTATTTGATATTTCTGATTTATTAAGTCAGTCAAGTCATTATGAATATTGATGACCACTATTTCTTTCTTTATGATTGACTCTATTTCTGGATCAAATTTCTCAGAAATATCCAACAATTTTTGTTCCTAATCTTTGATCTTTTCTTCAATCTTTTGAGCAGTTTTGGGTCAGGACAAAAACAACTTGTACATATCTTTGACATCTTTCATAGGTTTCTCAATGTTGGCTATTGTATTATTTAATGAAGTTTTGTCATTTTCTATCATTGTTTTCAATTCTTCCAGTCGTTTGTCGTCAAACTCTTGTCTCACCTTTGTTTCTACAGATTTCTCAAAGGATTCAAATGGTTTACTTACAAAACTTATTAACCCTTTTAGATGACTTGCTGAGGTCATGGATGAATCCCTTTTGTAGGTAGGAAGCAACTTCTCCAAAATCTTAGATGCTTCACCAATTAGTTCACTATCCTCAATGTGTGATTTTAATATCTCCTCTTGATCCTTTTCCTGAACAATTGTAACCAACTTAAACTTTTGTTCTAGTGACATTATGTCCAAGTTTATTGGACCATTTAAAAATTTGGGCTCATCCAAAACTTGTTTTCTTTTCTCCAACAATTCTTTTGCAGGCTCCGCAGTGTCTCTTACTGTGACAGAGACTTCTTCTTTCTGGGTTTGCTCCAGATAATCTAATTCCATATCCTTATTGGTGTCCTCTTCTTGTTTAGGTGGAGGATTTTCCACTACCAACTCTTCCTCAGTCCTTTCTTTGCCAATAACATTCTCAGACTGTTATGCCAGTGATGGTTTAACTTGAGAATCATCAGTAGGTGCCTCTTTCTCCTTAGACACTTTGCCATCTGTACTTGTCTCTTCACCCAAGTTTATTTCTAGAACATATGAGTTATTAGTAACATCATTTTCTTCATTGACACTTGCAATGGGAAGATTGTGTTGCTTCAGGGATTTCAAGATATTCTCTTCTATTTCTTTCACCACTTTATCAATTTTACCTACCATTAACAAATTCATCCTTGTTTTAGTTTTGAATTGATCCTTGGTCTTCTTGGAGATTAGATTTTCTTCCTCTACAGTGATTTCTAGGTATAGTCTAGTCAACACATGTTTTCTCAGCTCAATATCTTTAGCCCTGACATTCTCCTTGATATTGCTCAAAATATTTGCTAGACTTTCTGGGAGATCATAGATGATCTTAATGAGGGCTTTGCTGAAAGTGTTGAGATAGTTTACGGTGGCTTCCTCCAGACTCCTTTTATCATCGTTACTACATTCATCATAGTTCTTAATCATAGGTTTTGGATTCCCATCTACAGTGACAGCCTTTACTATATTTGCAAGTGCTGGAGGCATTTCCTTTTTCTGTCTTTTTCTAGATTTGTTCTTTCTAGAGGACTTTTCTTTATTGCTTCCAGAGGCTTTGATATCCTCAACTTTCACCTTCTTGACTGGTTCATTTGACTTTGTTTCTTCATCATCCCTTTCACTTACACTAACATAGAGTCTTCTTCCCTTCATCTTTTTCTCTTCATGTCTTTGACATAGAATTCTTTTGATGTTTTCTCTAGGTTTATTGAAACTGTGGCACCATAGGAAGTGGCAGAGCTTCTAGCAATCCTCTGAACTTTCTTAGACTTATCCTATTTCACCTGTGATTTTTCTAGAACCTACACTGGTTTACTCTTTTGCTTTTCTTCTGCTGCTTTCTCTACTTTTTCCCTTACTTCTTTTAGTTGTTCTTTGGTGATGCCATACCTAGCAGTGAATTCTTCCACCTCTTTTCTAACTTTTCTAGTCAATTCAGGTTTTCTGAATTCAACATGGAGTTTTATGGATAGCTCTTCGTAAGTTCCAAACCTTTCTTCTCTGTTGTCCTTGGGTTTTCTTAACATGTATTGAGCATAGTTCTCTAATATTTTCACATCTACTTCATACCCCATTGGCATTACCCAAACAGTCCTAGGCTCAACAACTTCCATTAGGTATTGGTCTTTTGTAACCATGAAACATATAGTATCCTTATATTTGTCAACAATTTTCCTAGGAATTCTTCCTCTAGCCTACATTATGCCTTGAAATTTTTTGAAGTACCCCCATAAGGCTGTGTTTTGCTCATTAACACTTCCAATGCTATTTAGATGGTTTTAGATTTGGACAACTATTGGTTTATTGCTTAACCAGATCAAATTCTTCATGTTTGGTAGCTCATTCATAAAATAAAAGAATAAGCAGATGACCAACACACCATATTTGAAGGGGTAGTTCTTGCTTTGCTTTATCTTCTTCAAGTTCTCCAATAGTTGGGTTAGCAACAATTCGCACAAATCATAATCTACATTCTCTTTGACCATTTGATATGCAGTATAGATTGATGTTCTTGAGACATAATTCTCTTGGTTGGAGAAATAGATCTTGTAGCCCAAAACCATTAAGGTGAATCTTACATCATGATATGTGATATCATTGATAGTCAGTGCCCTCTTGTCAAACCTTGCTCTAGTGGCCTATGTAACCGTTTGATTCTTCATAGCCTTCAACAAGGGCACACTTCCGGTGGAACTTAATCCTGTCACTACCCTAATTACATCCTTGGTGATTTTGAAGGGCTACCCTAACCACATGAATTCATCGTGAACTCAACTCAGAATGTACCTTACCCATCCATCCTGTGCAAACGTAGGAAAATTCACATACTGAATAAACTTCTTTTCCTTTAGGGTTTTGTATTCCTTTTTGAGGTCAAATTGGTCATCAGTTAGATGCTTGAGATATAAATCTGTTAGACAAATGCTACTGTGTTCATCTAGGGCAACATGAATATATGCCCTAACATCCTCAACATACAGAACACCATAAGGTATCCCTGAAAATGCACCCATTTGATCCACTTCGGTTGCTTTATGAGGGTGTTTCTTGAACTTGGGTCAAGGGTGTTCATAATGTCTACAATTTGTGGAGTTGTCATAGCAAAGATTCAATAGATTCACAATGAGGGTTTCTACGAAAATACCTTGATATTCTGAATTTGGGTTTCCTTCGCCTGAGTCGATTTAAGATTTGAATCTTTGTTGCTCCTTGAAATCTCTCTCTGACGTCTGAAAAGCTTAGAATGCAAAGTGAATTATAAGAAAAATGACTTGCCTTTTATCCTCCGCACTTGACCTAATTGTTATTAAATGCTCACTCCCAAAAAGTTGTCGAAAACCCCTCATTATAGAACACAGTCGAATAAGATTGCTCCGCAATATGCTGCATTGACCCTTTTACTTCCGGTTCTTCTTTTAAGAGCTTTGTCTCATCAGATTAAACATCTTTGTGCCTGATTTTGGCACCCACTTTCTGGCTGGGGGGTTTGAGTTTTCAACACTGCTCCCCCTAAGCCAGAGCTCTCGATTTATTTCCCGGAGGAAGTAACTACACCAAATATTGGTGCAAATTGATCCCTGACTTCAATTACTTCTTTCTTGATCCATACCTTGTCCATTTCTTTCTTGGTTCAACTAGAGTAACTTTCTCTTTTCCCTTATCATTTCTCTGCTCTGTTTTCCTCTCTTCAGAATACTGATTTCTCTTCACATTTCTGCTTCTACAAAATCTTGCAACATGTACAAATTTGTTGCAACTGAAGCACATCACATTCTTTTGACTTTGATTCCTTCCATTGATTGAATTTGATCTACATTGATTTGCCATATGTCCAAATCTATTGCATGCAAAACACTTTCCATTGAATGGTTGACTGTTCCTTGTATTTTGAAAGTTAGTTCTTACTGAGCTTCTGCATTCATTTGATCTATGTCCCATTTTATAGCACGCATTGCACCTAATAGAATTCTAACTTACTTTACTTTTGTATACAATAGCTTTATGACCAATTCTATTGCAAGTGAAGCATTTACCTTTGAATGATTGTTCATTCCTCCCATTGTTGAAACTTTTCCTAATGTGATTTCTGCATTCATTTGTTCTATGACCAATTTTCTTGCAATTAAAACACTGACCAGAGAATGATGGAATTTTTTGATTTATTTTGCTCCTACACTAAGTAGCCTTATGACCATACTTATTGCATGAATCACAATAACCATTGAAAGATGGGTACCTTTGAGCATTTGGTTGTCTGACCTAAGGTCTTCTAGGTCTTCTTCTTTGATTTCTGAACTGGTATCCTTTGTTTTTCCCTGACTTAGTGCTCATTTGATTAGAGTTTAAACTTTCTCCTTTCTCAAATCCTAAACCATGTTTGTCATCAACATTCCTCTAGCTAGCAATCATTTCATCAAGCTTTGCAGTACTTATCTTGAATTTTTCTTCAAAACTTCTGGCCTTTTCCAGATCTATTTTTAAACTTATAATGTCTTTTTCAAGTTTTGCACAATCTTGTGATATCTTCTTCACAATCAAATGTAGATCATCTTCTACTCTTGTTCTTTCTATAACTTCTGCTTCCAAATTATTCAAGGCTTTATTTGCTGATAACAATTGATCACTGACTTCTTTGTATTTGTTTTTGAATTTCTTGACTTGCTCTTTTAGTTGATGCATTCATCAGCTTGTTGTAGGTTTTCTTTCAGATCCCTGACTTTTGCTTCAGAGTTTTCAAGATCCATAAGAGTTGCTTCTAGTTCATTGTATCTTTCATAATTTCCATACCTTCCTGTTGCCATGATCATACTATCCCAGATCTTCCTTAAGCTATTAAAATTTTTCCAAGGAACCTTGCTTTGATACCAATTATTGATTGTCAAGAACACTAAGAGGGGGGGGTGAATCAATGTTCTATAAACCTTTTCTTGCACTTTTACTTTTAACCATTTCAAAGGAATAATCAAATAGAAGCATAATATACAAATGAATAGCATCCACAAAAGCATGACACATAACACCAAGATTTTACATGGAAAACCCAAAAAGGGAAAAACCACAGAGAGGATTAGATCTCAAATATATATTGCAATCTTTACAAAAAATAATGTTCAGGCTTGGTCACTCCATGAGCCTAGAACATGCTGGCTCACTACCCTGAAGTACAACTAGGTTTAGCAGGCTCATTACCTCAACCCTAAACCTAGAAAGATTACAATAAGGGCTGTTAAACCCTGTTGAAGGCTCACTGATGACTTACTGCCTTGATGATGAAAGCTTACTTCCAATCATATTACACATGAAAACTAAATACTACTTAAGCATTTGCCACTATGCTAGGGTGCAGTCATTTAGCAATTGAATTATGAATCCCAAGTCTTCATTGCTGCTACTCTTTTAACTCTGCTTTGCTATTCACATCTTCGCATCACACATACACACTTCTACACCACACTTCACTCAACCTAAATCCATCACTCTTATATATCTACATCATGATTTGATTCATAGTCAGGTCGGCATCCAAGAAGGAAACGTGTACATAGAAAGATGTAGCTTGTCGGCTCAATCCAATGTACTAAAAGTTATGCAGACCCAAATATTTTCCCAAACATGTTCATATAGGTTGGCTCTAATCATTCAATTACTTAAATAGATCCTCCAAACATTAACTCTTCTCTACATAATGATTAATATACTTGTCAGCCTCTTCCTTAAGAGCATGCTTAACAACTTCATCTGCTGACTTACAACTTTTATTGAGGATCTCAAAACACCTTCAAAATCATATCAAGGACTCTTTACACATTCCCAATCTTAGCCTTAGAACTGCAAGGCATGATATCATCTTGCGGAGAAATGCGGACAATCAGAACTCAAACTTTGTCTCTCTCAAACTCTGTCAAACACTATGCCAATACTTAGCAGCTTGTAGCTAACCTTTTGGTGGACTTCAAATCTCCTAACTCTGGAATAAGACACTTCATAAAAGTGTTTACAACACCTTAAAACTATATAACAAAATACTTATCTGCAGAGGAATGCAAACCACTCCACTGGACCGTATTCACTATTTCTGCTATACCTTTGCTTATCTAAACTTAGACAATTCTTCAAGGTGACTTTCGGAGGAGATTAAGACTTAAAATTTGAAGCATAACACTCTCAAACAACTAAGAATGTATCATACCTGAACCGCATTAATCGATCATCATCTGTGGAGACATACTATCTGACTTACTGTCCTCTACTCAGAATACTTTTCATACTTAGCCATTTTCTGTCAATCAGACTTGGGATACAATATGTTCTTCTAGAGATATCTCTTCCTATCATGATGATAGGATCTCTAAGCCTTGTTTCCATCAGTGACAACATACAGGTGCATACCGGAGCAGTGTCTCTTACCAACAAAGAAAATGTGAATTTCACTTTAATTATATATGATTATAGATTTTGAGATTTGTGTATGAGATTACTTTAGTCTATTGTACCAAGATGGACTAATTTATCCATGTCTTATTCATGATGCACATAGAAATCATCATGCCAAGGAAATGAGCAAAGACTCTAACACCAAAAGAGCATGAAGTTGAGAATGAGAGGAAAAGAGAAAGAATGAGGTGAATTCACGAAAGTAGGAAATTGTCAATCATACAAGAAGACATTCCACCATTGCCAATTGAAGAGGAACATGACACATCTAATGAAGCTAAGAGAGAGATGGAATTGGCAGCACAAAGGGAATGAATGCAAAACCTCTGTTTAATGAGGAAATTGAATCTTAAAGTTGGAGGAACTCCATCATCCACAACTCAAGTTGAAGGAACACCATCATTATCTTCTCAAATTGGAGGCACTCCATCTTTCACAGGTGAAGTTGAAGGTACATCTTCATTCTCTTCTCAAGTTGGTGGCATGCTATCATTCACACGTCAAGTTGAAGGTACACCATGTTCTCCATCTCAACTTCAATCCTTTTCATCTTTTTCATCTCCAATTGAAGGTACGTCATATATCCCATCTCAGGTAAATATTGAAGAAATTCCTAATGTTGAGTCAACTTTACCAATGAAAATGCCTCCTAGAATTTTGCATATAAAGACTATGTTTCTAATTGATATAGATGAGAATGTTTTAAAGCCCATGCAAGATAAGATTCCCAAGTGTACTTGCCAAAGATATGTCAATAAGATATGGAAATCATTCTTTGAGAACTTAAATGAAACTGGAAGATGTCAATTATTTGTTGAATTAATGAGAAATCTAAAATTTAGATCCATTATGAAGATTCTTGGCCTAAGAACATCAGATGCCTCAAGTGAAAAATTAATTGTAAAGAATCTAATGAGTGCATATGAGAGTATGGTTTCCTCCTCATGCACCAGGGATAGTAATGCCACACGATGTGTCATTACATTGACAATAGTAAGCCAACAAACAAAGAAATCTTGCCTCATTAGAAAGACAAGTCAAACATTGAAAATAAGTAGAAAAACTCTAATGAGAGCCATTGGAAGATGTGAAAGAGTTGAGGACCCGAACACCAATGAATTGTGGGCATTCTCTGGGAGACTCCCACGGAAAGACAAAGTTGTTGTTGAAGCCTTTAGATCCCTCATCGAAGAATTTTGGAAAAATAACACAAGGGTATCTCCTAATACAAGAGATGTTGTAAGAAGGAGAATTGGTTGTCAAAACCGTGAGCTGCATCCAAAGCATTTTTTGGATGTCACTCAAACACAATTTTTCAAGAAATTTCAAGAGATATATCCTCAAGTCAAAATTAGTCAAAGGTATTTTGAAATGGTAAAGCCTTTTTATGTCAAAATAAATCACACACACACACAACTTGTTGTTGTAGAGTACATATTGAGTTTTCTAATCATTATGATGTTTATAGATATATGTGTAGATTTGCATACTAGCGATATTTTGTAGGAGAGTAATATAAAGTGCCCACCTAGATCTTCAAGATATTTCATATTGAGCATCTTATGCCAAAGAGTAGATGGTCAATTATTCCACAATAGCTTATGCTTGGATGGCACATGTGATCATTGTGGTGGGTTGCAACATTTACCAATTTGTTAACATATGGAGAACAAACATGCAATTGGAAATGATCTAATAAGTTTTGAAAAATACAAGACAGTGTCATATAGTCTGAAAGATGGCAAAGAAGCAAACAGGTGTGAATTGGTCATTCAAAATATTCCAGTGTATCAGTTTATCTCTATTTTTTGAGATAATATAGTTTACGCTCATTTGCAAGGCATACCCATAAAGCTCGATAGTTGGACTTGCAATTCAAGTTATGCAAGGATATGTTTCCACTTGGTACCATCATTTTAGTTGTTGAATTTGTAGAGAAATACACACTACATCCACATAATGAGGTACAACCGTAGTATTACAACTCTACGCAAGTTGCTATATTTGTGGAAATAGCATTCATTCATGCAGAAGATAGTACAGAGGATGACAGGAAGATCTTGAGGGAATATCATTTTATATTAGTGATGATCACACACATTCTATGGAGTTTGTGCAAGGTTGCTTTCATATATTCTACCGTGATTTGGCTACTAGGAGCATATCATTTTGATTGCATATCATATGGTCAGATAATTATGCATCACAATTCAAGAACTCATAGATGTTCTATTGGTTGAGCAGGATGTATAAGATGGATGGTGTTCAAAATATGTGGAAT
Organism: Cunninghamia lanceolata; assembly: GCA_027924645.1. Classification (NCBI taxonomy): domain Eukaryota; kingdom Viridiplantae; phylum Streptophyta; class Pinopsida; order Cupressales; family Cupressaceae; genus Cunninghamia; species Cunninghamia lanceolata. The sequence continues at coordinate 478,525 of BSBN01000370.1, read as the reverse complement.
TTTTGTGAGGCTAGGCATGGAAAGGGGGAGCATGATGGTGCAAGAGCATGTATCAAAAGAGCATTGGCACGAAAAGAATTGAAGTACAAAGACAATGCAAAGTTGATAGATGCGAGATCTATTGTCAAATGGTGTAACGCTACAATGGGTCCAGGTAATGAAGGTAAGTCTACAATTCATAGATATTTTTGGTTGGTTGATGATACTAACATTGTAAAATATGAGGATTGTTGTACATTGACAAGATCAAGTGAACTACTCTTTTAGAAGCTCTAATGCAGGTTCATGGAGTATTCATACATGGTGGATGGTATGCTTTTGTTCTTTATATATAGATGAATCTTGGTATGATTGTGAGTAAAAGGAGTGGTTTGATGATTGGTGTACAAGAAGCCTAAGTCCAATTGACATGTATCGACCATCAACAACACTACAACTCATAGATATTGAATAATCAAGGTTGACTTTGACCATGTTTCAAATCTAGTTCAACTAGGTATTGTCAGCATTCAAATTTAATAAAATTCAATATTCCATCTTATTTTGTAATTTTTTTTTTATTGTTGACTATATTCATCGAACTGAATGCACGTATCAATGTAGGGCATGCTTATGCAGTTATTGCAGCTGAAGACAATGAAGAAGGAACAAATTATTGTTTGTGTCATTATGTTGAGCCAAAAAAGAAATTAGATTCCCCTGTTATAGATGGAGAAAACATCGAGTACCCTATAGGATCGGTGGTTGTTACTGGAACATGGCTTAGAAGGTACCCAACAAAGAAGTCTGATGTGTGGTTGTTTGAGGACTTTGACACACATAGGAAGATTATTTATTATTTTAACCTTGTTGTGGCATCAAACGTTCATTTGATCAAATATGGGGGTAGACCATTGAACAAGACCTTGTAGAAGGTTCATGAGTCTGACCACAAGGCAATACTCAACACAATAAAGAGTAGAGTAGACCCAAATGGTTCATTGGATTGAATCAGTGGAATGACAAAAAGGTATGTTATTTTTCTTTGCTATCCTCATTTCACCTTCTATATTTTAGCTACTCATTTTAGCTAAATAGTGCAATTGCATTTGCATGCAAGATTTTAGTATGATGGAGGTAGGCATAATCCTCATGAAGTTGCCTTTGGAAGGAAATTAATGTAGGTTTTCATGATTGTTTCACGATGATATGCCCTTTACTTACTATTTCATAATGAGTTTTAATGATGTTACTATGAGTTTTAATTCATTTTAGTGATGTTACTATTTCATAATGAGTTTTAATGACAACCCCTCATTTTTTTCTTCGCATTTGGTGCTAACAATTAATAGAAGTGGTAAGGACAACCTCAATTGATGCTCTACAAGCCATTGAATCAAGTGAGAACACCTTTAGAGTACTAAATTTTTATGTACTAGAAAGGTATTATGACTAAATTTTTACATTTGGCATCTCCTGGGGTCAAACGGATGGTGCCAATGCATCTGAGTGGGTGAGTAAACATTAGGGGAGATGTCTTTTTGATGGCAAAGACTCATGGTCGTTCTTGGGTATATCAAACACAGACAATCTCTCAAGAGCCCCAAGACAAAAAGGTGTCCAAATTTGGACTGATTGTTCCATCAAATTGTGACACCTAGGAACATCTTCTTTACATCTATAGGTGGATGTCAGGTCCACCTAAAAACACCTAACTCAATTTTTTTTAAATCAATTTCATTTGCCTATGGTGGCAAGGAATGCATTGTTCCAAAATGATTCAATTTCATGCAGTGGAAAGGTGCTAGGAGTGAAATTTTGCATTCCATAGCTTGTGGGGATGAACCGACTACGCCAACATGTTAGGGTGGGTGGGTAAATGCTAGGGTAGGTCTCATTTTGTGTGCCAAGCATCCCAGTCGTTTAGGGCAGCAGGCTACCGACAAAGTCCCTTAAGATCCTTAAGACCAAGAAACTACCAAACTATGATAGAGTAGTTCTCAAAATTCATGGCAGATAGGAACATTCCATTTTGACATACAAGTGCATGTGGGGTTCATCCACAATAACCTATCTCAATTTTGGTCAACTCCAGTCTGTTTGACTGTGTCAAAATCAAATGCATTCTTGTAAAATGCTTCAGTTTTATGCAGTGGAAAGGTGTTAGGAGTGAGATTTTACATTCTACATCTTGTGGGGCCAAACTGACTACTCCAACACATTGGGGTGGGTGGGTAAATTCTAGGAGAGGTCTCATTTCATGTTCCAAGTGCTCCAGTTGTTTGTGCAATAGGCTACTAGAAAAGTCCCGTAAGATCCCTAAGAGCAAAAAAATGCCAAACTATGATGGAGTAGTTCTCTCATGGCATATGGGAACATTTCATTTGGACTTATGGGTACACGTGGATTCCATCCACAATAACCTCTCTCGGTTATGGTCAACTCCATTCCATTTGACCATGCCGAAATAAAATGCATTCTTGTAAAATGCTTCAATTTCATGTAGTGGAAAGGTGCTGGAGTGAGATTTTGTATTCCACAACTCATGGGTCTAAACCAACTACTCCAACATGTCAGGGTAGGCAAGTAAATGCTAAGGGAGGTCTCATTTCATGTGCTAAGTGTCCTAGTCATTCGAGGCAGCAGGTTACTGGCGAAGTCCCTTTTGATCCCTAAGACCAAAAAACTACCAAACTATGATAGAGCAGTTCTTAGAATTTGTGGTAGATGAGAATGTCCTATTTGGACCTACAGGTGCACATGGGGTCTGTCTACAATAACCTCTCTCAGTTTTGGTCAACTCTAGTCCATTTGACCGTGCCGAAATCAAATGCATTCTTGTAAAATGCTTCAGTTTCATGCAGTGGAAAGGTGCTAGGAGTGAGATTTTGCATTCCACTACTTGTGGGGCCAAATCGACCATGCCAACAAATTAGGGTGGGTGGGTAAATACTAGGGGAGGTCTTGTTTCATGCACCAAGTGTCCCAGTCATTTGAGGCAGTAGGCTACTAGCAAAGTCACTTTAGATCCTAAGAGCAAAAACTGCCAAACTATGATGGAGCAATTCTCAGAATTTGTGGTAGCTGGGAACATTTCATTTGGACCTACAAGTGCACATGGGGTCCATCCATAATAACCTCTCTTGGTTATGTCCAACTCAAATCTGTTTGATCATGCGAAAATCAAATGCATTCTTACAAATTGCTTTAGTTTCATGCAACACAACATTGCCAGGAGCCATATTTTTCGTTCTGCTCATCATGGGGCCAAACTGACTATTTCAACATGTCGAGGTGGGTGGGTAAATGCTAGGGGAGGTCTCGTTTCAAGTGCAAGAATCCTAGTCATTCTGGGTTGTAAGCTACCGACAAAGTTGAAAGGTGCAAGGACTGAAATTTTGCATTCCACAAGTCATGGGGCTAAATGGACTGCACCAACACATCAGGGTGGGTAGGTAAATTCTAGGGGAGGTCTCATTTCGTGTGCTGAGCGTCTTAGTCATTTTAGGCTATAAGCTACCGGTAAAGTCGAAAGGTGCTAGGACTGAATTTTGCATTCCACAGGTCATGGGGCTGAACTGACTATGCCAACATGTTAGGGTGAGTGGATAAATGCTAGAGGAGGACTCATTTTGTGTACCAAGCATCCCAGTAATTTTGGCCTGTAAGTTATCGACAAAGTCAAAAGGTGTGAGGATTGAAATTTTGCATTCCATAGGTCGTGGGGCCAAACTGATTGTGCCATGTCAGGGTGGGCAGGTAAATGCTAGGGGAGGTCTTGTTTCATGTGCCAAGTGTCTCAATCATTTCAGGCTACAAGCTACCAGCAAAGTGGAAAGGTGCTAGGAGTGAGATTTTTCATTCCATAGCTTTTGGGGCTAAACCGACTACTCCAACGCGTCAAGGTGGGTGGTTAAATGCTAGGGGAGGTCTCGTTTTGTGTGCCAAGTGTCCTAGTCATTCAAGGTGATAGACTACTGGTAAAGTCCCTTAAGATCCCTAAGAGCAAAAAATTGGCAAACTATGACAGAGCAGTTCTTAGAATTTGTGGTAGCTGGGAATGTTTCGTTTGGACCTACAAATGCATATGGAGTTCATCCACAATAATCTCTCTCATTTTTGGTCTACTCCAGTCTATTTGACCATGCTGAAATCAAATGCATTCTTGCAAAATACTTCAGTTTCATGTAGTGGAAAGGTACTAGGAGTGAGATTTTGCATTCCACATCTCGTGAGGCTGAATAAACTACACCAACACATTGGGATGGGTGGATAAATGCTAGGGGATGTCCTATTTCATGTGCCAAGCATCCCAGTCATTCCAGGCTATAAGCTACTGACAAAGTCACTTTGCTGGTAACTTACAACCTGGAACTAACTTTGTTGGTAGTTTATAGCCTGGGATGACTGGGATGCTTGGCATATGAAATAAGACCTCCCCTGACATTTACCCACCCACCTCGATGTGTTGGTGCAATCGGTTCGGCCCCATGAGCCGTGGAATGCAAAATGTCACTCCTAGCACCTTTCCACTTTGTCGGTAGCTTGTAGCTCAGAACGACTAACACACTTGGCACATGAAATGAGACCTCTCCTATCATTTACCCACCCACCCTAATGTGTTGGCACAGTCAATTCAGCTCTACGGCTCGTGGAATGCAAAATTTCAATCCTAGCACCTTTCAACTTTATCGGTAGCTTATGACTTGGAATGAATGGGATGCTTGGTACATAAAACGAGACCTCCCCTAGCATTTACCCACCCACCCAGACATGTTGGTGTAGTGAGTTTGCCCCACGATGAGCAGAATTAAAAATATGAGTCCTAGCAAGGTTGTGTTGCATGATACTGAAGCATTTTGCAAGAATGCATTTGATTTCGACATGGTCAAATAGATTTGAGTTGACCAAAACTAAGAGCGGTTATTATGGATGAACCCCACGTGCACTTGTAGGTCTAAACAAAAGATTCCCAGCTGCGATGAATTTCAAGAGTTGCTCCATCATAGTTTGGCCATTTTTGCTCTTAGGGATCTTAAAAGACTTTGTCAGTAGCCTGTTGCCCTAAATGATTGGGATGCTTGACACATGAAACGAGACCTCCCTTGGTATTTACTTGCCCACCCTGATGTGTTGGAGTAGTCAGTTCGGCCCCACGAGCTGTAGAATGCAAAATCTCACTCTTAACACCTTTCCACTTTAACGATAGCTTGCAGCCTGGAATGATTGAGACATTTGGCACATGAAATGAGACCTCCCCTAGCATTTACCCACCCACCCCAACATGTTGGCACAGTCAGTTTGGCCCCACGACTTGTGGAATGCAAAATTTTAGTCCTAGCATTTTTCAACTTTGCTGGTAGCTTACAACTCAGAACGACTGGAAAACTTGGCACATGAAACGAGACCTCCCCTAGAATTTATCCACCCACCCTGACATGTTGACATAATCAGTTTGGCTCCACGGCCTATGGAATGCAAAATTTTAGTCCTAGCACCTTTCGACTTTACCGGTAGCCTACAACCCAAAATGACTGGGACACTTGGCACATGAAACAAGACCTCTCCTAGCATTTAATCACCCACCATGATGTGTTGGTGTAGTTAGTTCAGCCCCACAATGAGTAGAATAAAAAATATGGTTCTTGGGAAGGTTGTGCTGCATGAAACTAAAGCATTTTGCAAGAATGCATTTGATTTCGGCATGGTCAAACAAATTTGAGTTGGCCAAAACTGAGAGATATTATTGTGGATGGACCCCATGTGCACTTGTAGGTTGAAACAGAATGTTCCTAGCTACCACAAATTTTGAGAAATTCTTCGTCATATTTTGGCAGTTGTTACTCTTAGGATCTTAAGTGACTTTGCTAGTAGCCCGTTGCCTCGAATGATTAGGACACTTGGACCATTAAACGAGACCTCCTATAGCATTTAACTACCCACCTTGATGCGTTGGCACAGTTGGTTCATCCCCACAAGTAGTGGAATGCAAAATATCACTCGTAGCACCTTTCCACTACATGAAACTAAAGCATTTTGCAAGAATGCATTTGATTTCGGCATGGTCAAATAGACTGGAGTTGACCAAAACTGAGAGAGGTTATTATGGATGGACCCCATGTGCACTTGTAGGTCCAAACAAAATGTTCCTAGCTGCCATAAATTCTAAGAATTGCTCCATCATAGTTTGGCAATTTTTTGGTCTTAGGGATCTTAAGGGACTTTGCTGGTAGCTTGCTGCCTCGAATGACTGGGATGCTTGGCACATGAAATGAGAAATCCCTAGGAATTTACCTACCCACCTCGATATGTTGGTGCAGTCAGTTCATCCCCACAACAAGTAGAACAAAAAACATGGCACTTGGCAAGGTTGTGTTGCATGAAACTGAAGCATTTTGCAAGAATGCATTTGATTTTGGAACGGTCAAACAAATTTGAGTTAACTAAAATTGAGAGAGGTTAATGTGGATGGACCCCACATACACCTATAAGTTCAAATGGAACATTCCCAACTTTCACAAATTCCAAGAACCGCTCCATCAAAGTTTGGCAGTTTTTGCTCTTAGGATCTTAAGTGACTTTGTCGGTAGCCTGCTGTCTCGATTGAATAGGACACTTAGCACATGAAATAAGACCTTACCTAGCATTTACCTATGCATTTCAATGCATTGGTGCAGTTAGTTCGACCCCACGAGTAGTGGAATGTAAAATCTCACTCCTAACACCTTTCCACTGCATGAAATTGAAGCATATTGCAAGAATGCATTTGATTTTAGCATGGTCAAACGGATTGGAATTGACCAAAACTGAGAGAGGTTATTGTGTATAGACCCCATGTACACTTGTAGGTCCAAACAAAATGTTCCTAGCTTCCATGAATTTTGAGAACTGCTCTGTCATAGTTTGGCAGTTTTTTGATCTTAGGGATTTTAAGGGACTTTGTCGATAGCCTGCTATCCTGAATGACTAGGATGCTTGGCATGTGAAAAAAGACATCCCCTAACATTTACCTACCCACCCTGACACATTGGAGTAGTTACTTCAATCCCACGAGTTGAGGAATGTAAAATCTCACTCCTAACACCTTTCCACTGCATGAAATTGAAGCATTTGAGAGATTGTCTACGTTCGATATATGGAATGCAAAATTTCACTCTTGGCACCTTTCTAGTATAGGAAAATAAACAAAAATCTAGTTCCCCTTTTATATCTTGTGTTTTGATCTTTTGTCTTGGTTGTTCTTGATTTCAATCTTACGAGCACAGTGAGAGAACATCTGTCTTCTAAGAGTTCCATATCATTGGACTTTAGTGCCAAATGAGAAGAAATCCACAAATACTACCAAAAATAGGGATAAACACACTATCCACAAATACTCCCACATACTAACCTCACCACTCTTTCCCTTATGTTACCCTTTGATAAGAGATCAATGCTGCAACACAATATTGTTGTTGAAAGTTATCAAAAAACATAGGGGAGTGGACCTAATTTTTTGAGCATCCTAACTTCACACCTCTAACAGTTGTGCATTAAGTCATGTTTTGTTAGTGCGATGATGTGACATTACACATGATTGGTTTCCTTTTAGATGTAAAGGGCACATTTCATTCAATTGTAAGTACTTATAGTCAATACTAACAACCTTAAAGTCACAATTAGTAGTGTTAAACTTTTAAAAATACTAAACATTAAATCCATAAATACTATCACAACTATTGGAACATGCTTAGCCGCACAAATTTGATAAAAATATATTTATAAGGCAGATATATAAGACAACATAGATTCTCACTTATCAAAAAGTTTCGATAGTCACTCTTATTTACATTAACTCCTCGCCAACATCACAAACTTCTTGTTAAGATTACAAACACCATGATTTTTTTTGTAATGAAACTTCAATACAATTATGTATGGAAAAGGTGTTGAGGACACATATTTCATCCATTTGTTGGTAAAAGCTAGGGTTTTCTAGACTTTCTTAAGCATTTTCAGCTTATAGCAAGCATGCCATAGCTTTCCCTTCAACTAGAGTCCATAATAGGGAGTGATAATATCAAGTTTAACTAATTTTTGCATCACTTCAAACCTAGCATTAATAAAATTTAGAGTTTATGAAAGATTTATTTCAAAAGTGAGGTTTTGGTAGTGTATGAGGGTTTGGTACAGTCATGGAGAGGCTTATTATGCAAGTTTCAAGTTGTCTTTTATTGTCTTTTTGAGGATTTATCATGGAGAGGGTTATTATGATAGTCATAGACTATTAAAATTGCCCCTTTCTATCTTAGATGAATCAACATTCTTGTCTTTTCATGACTATCCCAGATCATTTTATTGGTCCAAGACTACCTCCTTTTCACATACACTCCTTGTCTTATAATCATGACTTGAGGACTGTCTCTTTAGCTGTTACATTTTGTGACTGTTTCACATGATAATTGTTCAATCTTAGTGATAATAAATGATATAGGAATTTTGTTAGATGTTGTAATTGCAGTTTCCCTTATAGATGTAGAAAACCAATATAATGGAATAGACTAACAAGGACACGAATTACAATAGAATCAACCAATTTGTATTAGCAAATAAGGCGAGTATAAATAGAGTTGTGAGGTACCTGAACTTTCATGAAAAGAGGATAGGACTCCTCTACATGGAGTTGTGGTGAGTAACCTCCCACAAACATAGCACAAGGTGTTGATGCAAGTCGACACCTCTCAAAACAACTCCAACTACTTTGACAAGTTCAAATGAACATGTGTCATACACCTAAGTAAGCTTAAATACAAGTGTGTACACCTATAGATTAAAGGTATACACTAACACCCCCACTTAAGCATAGCTTAGGTGAGTATTATGAAAAATGGGTCCTGACTATAGGCTTGGTGAGGTACCCATGTACAATGCAAAAGAAAAAATGAGTCCCAACCATGAAGCTTGATAAGGTACTCAAGTACAATGGAAACTCTCTAAAACTGAAGTAAGATAGAAAACCCAGTGGGAAAAAAACTATCCTCCAAAAAGAGAGATTATACAGGTGAAGAAGTACTACTTCTTTTACTAAGTACAATATAAGATTCCCTCCATAGGAGAGAAAATTATAGAAGGTCTATGAGACCCCCTCATAATACATATCCTACTACAGTGATGTTGAATAGTTGACAAAGGATGCAGATGTCGATCCAAGAATGCTGAACAATGTTCCTTCCCTTGGGAAGAAATGAAACCACTTGAAGATGCAAGATATCTTCCCATGTGAGAAGATGTATGTATGATCTTGAATCATGCTGAAGTTGATTCAAGGATGATGGTGCCCATGTTGATGCCTTCAAAGAGTGCTTAGGTGTCCCCATGTCAATGCCGAAGGATACCATAATCAAATCAAGTGCATGCACAATAGATGAGGATGATGATGATCCAGAACCATGTGTAGGATAATGTAGAGCATGAATATCGAAAGTGGACAATATTGATGTAGATTCATTGAAACTATCATCAAAGAGAAGACTGATGTCCTCAATGTGTGCTTCCATGTCAGCAATACAAGATTCTACAAACAAACAAGTTATGTCAAGTAGAAATCTGTCCCAATTAGCAATGCTAGGAAGACTGATATCCTATTGCAAAGAAGCACTAGAAGCTTTTGAGGAAGCAACTCTGGAATCCAATGAAACAATAGTAGGAGTGATGAATTTTTCTATGTCACTGGAACATTCTATTTTTGTATCATGATTAGGGATGTGAGTTGTGATCAAAGTAGGATCATGTGGGAATGGAGAAACATTGGAGTCTCCATATATCTCCCAAATTTTGATCCATAATGCATGTGGATAGTCAATAGCCATGATGACATGTACAAAGCGACATCTGGTATATGTAAATTGATCAATCCAACAATGTGAACATGATGATTAAACCACTTAGCCTTTTGAGATTGTTTACTAGGTTTAGGGACAAGTCCATATAGATGGGGTATGCGATTATGGAACCTAAGGTGTTTTAGGATGCCTTCACAACAGGGCTTATAGTTTCCCTTGTTTAGGTTGATTACAAAAGAGTGAGTTTCATATCCCATTATTAGAACAAGTTAATTTGTCTAGACAATAGAAATCAACACATTAGGCAACCTAGATTAGTTAGATCCCTAATTGAACTTTATGTAAAGTAGCACTTTATAAGTTGAGTATGTGATTACTCTTTGCTTATATACTTTAAAAAGATAGTGCCTTGTGAAAAATGAACACACAAGACCCCCCTTAATTATGTGTTTTTACCCCCAAATTTGGCACTTAATAGGAGTGCTTTAGGTCACCCAAAAAGAACATAAACAAACACTTTATAATTGCAGTATAATTTTATGCTAGTTGGATCCATGACAAAAAAACATTAACTTTTGCAAAAAAAAGCACTCAATTCCGAGTTGATTTGCAAAAAGTTATTGAAGTTGCAAAATTTATGAAATTACAAAAAACCTTCTTGAGCAAAAAAAATTTCAGATTTTTAGAAAATAAAATTTGCATGCCAAAAATTGGAAGTGAGAAATTTTTTTTTGGAGGAAATTTAAGCCCCCTTGGGTTGTGCACGACTAGGGGATAAAACCCCATGTGACCAGGGGCTACAAATTTAAATTAGTTCCCACTCCCCCTTGCTGACATCACCCCCCCTAGTTTTTTATGTTAGTTGAATAGTGCAACTATTCATGCTAAAAACATTGGCAGCCATCGCTTTTTGATTGCTATTGCAAATAGGCCAGAACAAGGGCAATAACAGGGGCAACTTGGGCCTTTGAGGACACCAAAGAAAAACAAGGCAATGCACCTTCATTTGGGCATTTGAAGGCCTATGTTTAGGTGTGTGAAGGCGTCGAATGCCACAGATGAAGGCGCCTGATGCCAAGTGCTGGCGTAGCTCAATGGGATGTTGAGCAGAGAGTGTTGAGTGGTAGAGGTGTGCTTTGGCATGGGAGCTATGTGCTCTACTGTAGGAGCTCTGAGATCCATGAATGTCGCTAAGAGCTGCTACTTGAAAGTGAAGCAATTGATGAAAAAGGGCCATGGGTCAACTTTTGTGCAAACCCCGGTGCCAAATAGGCACCGAGCCTCCTCTTCCAAGCCAAAAAAACTTTCCATAGTTAAAACCAAAACAAACAAAACAACAAAGAAACAATGCCTCACAAAATGAAGCACAATTCCTACTGGATGGGGGCGAGTTGTACAACAAGCAAATGATGGCTCGAAACTAATCCAAGAAGCTCTGATACCATGTGGAAAACTAAGATCATGGAATAGACTAACAAGCACATGAATTGCAATGGAATCAACCAATTTGTATTAGAAAATAAGGTGAGTATAAATAGAGTTGTGAGATACCCAAATCTCCATGAAAAAAGGATAGGACTCCTCTACATGGAGTTGTGGCGAGTAACCTCCCACAAACATAACGTGAGGTGTCGATGCAAGTCGACACCTCTCAAAACAAATCCAACTACTTTGACAAGTTCAAAGGAACATGTGTCATATGCCTAGGTAAGCTTAAATACAAGTGTGTACACCTATAGATTAAAGGTATACACTAACAATAGACATGTATGCAAAGTGTGGAACCATAGACAAGGCACGTGGACTGTCTGATAGAATACTACAAAGAGAGGTCCTCTCATGGAATGCAATGATTGTGCACAAGATATGGAGAAAATGGATTTGTTGAAAAGACTTTAGAAACTTTCAAGCAAATGTAATTGGCAAGTGTAAAGCCAAATTCCACAACCTTCACCAGCATCCTCCCTATCTCTACCAAATTAGGATCTCAGGAACAAGGTATGGACAACCATCAAAGCATAAAGGATATTATGTAGGTTTTTGTGAAGTTGACTATGATGATTATTATGTAGGTTTTATTTTAAATGGTGGACAAGGGTTTGGTGTCTTGAGAAGTATTATACATTTGGACTTTATCTTATGAGCATTATGGTGAAGGTCAATGGTATTGTGTTAGTCATAGTGACAAACCCTAGAGAGACTTGTGCAGTGTAATATACCTATATACTCAACTTCTCTCTCTCATGTGTAATATATGTATACTAGTTTTCTCTTGAATATTGTTGTGGTTGTTAGTTCCATGTGTATAGTCTCATTGATAAGATGCATTTTTATTAGCCCTTAAGAACAAAGTGAAAATGCTTTACTTTGATTGAATATGTGGATAGAAATTATGTATGTGCATATGAGAAAAATGTTACCTCAAAAGAATTTGAAATATTTGCAAGGGCTATAGGATAGACCTATGGCTTTATTGTAACTCTAAAATGATTTTTAAGGAAACCCTTATTTATGGAATTTTTATTGTGTATATTTTTACAATAATTAAGCTCAAAGTATATATGTTGCAATAATTGCAAGATATCCACTTGAAATGGATTTGTTGATAAGGAATTAGAAACTTTCAAGCAAATGCGATTGGCAGGTGTAAATCCAAATTCCACAACCTTAACCAACATCCTCCCTACCTATGCCAAAATGGGATCTTTGGAACATGATATGGACATCCATCAAAGCATAAAGGATATGGGAATTTCGTCAAATCTGTTGTAGCTGCAACTACCCTAGTAGACATGTATGCAAAGTGTGGAAGCATAGACAAGGCACATGAACTGTTTGACAGAACACCTCAAAGAGTGCCATCTCATGGAATGCAATAATTGTAAGATATGCACAAAAAGGATTTGTTACTAAGGATTTAGAAACTTTTAATAAAATGCAATTGAGAGGTGTAAAGACAAAATGCAATCTTTGGAACATGGTATGGACATCCATCAAAGCATAAAGGATATGGGAATTTTGTTAGATCTTGTAGTTGCAACTGTCCTAGTAGACATGTATGAAAAGTGTGGAAGCTTAGACAAGATACGTGAACTATTTGGCATGATGCCTCAATGAAATACCATCTCATGGAATGCAATGATTGCAAGATATGCAAAAAATGGATTTTTTTGATAAGGCTTTATAAACTTTCAAGAAAATACAATTGGCGGGTCTAAAGCCAAATTCCACAACCTTAGCCAATACCCTCCTTGCCTGTGCCAAAATGGGATCTTTGGAACACAATATGGACATCCATCAAAGTATAAAAGATATGGAAATTTTATTAGATGTTGTAGTTGTAATTGCCCTCAAAGACATGTATGCAAAGTGTGGAAGCATAGACAATGCACACAAACTGTTTGGCATGATGCCTCAAAGAAATGTCGTCACATGCAATGCAATGATTGCAAGATATGAAAAGTGGATTTTTTGATAAACTTTCAAGCAAATGCAATTGGTGGGTGTAAAGACAAATTCCACAACCTTAGCCAACATCCTCCCTTCATACATGCCAAAATGGGATATTTGGAACATGTATGGGCATCCATCAAAGCATAAAGGATATGGGAATTTTGTCAGATCTTGTAGTTGCAACTACCCTAGTAGACATGTATGCAAAGTGTAGAAGCATAGACAAGGTACGTAAACTATTTGACATGATGCCTCAATGAAATGTCATTTCATGGAATGCAATGATTGCAAGATATGCAAAAAATGGATTTTTTGATAAGGCTTTATAAAATTTCAAGAAAATACAATTGGTGGGTGTAAATCCAAATTCTACAACCTTAGCTAGTATCCTCCTTGCCTATGCCAAAATGGGATCTTTGAACATGGCATGGACATCCATCAAAGGATAATAGATATGGGAATTTTGTTAGATGTTGTAGTTGCAATTGCCCTCGGAGACATGTATGCAAAGTGTGGAAGCATAGACAAGGCACATGAACTATTTGGCATGATGCCTCAAAGAAATGTCGCATCATGGAATGCAATGATTGCAAGATATGAACAAAACAAATTTTTTGATATGGCTTTAGAAACTTTCAAGAAAATGCAATTGGCGGGTGTAAAGCCAAATTCCAAAACCTTAGAAATGGTATCTTTAGAACACGGTATAGACATCCATCAAAGAATAAAGGATATAGTGAATTTTGTCAAATGTTGTAGTTGCAACTACCCTGTGAGACATGTATGCAAAGTGTGGAAGCATATACAAGGAACGTGAAATATTTGACATGATGCCTCAAAGAAATGTTGTCTCATGGAATGCAATGATTTCAAGTTATGTACGAAATGGGTTTTTCATATAAGGCTTCAGAAAATTTCAAGCAAATGCATAAAAGAAACTTTCAACCAAATGCAATTGGCACGTCTAAAACCAAATTGCACAACCTTATCCAACATCCTCCTTGCTTATGCCAAAATGGGATCTAGGGAACATGGTGTGGACAAACATCAAATCATAAAGGATATATGAATTTTGTCACATATTGTATTTACAACTGCCCTTGTAGACATGTATGGAAAGTGTGGAAGCATAGATAAGTCGCGTGAATTTTTTGACATAATGCCTCAAAGAAATGCACAGCCTCATGTAATGCAATAATTGCAAGATATGCAAAAAATGGATTATTTGAAAATGATTTATAAACTTTCAAGAAAATGCAATTGGCATGTGTAAAACCAAATTCCTATAACGACAATTGATCATCATATTAAATATTTAATATAAATTGTCATATACATAATGTCATGAACATAACATCTAGTCTATATATAAAGCCATATAGGCATGTCCAAACAAATTCATACAGGCATATACAAAAATATACATCAGTAACATACAAAAGTATGTATACAAAGCCACCTAGGCATACAAAAATGTCCCAAAATCTAGTTTCCTATGGGCTTCTATCAAATAATTGGTGGCCCTTGCTTGGCCGTGAAGATGGAGAGCCAATCAGTGACTCATCCTCTCTCTCCTATCGAGTAGACCTCCTCGACAGAGATTTTTGCAGCTCCACCTATTAATACAATCAAACAATATGCACATTAATATAGAAAACATGAAATATATAACATCACATATGTAATCGTTCACTTACTGCTACCTGATGATCCCTCTCGATTATCTTTTCTCTCTCTTTGTCCATAGTTGGATGGGTTGGAGTTGTAACCTCCTGTGAGAAGCATCGAGAAGCAAAATTGACTAAACTTAAATAAAATTTATGTACGTCAAATGACATGAGGTACAATAAGAAATACAAAATGGCATTTACATGTTATTAGTTCATACCTCGGTCAAAGGATTTGAATACTGTAACATGACTGCAACAATACCTGCTTGCGCTGACTCACAAAGATGAGGAGTCTCCATATTCAACATCTAAAAATAAAGTTCAAGGTTATTTGATCAAAATAGATACATAATATTATTTAAATGCATAAAAATTACAAATGGTTAAATTTACGTCTGTAAAAGTGGTTTTGTGTGTAGGGGACCAAGGAAACCATGGAGGTGCTAGTGAAGCTCCCTATTAAAATCATCAAATTGTCACTAAATAATATTACCAAATTGATATATGTACTATATTTACATTCATGTGATAAATTACATACCTGCTGACTCGAACTCCTCTCATAACCCGCCAATGGATGGATAACAGAGGTAGGATGAACAGTCTGACCCTAGAATTTCATTGTACAGACAATTACATACATTAATTTTGGCTTATAATATAGATAGTCATATAAAACTAATTACAAATTTCAAATAAGAATATATTAAATCAAGATGAAACTTGTAAAAAATTACCTGGGAGTCAATACCAAATGTATGTTGTAAGACATCATCTGTGAGAACAAGATCATCCAATATATGGATGTGTCCATCATTGGATGCTGCCCCTGTGTTGTAGCATCCTTCTGAGAGTCCTACCATGAATCCTACATCCCATAATCATACCAATTCCCACATGAACTACATAGATGTGGGGACAAATGACACCTGCTACTCTCACCCTCATTAGCCTGGGTGAGATAATTGCCATGCTATGCTAGAGACTGTGTGAGAGCACTCAATGAATATAGTGTCTCCACCTCAACACTCTCCTTCAAATTTGAAGGGAGTGACACATGTGCTGGCCTCATCAGGGGTCTAGGTACATGGTTTCAGTCTCATTGTATCCCCTCTCTAGCTTGGGCAGAGCCACCACCTCTACCCTAGAACTCTTGAATGCCAAAATAATTAGGAATCTTCTTGAGGATGAACTCGCAATGGAGTTTCCTCAAGAAATATTGTGGCACCTCATTGTTGTTGCATGGGCGCTCGTCAAACACCATGTACCATCTATCCCAAAAGTTTTGGGATATATCTTCGTTCCTACACCAATGAATAGGGAAGCGTTTGCAAGTCTCTCCTAATCTTTGGCCAGTATTAGGATTGATAAAGTGTGAACATAATGCAGATTTTGTAATTTTTCATCCTTCACTTGTTCATAAGACAATTTGTTGGTATAGTATTGTCGACACCTCTCCCTATAGTCATGAAATTCATTGATTTAGTTTGTCACTGATTCAGTGTGAGAAACAATCATCTCTAATGACTTACATCATAATATAGAAAGTTACTTACACCTATCAAATCATAACTAACTCTTTAAATATGGCATTCCATTTTTGGCTCCTAAAATCATGCTTCCATGATCTCCTAAAATAACACTTGTCAAATTTCTAAGATAACTCCCTCTTACAAGATCTTTCCATTATAGCAACTCTTTTACACATTACAAGTTCTCATAGTTGCATTTAGCAACTTCCATGACACTAAGTGATAAATGCAAATTGCTAAAATATAAAATACAAGTGACACATAGTGTCATTCAAAGAGGGATGTCCAAAATATGTGTTCGAATAATAATACAAATAAATAAACATTTCAAATATTAGGACATGCAAGGTGTATGACACACCTAATCCCAGCAACCATTGTAAAGCATATCTATGGATGATGAGTGATAGAGAACCATATATTAGACATTCAAGCAACAAGTGCATGTAGGGCCATGGTAATGGATAAAATTGCTAATGAGAAGCCATAAATTTTGTTCATTGTAAGATTTTAAAAAGAACCTAAAGGAAGCTCCAAGATATAGAGTCACAAAGAAATTTATTGATCACCCTATTTCCCCTACTACAACACCCCACTCTTTCTCTATGGACCTTCCAAAATATGCATGAGCTCCTATGCTTCTAAGCTTCCTTTAAACACAGTCCAATGATAGTGGAAGTTGGGGAATGGATAAAAGGCAAAGAGGTAAATAATAATTTGTAGGAAAGCATCAAATATATGATCTCTGATGATGACATTACAATAACTCCCTAGTTGCGATAATTAAACCTAGAGATTACACTTCTAGGCCAAACAATGATGTACACTTGGTGGTACATTCCTTGTGTATGAAAAAATAACCCATAATATAGACACCTAAGTTAATGAGATCATGGTGCACGAGATGACAAGGACCATCACCTAAAAAAAAACCTATGAATCTAACACAAGACTTCAAACTCTCATTTGGAAGGGCAAAGTGTCTTCCCCTAAAAACAAGAAAGATATCATACAATAGTGAGATAGAAATTAGGAATTGTTTGAATGATGTCATTATGCTTCTCATAAATAGGATGACATATCTCATTATACTTTTCTCCACCTCCAACACTTAGTCACATACTTTCTCATTAAAAGTATTCAATTTACAATAACCACATATGAGAATAGTAGAAACCTTACTCAAATTGAATGTGGAATTGGATATGCTAAATCGATAATGTAGTGGACATTTACCAAAAAATTATGCCATCTAAATGGAAATACTTCAGTTTGCAAGAAAAATTTACCAAATAATCAAAAGGAGTTTCCAAAAATAAAATTAGAAAAACCCCAAAAAATGACTTGCCTACTTTCTCAACTTTTACTAAATTTCCTAAAGCTTCTTAGTTGTTAGAATAGTTTTCTATCAAAATTAACTTCTTCCACCTTTTCCCTTTTATCTTTGTCCACCATACTTAGCAAGAATTCATCAATACCTTCCGCTTGGTGAAATTCACTAAAAATGATAGGATGCACAAAACAAAATAGTAGTCTATCAATAAAGTGCAAGAGTGCAGCAAGGTCATTTCATTTTGATCTATGCTCCATCCTAATGAAATAAAATTCCCCAAATCTAAAGCTTGTAATATGCATGCCTGCTTGAATCAAACCAAGGCCCTTAATCTAAAAAGGCTAGTCTACAATGGTAAGAAACATATTTGTAAGAAATTCCTCCATGTTCATGTCCCTCACATAAGATTGATTCCCTTTCTCGAAACCTTGATCCTAGACAAAGATGACATAGAGAATAGATGAGTGATTACCAAGTTGAGAGATATTATCTTTTTTGGTGCAAAAGGGCATTAAAATTTATTAGAATTTCATCCCAAAAGAGGACATATTGCATAGTCATAACTTTGTTGAATGACCTTGCTCTTTGTGTGCAAAACAATCATGGAATGTTAGATAAGCCTCACACTCTTTGGATAAATCCTTCACACTTTTTCATTTGTTGTAGTGCAAAAAGGTCTCGCTTACATTTCTCTACATACAATATCCTCAACCCTTTGTTCTTGTCTAAGTCGCCCTCAAAGAAGTCCTCAGAAGGTTTTGGAAATGTTGGTCTGACAAAGTTTTGGAAATGTTGGTATGATAAAGTTGTGGAAATATTGGCCCTAATAACGATATGCAATAGTTTCTAAACAATATTAATATGTTATAAAATTTGAAAAAAAAGCAGAACAAAGTTAAGATACATGGTATAGAGATAAACATAGAAACCCTAGTAAATATTTTAACACTCAAAATCTAAGTTTAAATTTTAGTGTACACTGTAAATAATCAAACAAAAAATTAGAAAAATAATCAAGGTCAAGGTGAGAGAGTCTTTTGCGTGAAATGTTTGTGATAATTGCAACCATTTTAATGGAATTAATTTTTATTTATTTAATTTTTTGGTTATTTTTTCAAATTGTTTTTAATTTTTTAAGACAAATCTCCTATTTCTGCACCTGCACCGTAAATTGTGAAGCTGAGTTATTGAAGGCTAAAATAATCACGAGACAGTTATCAGTTGGAAGAGAGACGGACAAGCTGAACACCGGTAACATGTAGCACATTTGTAAACAGGTGGTGGTCGCCCATGGTTGTAGCATCATTTTATGAGTGGGTGTTGTTTAAATCTTGTTGATTAGCCAACTCTTTTACAAAGATTTCAGATTCTTTGTCTTCTTGGAATGAGAGAGATGAGGATGCATTGCTAGCGTTGGTGAGTGGTCGTTGTATTCACAGAGGGTTGAAGGTCAGAAGAAAAGTTTTGTTTCTTTCTTGGAACAAGATTACCGCTTAAACCCTATTTCAATGCACACATTCAACGGCTGTTGTACTCTTTTCTGATAAGCTTTAATAAAATTTCATGATTTTGACCCCAGATTTATTTTCAAACAGAGAAGAGCGGATGGAAATCTATCCTTCAGCATAGCCATTTAAAAGAAGAAGAAAAACACATTATAGACTGTGTCAAAGTTAAAAAAAAAAACACGTAGGATGCTCCACAGTAAGGCGACGTGGGATGCGCTACAGTAAGGCGGCGTGCGGAATGACAATAGACAGAAACTGCCCTGAGAAATACTTACTATCGGCTAATTAAAAACTAGATTAAGGATTATATTTGATTTCCTCATAAACAAGGTAATCGATTTTATAGGATATGGTAGAACCTAAATTAGGTGGATTGTTGCCCTTCCAAGAGCAAATTGTCCCTTTTATGTGTATTTTATATTTTATGTTTTTTGTTTATAGAATCTAAATGTTTATGAGAATTTGAATCTTTGAGGTCTTTGCTGTCATTGTAGAACGCCTCTCGGCGTAATAAAATATTTTAGATAAAATGTTGGAATAAAAGTATATATATAATTAGATTCAAGATATAAATAATTTAAAAATATACATTTTAGTGTGGAGAAAGAGGAGACTAAAATGATCATGATAGATAATTGTTACTCAATTTTTAAAATGAGATCTAAGATAAATAATCCAAGACAATTGTGTCATGTGAATTTTGTAATTCCCTATGATCTTTGGTTCAATACCACATCTACAACCTTAATCTCATAGATATAGTTTTGAAATGTTTTCTATGATATTGATCTTTTGTTGTGGACCTAACCCTATTGTCTTTAGATCTTCTATACCTACCAACAAGTTTTTCTTGAGCTGGTAACCTATAATGAAAGACATGACTTCATGTTGAGGAACCTATTGGAACTTGTTATGCTAGGTGTGTGAGGTGGATTTCTCCCATTCTTTTACCATAGTCTAGCCATATTGTTCGATTTAATAATTTTGATAAAGTTGGAAGACAACGATAGCAAATACAAATGGCAATTATGTGATTGTGATAAGCACTAACTAATTGAGACTTCATGTGTTGATGCAAGGGTTAGTGTGACTATTTGCAAGTGGCATACTAATGATTATGAGTTGATCTCTTATGAGAATAAAATTTGAATTTGAACAAAGTGGGTTAATCCCACAACTATGGCAAGTTGACATGGATGATTAGAACCAAACCTAGAACTAATAGTTTGGTATCTAAAATGTAAAGTCCCTTTACTTTGCAACCCTTTTTGTGCACATTGTGCCTTATTTGATACTTATACTATTTGGACTCATTCATTAATACTATGGTAGATGTTTTGATTGGTAGATTATTACTTCCATATATGTTGTACATCTATGATAAACTATATTATGGTTACTTGTTTCCTAGATAGTCATTAATTTTTGCATTCAATTATTTGTAGTTAACTTGATTAGTTGTGGTTATGCATTGATACTAACCCTAGTTTCCATATTATCATTGTAGATGTAAAGGAGGTGTTTTACCTAACTAGTTCTGCATTATTTTCTATTCATACTTGGCTAGTTAAGTTTACTTAGGGTGTACTTAGGGTACACTACGGATACTTATTTATTTGTGTCTTATGTAATATGATTATCCTATGTTGTCCTATGTTTCACCTTGGCCTATATAACAAAGGGTTTCTCATTGTAACAATTTGAATAACGTATATCATGTATGTATTGTATGCATATTTGCATCCTTTAATAGAATAGAATTATTCATTCATGTTGGATCACTCTTGTGCTTTCATTGAAGCTCCTAGATCTTGGGTGGCTACCTCCATAGCCAAATCTTGCATGGCATAGAGCATTCTATAACAACTCTTACTTGGTATCAAAGCTTGTAGGATTGCTTTATGTTAGTTTTGTGAGAGATCTAGGTTGAAAATCTTGGTTGACCTTGAAAAGTTGAGTACGTTCTTCTCTAGCATTGAATGATGACCTAGAGAATTAGAAAAACTTGATAGACATATCAGATTTGGGAGGGTTCTTCTTTGTGGCTTTGTATTGCAAGTTTATTTTGGAGCATGTTGGTACAAATTTAAACTCACCATTGAGTTCAAGGTGTCTAATAAAGTTAGTTTTTTCTTTTCATTTGTCCAAATTGGGCATTGGATGCCAGATCTCAGTTATACAGGTTCCTTTTTGTGAGTATTTTTTTATTTGGGGCTGAATTTCATAGGTTTTGTAGTGGTATAGATGGTTTTTTATTTTGGTATCTAATTTTTCTAGAAATTGTAGATTTTCACAAATGTTACTAAGTAGTTTTTAGTTTGGAAACTTCTGTTGGTTTTTCTTCTGAATCAGCATTAGGATTTGCCACTTCTAATGCACAGGCAGATTCAGCCAACTGAATACAGGAGGTTGCATGAGCTCCTCCCCTTCACTTCTGGTTCTGCCGCACCAAGGGGGGTATCCCTATAACTCAAGATGTAACCTTGACTAGCTCAAAGATAGAAAGATCTAACTTGACGACAACAGGCAGAATACTCTCATGTATGGACCAAGATCTGCATGATAGATCACAAGGCTGGCAACATTCTTGGACATGATGTCTGGTTGGGTATGAGAGCATGCAGGGGGTTCCTAATCCTACTCCTACAACTAACAGGTGGAAGTATGAAATGGTTTGATATGAATTTGGATGCAAAGCTGGACATGGTGTATAACACAAGAACACAGCATGATTGGTGCCTATCCAGGGCTTGGAGTCGGTAGACATACACCTGTGAATGATCAGCATGAATAGCTAAAACTGGATTTCAGGGGGATACACATGATATCTGCCTTACAGATATCTCCCAATATAGAGTGTTGAGTTATCTCTACTTATGGCATCCCTACTGCAGTATACCCTTCCCAATGTTCAACCTGAAAACAGTTTAATCTGCCCCTTGAGCAGAGGTTAAAAGATCAGACATTCAACATAGGAATTCTATGCTCTAGAATCTAAACATCACACAAATATCCAGATCCAGAAGAAGAATACATGCAATACTGGAGACAGAATTAACACAACACATGCTAAGATAGCATTACTCATATAAGATCAACCATGAAACCAGTGGATTCATGCCAAGTCCTACAACAGGAGATACATAAACTCACAAAATAAAGCTGTACAGAGCAACCAGATCAGCTGGTTTTGGATTACAGAGCCAAAAATCCACAACTT
Source organism: Cunninghamia lanceolata (assembly GCA_027924645.1). Classification (NCBI taxonomy): domain Eukaryota; kingdom Viridiplantae; phylum Streptophyta; class Pinopsida; order Cupressales; family Cupressaceae; genus Cunninghamia; species Cunninghamia lanceolata. The sequence goes on along the minus strand of BSBN01000370.1, from coordinate 456,009 downwards.
TCAACAACCTCCAATGAACAACACCGTCTGCATTATATATCAGGAGGGTGTATTCAGCATTAACTACCAGGTTGACCAAAAAGCCCGCCAGATACACAGTATCATGAAAATGGCGCTCAAACACAACCAGATTGGCGCCCAAACTTGAATGCAGCAGGTAGGGGAGGAGACAGGAAGATTTCTCGAGCCTTGCGCCGCCGCCTAGGGATTTAGATCTTCAATCAGGTACTACATCAGCCCACGCCATCGCCCATACCTCTGCAACAATCGCCATTAATGGCGCACCAACCCGCGGCCTTGGGAAGATCATCAAATCTGCAATCGCAACCATTTCCCGCCGAGATTCATCATCATGATACTTGAAAATGCAGGATATCAATATCCCACATGCACCCCGCGATGACCTCAATAACACTTTATATACTAGGTCATGAGCATATATCATGTCGGTGCTTTTGCTCCTGACGACACTAGTATAGACCTCATCATCATCATCCTTCAGTAGCATGATATCCTGTTGCCCGAAATATCACCCTGACGTCATCATCATCTCGCAATACAACCGCATGATAATCGCCTTCATCGGCACAACCTGATCCATCGGAGGAACATCCTCTTGCTGAGCCTATACCAAGAGTCTGGCCGATGAACATCCTGATGACATCATCATCATATCCTGCTGACGTCATCATCACATCTGCCTACTGCGCACCTCCTCATATCCGGATGACGTCATCATCATGTTTGCAAATATCGGGAGATCTCCTCAAGATGATCAGTGTTAGAAATATGATCCCCCCGGGACCTTGATGACGTCATCATCATATTAACATCATCATGATATTCGGAAGACAACCGGATATTTGGAAATATCCTCCTGATGCACAAATATCAGGTTGCACTGTAACTCCGCTATAAGATCGGGGCGATAACTGAATATGATGATGCTTGAAAAGATCACCCCCAGTAGATAATGCGCGAAGCCAGCAGGCGGATATCTCCTTGATATCAGCATCATCATGATGCTGGAACAAGCACACTCGAGTGATATGAAAATATCACCCCCTCCTTCGAAAATATCATGATGCAGATAGGCAGAAAGAAAGATATCACCCTGATATAAGGATGACGTCAGCATCATCAGGATGACAAAACAACGAACAAGAAGTGATACAACATCATCAGGATGATATTGACTAAGATCATCCTGACGTTCAAAATATGATGACCCCAGTGAATATCGGGTCGCACTTAGAACTCTTCAACAACATCATCAGGATGATCATAACCAAGATCACCCGATGATAAAAATATCACCCCGGCGAGATATCATGATGCAGATAATATGATGACCCCCGCAAGCAACACGGTGATAAAAGGAAATATGATGATGATGACGACGACCCTTAAGAAAGAACAAGCTAGGTCGAGCAACTCAAAGAATAACCCCTTCAGAATAACGGGGCAACATCATCATCATGTCTGGGCAAGGTGATAAATGGAAGATCACCGGAGACTTTGAAAAATCACCCTCGCAAGCAGATCAGGGCGCACTGTAGCTCGTCAGCATCATCATGATAAAAACCAAACATCACCCGATAACCGAATATGATGATGACGATGAGAAACCGGTCGACGGAGAACATGATGATGCCGACCTTCATCAAAGGAAAGATGATGATGATGACCTCCTCCTCAAGAAAATGTGATGATGCAGCTGAACAATGCTGAGGAGGTCCAACACTTAGAACACATTTTTTTTGGATACTTAGGGAGAGCGCCTGCATGAGAATTGCTCAAAAAACTGCCAGTCAATTGAGGCGCTAACAACTTCCAAGCTCCATTTGGGCTCATATGATAACATTTTTTGGTGCAATTTTTTGAAAGTACATTATTTTTCATGTACTTCTCATTGGTGCAATCTGAACTATCCATTTCTACATCAAAATTGTACTTTTAACTTTGTGGCCTAATTTGGCATCTACATGTACTAAGATCAAGACCATTTTATTGGTTTAGCAAGTGGTAGCTATAATCACACTAAGTATAAAGTGCCAAGATCATATATGTTAGGGGATCATTGATTGAGTGAATTTTATCTAGAGGTGGATCTTCTTGTGGTTGTGCTTTTATTCTTCTTGATTTGTGTTTTATTTTACTTCATCATGGAGCAATCTTTGGTTCCAGCTCTACCACCTTACAACTATCCTAAATGAAAATCTGAAATAACCAAATTGCTAAGAGTTAAGAGGTTGTATAGGATAGTTCATGGGCTTGATGGTGAACCAACTAATGATGAAGTTAAAAAGAATAAGTGGTTGAATAGTTGTGAAAAAGTCATTGGCCATTTGTGCCCGTATGTCTCTCTTGAGTTGAACATTGTTTCACATTAAGCACTTGGGATACACCCATGGGGCTATGTGGACTACATTGTCAAAATTATTTGGACAAACAATTAAAATCCAAGGACATTTGTTGGAAAATAAACTAATAAGTCTCAATCATGCAATTTTGACAACATACATGACTTCATCACCAAATTCAAGTCACTAAGAGAATAATTGAAGGATTGTAAGATTGAAAAATCAAATACACAGTTGATATTGAGTGTTCTCTCTAAGCTAGGACTTGAGTATTTTGTGTTTGTGTCTACTTTCTATGCTACAAAGAGTGCTCTGGGGAGTGATTTTAAGATGCATTCTTTTGAGGATTTTTGATGTTACTCACCAGGGAGCAAGATAAGACTATTGAATGGGCACCTTGAAGTCTTCAAAATCACAAGCCTTGACTATAAAAGATGAGAAGGATTCTAGTGGAAAAGAGAAGAAAAAGAACAAGCCTAAAAAGAATGCACTACAACAATCTACATCCATTTCCACAAAAGAACATAAAAACTCCTCTTCCAAAGGGGAATCATTTAAGAAGGATAAGCCCAAATGTGCATATTGCAAGAAATCAGGGCATGATGAACATCAATGTTATTCGAAACAAATTGATGAGTTGAAGCATCTTCTAAATAAAAATCAAGTCAATTTGCCTTCAACTATGTCAAGGGTTTCATCTTCTTGTTCTTCTTATTTTTCAAAGTCAGAGAAACAAAAGGGGCAAGCACTTGTTGCAGTTGTAGATTTTGATTTAGGGTGATGTATCCTTGATTTTGGAGCTTCAAATTATATGGATTCATCACAAAGTATGTTCTCTTCATTTGAGACTTGTTCATCACCACACATCCTAATGGCTAACAACACATATATGTGTGTTTGTGGGAAAAGATCCAATGACACAAATAAAGGATCATTCAATAATGTCCTTTGTGTGCCTTCATTGTTAAACAATACCCTTTTTATCTATCAAATCACACATGGTGGGGCAAGGAAAAGTATTGATTTGATACTAGATTCTATGATTATTCAAGATTTGTATAACAGAGATACTTTCCTAGTTGGGGAGATAGATCATCAATCTTGAGTATACACCCTCTTACATTTTTGTCATATTGTTCCTTCAGCTGATGTACACACTCAGGCATCTAGTGTGGACACTTTTAACAAGATACAATATGGTCATTTGAATCTTGGTGTTCTTTCAATGACAAAGATTCTAGAGACATGTGCTAACATTCTATCTCCTCCATAATATCATGTTGATTTCAAATTCTAAGCCTTTATAGGAGTATCACCAACCAAAAATCTAAAGCAATTCTAGTAGCATAATAGTACCTATAAACTCACTATCAAAATAGTACCCAATAAATAGGAGAGGAAATAGATGAAACCATCAAATGATAATTAGGAAACCATGAGCTAAAGCCACCTAAATAATGCACCTAAATCCTTAATTAAAATCCCAACACCTAAATGTCAAGATAAGTCCATAGGCTAAAAATAACATATTCCATCCACCTGTCATAAACTTGTCATAATCTACTCACCAACTTGGACACTCCATTTTGGCTCCATTATCTCCATTCAAAGATGCATTATGATGTGTCCTAACATGCATCATAAGTTGGTCAACAATTCTAACTCTTACAACTCATAGATGTTCTTACATTTCTAATGTGGGAGGTCTTATTTTTAGAGACCATTACTTTTGATCTCAAAGGTCAACTGCCACCCCCTTTTTTAATTGTAGAGATTAAAGAGGTCTATGTCCTTAGAATCTAAGAAGCAATGTCGAATATAATGGTAAAGCAAAAGAAGTGCAAATGTATTCGATGCTGGAAAGTATTACAACATTAGTATAAATACTAGGTAACAGTTGATGAAACTGCTACAGCAGTTGTATAACTGCAGAACTAGAACATAACTGTATATGGTTACAAAACAATGTAATATTTATGCTAACAATCCCCCCCTTATTACATTATTTTTACAAATGTACTCCCTAAACAGTTCAAATTTGATCCTACCAAGAGATTTGGTGAACATATCTACTATCTGAGAGTCTGTAGGGCAGTACTGGAGCTGGATGTGGTGGTTCAAAACTTGATCCTAAATGTAGTGACACTCAACCTCAATATGCTTAGTGCGCTCATGGAAAACTGGATTCTTCACAAGTTTTAACACACCCTGATTGTCGCAATGGAGAACTGGTGACTTTTCTTCAGGAATGTCCATATTTGCCAGAATGCGACGTAACCAAATCGCTTCACACACAGCTCCTCGTGCGGCGTGATATTTAGCCTCAGTGAATGAAAGAGCAACAATAGTTTGCTTCTTACTAACCCACGAAATTGGCACAGATCCAAGATGAAAAACATAACCTAAGGTGGATTTCCTATCATCTACAGATCCTGCATAATCCGAGTCTGTATATCCTTGTAAGAAGAACTGATTGTTCTTCTTATATTCGATACCATAATCAACTGTGCCTCGGATATATCTCAACACATGCTTTGCTACAACCCAATGACACTTCTTTGGCTCCTGCATGAATCTAGCGAGATAGCTTACAGCAAAACACAAGTCTGGTCTAGTGTAGGTCAAGTAGATAAGACTCCCAACCAGCTGCCTGTAGAGAGTGACATCTACTTGAGGTGAATCCTGGAAACGGGATAGTTGCAAACCTTTCTCCATTGGAGTGGAAATTGGCTTACAGTTGACCATTCCATATTTTTTTAGGAGTGTCTTGGCATATTTCATTTGGGAGATGAATATGTGGTTCTTCTTCTACCATATCTCCAAGCCAAGACAATAATGAAGTAGCCCCAAATCTGTGAAGGAGTTCTTGAGATCATTCTTGACATCATCAATGAGATTGTCTGAGCTGCCAGTGAGAATAAGATCGTCCACATACAAAACCAGAATGACAATCTCTGTGCCTACCTTCTTAATATACAAATTAGGATCTGAGGGGCTACGGGTGAATCCATGCTACAATAGGTGACCATCAATCTTGATGTACCATGCCCTAGGAGCTTGCTTAAGGCCATAAAGAGATTTGATAAGATGACATACCTTGTGTGGATGATGTTCATCAACAAACCCTTCTGGCTTAGTCATGTACACTTCTTTGAGATCACCATTTAAGAAAGCACTATTGACATCCATCTGCTGAAGCTTCCATCCCTTCTGTGCTGCCAATGCACAGACCATTCTGATAGTTTTGATCTTCGCAGTGGGTGCAAAGGTCTCTTCATAATCAATGCCCTTCTGTTGAGCATATCCCTTTGCGACAAGTCGTGCTTTGTACTTGTCGATAGATCCATCTGCCTTGTACTTTATTTTGAAGATCCATTTGCAGCCAATGGGTTTCTTCCCTTCTGGCAGATCGACAAGTTCCCAAGTATGATTTTGCATTAGAGAATCATACTCTGCATCCATAGCCTTCTTCCACTGAGGTTGGCTTAATGCCTCTCGAACTGTGTCAGGTTCAGTGCTGTCAACAACAGTACTCATGAGTGCAAGATTCACTTCATTTGTTGTCTGACTCCTGGTTCTGATTCCTGACGAAGTGTCTGGAAGAGTGTGCAGGTTAGAGTCCCTGATTGTACTTTGGACCCACTTTGGAGGTTGACTGTGCTGCTGCTGGTGTGTAATATTTTCTAGAGGACCCAAATCAACATACAACTCTCCTTGTAGTTCACTTTCTCTGTGAGAGTCTTCCACATGCTCATCATCTGATTGTTAGAGCAATTTATGAGAAGTAGGAGGCTATTGCTCTTCTTTCTGTGATAAGGAATTGAATGACGATTCATCACATACCACATCTCGACTCTCATGTATCTTCATTGTCTCAGGATCTATGAGACAATAATCTTTTGATGTAATACTATATTCCAACAATATACACTGAAGTGTCTTAGGATCAGTCTTCTTTCTCCTATTGGCAGGGACATGCATGTATACAGTGCAACCAAACACCCTTAGATGAGAAATTGAAGGCTTTTGTCCAGTCCATACCTCTTCTAGTGTCTTGTGTTACAAGATCTTTGTTGGTGCCCTGTTGATGAGGTATACAGCTGTCTGTACTGCTTCTGCCTAAAATCTTTCCTCCAACTTGGCTATGGAGAGCATGCATCGAGCCATCTCCATTCTATTGGGGTGTATAGGGAGCAGTTAGGTGCTGCTTGATACCATGATGCTTCAGGTATGCCACAAACTCCTTGGAGGTGAATTCCCCCCCTCGATCTGAGCGGAGGACAAGAAGAGACTGGCTAGCTTCTTTGATAACTTGCTTATGAAAGTCCTAAAAGTTGGCAAAGGCTTCATCTTTCTTCTTGAGAAAGTACACCCAGGTCTTTCATGAGAAGTCATCCACGAACAATTGGAAGTACTTATGTCCTGAAAATGAAGTAGGCATGGGTCCGCACAGATCGGTATGTACCAACTCAAGGCGATGTGTAGCATGGAAGCTACTAGCCTCGAATGGATCCAGGTGTTGTTTACCTACAAGGTGTTGGTTTTTTCCCAGACTGGATGCTTATTCCCAGATTTCCCTACAAGGTAGCCATCAATGATCAACAGGATCTCTGGGCCAGGGGCCAACAGTGTAGGAGATAGACTCTATATTTTATCTCCTCTTCTTCTTCAAGCTCTGCAAAACCTAGGGGGGTGTTCCCTACTCAACATCCATGGGGATATGCATACAAAGGCTGGGATGCTGACAGAAAGCAGATAAGTCCTCCTATAAGTAGACCAAAACTGCAAGATAAGAGCAAAGGGGCTGGCTTTGGGCCTATTTTCAGTTGTAGACAGAGGACTTGGATCCTAAAACTAATTCTAATGTCCTCAAGGTTGTTTTAGAGTTTGACTTTGATTTATAGTTTGGATGCAAAGCTGGACATGGTTGTAACACAAAAACGAAGCAAGATTGGTGCCTATCCAGGGCCTGGAGTTAGTAGACATACACCTGTGAATGATATGCATGAACAACTAAAACTGGATTTCAGGGGGATGCATATGATACCTGCCTTACAGATATCTCCCAATATAGAGTGTTAAGCTATCTATACTTATGGCATCCCTATTACAGTATATCCTTCCCAATGTTCAATCTAAAAACAATTTAATCTACCCCTTGAGCAGAAGTTAAGAAATCAGACATTCAACACAAGAATTCTATGTTCTAGAGCCTCAAACATTCTTTAAATATCCAGACTCAGAAGAAAGATATATGCAATACTGGAGACAGAATTAACAAAACACATGCTAACATAGCATTTCTCATATAAAATTAACCACGAAATCAGTGGATTCATGCAAAAAACATACAACTGGAGATACATAAACTCACAGGTTTAGCTGTACAGGGCAACCAAATTAGCTCTATTACATTATAGAGCCAAAATGTTCAACTTTCAACAACCTAGAAATGAGTAACACTTCCTGCTTATAACAGCCAGGTAGTGTACCATAAGCAATTAATTACATGGCTTTGACAAAAATCTGCCAGATACAGCCCGCAGAAGGAATGGCACTCAGAAAATGTAAATGCAGCAGACAAAGAGGAGCCTCAAGCCATGCGCCATTATCTGGAGCCTCCGCTCAAAAATTGGGCAACCTGATCGCCTATACCGTCACCCATAACTCTATAATGTCGCCATTAAGGGCCTCAACCACCCGCGACCACTTGGAAACTGTCGCAACACTTCAAACAGAAGTTCCCACCAAAAGTGCTTCGCTCAAAGTTCAAAAATACACAGGGAATAATCCCACATGCATGGTGAGGAGTTCACATCAGTAGTTTATAAACATGGTCGCACACATGATAGGTGTCGAGCGTTTTGCCACGCTTGACACACAACCCTTCGCCAAGAACCCATCGCTGTGACATATACCATCGGCCCAGCTCAAAACTCCCTCGTCGATATAACAACTCATGTCGATGAACTATGGCCTCATCCCTCCGTCAGCCAAACACATGCCGATGAAACCTCATCGGCTAAACATTACCCATCGGCGGGCCCTCCAACTGCTAGCCCGATCTCAAAAGTCTCGCCGATCGCCAAATCCTACATACTCCACCGTTGGCCAAACCGAACACAAAGTCATCTCGATGGCATTCCCCATCGGGGTGACTTCCTTCCATCGGCGGACCACAAAACACATTGGCCGATCACAGTAGTCTTACCGATGCCAAACGTCAACCCCACTTTCTTCGGTAAGACACACGCCGATGAATCTTCATCGGCTAAACACTACACTATCGGCCCAACATCTGACCACTCATTCGATAGCTCCCACTCCTGCCGATGAATACATGACTTACCCCTGTTGGCAAGACCAACACCATCGGTAGAACAACAATCTCATTCGCCGATAGCACAAAGTCTCAGCGATGGAAGAAGACACCGTGCTATCAACATGATCGCTAAGACACAACACAAACTCACGCCGATGAAGAGGGAAACCTAGGGTTTGAAAAAGAAACCCTCCACCTGCAAGCTCTACGTTCAGGCCAAAAATGAGCACCAACACTGGCTCCGAATGGGGACGTGCAGGTGAAAACCTGCAGCGAGAACCAGATCTCCGGGTAGACCAGGCACAAAACCAAAAAAGGCATGAACTGTACAAGGCACGTACAATATATACATAATTTTACACATGTGCACAGAGATAAGTCATCATGCAAAGTAGAACTTGAGGAATTGGCCATGCACAGGCAATTCCAGAACTTCGCCATCTAGGGCCTGGAGGAAATAAGAGTCCTCCCCATGAGTACTGCAGATCTGATATGGGCCCATCCATAAGGGTTCAAATTTACCATGTTTACCCTTGTCCTGATCTTTTGCATTCCATACAAGCACCAGATCGTTGACCTAAAATTTTCTTTTTGTAGCTCTCCTATCAAACAGATATTTCACATCTTGTTGTCTCTTGAGATTGATCTAGTGTGCTTTCCTTCTGCTTTCATCCAGTGCAACCAGCTGGTTCACTCTTTCTGTCGTGGAGTCTCCAATCTCCTCATCATTATCCTGGATGAATCTGTAAACTGGTAGGAGATTGTTTATGGGCAATCTGGCTGATGCACCATATACCAGCTCAAAGGGTGACATCCCAATAGCCTTTTTTACTGTCACCCTATTAGCCCATATTGCCAACTTTAATTTTGAGTCCCAGGCTCTCTTGTTCTTGTCCAATATCCTTTTGATAATTTTCATGATGCTTTTATTGCTTGATTCTACTTGACCATTTCCTTGTGGGTGGTATGGTGATGCATATGATAGATTGATCCCATACTTGTTGCAAAAATCAACAAATTCACCTGATCTGAAGCACATAGCATTATCAGTAACCATCTTGAGTGGCACTCCAAACCTGATGATAACATTCTCCAGTATAAAATCTGTCACCACTTTACTAGTAACTCTCTTAGTCGGAATGGCCTCAATCCATTTGGTAAAATAATTAGTTGCCACCAGAATCCAACTGTGTCCCCCACTTGACTTGTCTGCAATTTCCCCTATGAAGTCAATTCCCCATTGCTGGAATGGAGCATCCACAGTTACAGTTCTGAGGGGTAAAGCACCATCATATCTCAATTTTCCTGAGAATCTTTGGCAAGGGTCACACTTCCTCACTAACCTTTGTGCATCTGAAAAGAGAGTGGGCCACCAATATCCTGCTCTGAGAATTTTATGGGCTGTTGTTTGGGCAGTATAATGTCCACCACACAATCCCTTATGCATGTCAATTAAAACATTATTAGCCACATCTTCATCCACACATCTCAGCAGCACACCATCAGGGTTTTTCCAGTATAGCTCACCTTGAACAATGACATACCTGATTGCATGTAACTTTAAAGTCCTCTTTTGACTGTCACTGAAATGGGAAGGACAATTCAGATTTTGCAAGTAGTATATAATGTCCTTGTACCATTCAGATCTTGATACATTTACATTCTCATTTTGGACTACATTAACTTGGCATGCTTCCAAGTTTGACTGTGCCATCATCTTGGCTAATCCTTGTCCTCTTACCAACTTGGTAATTTGTATTTCTATGTTGAACTCTTGCAGTTTGTTTATCCATCTACACCTTCTTCCAGTCACCTCCTGTTGAGTGAATATGTCTTTGACTGTTGCATGGGGTACATATGCCATTACATGTGATCCTACCAGGTAAGGTCTGAAACTTTTGATGGCTCTGACTAGTGCATATGCCTGTTTTTCCATAATATCATATTTCAACTCAGAAGCCTGTAAGGACATACTGAAGAAAGCTATGGGCTGTTCAAAACCATCTTCATTTTTCTGTAGCAAACATGCAGCAACAGTGTGAAAGGAAGCAAATGAAAACAATAGGAATGGCCTAGAAAAATCAGGAGATTTAAGAACAGGGGCCATCTTGATTGCCTCTTTGATACTCTGAAATGATTCAATTGCTTCACTTTCCCAGTGGATAGTTGCATCCTTCCTCATCATTTTGGAAATGTTCCTTGTGGTTTCTGCAAAGTTGGGAACAAATCTCCTAACAAAATTTATCTGTCCAAAGAAGGACTGAACTCCTTTTACAGTTTTTGGCATTTGAATTCTGTCAATAGCAGCCACTCTCTTTGGATCTATCCTAACTCCATCCTTGGAAACAATGTGCCCTAGGAGTTTTCCTTCAACTACCCCAAAAGCACACTTCTTTGGGTTGAGAGAAATGCCATATTCTAGTGCTCTAATGAAAATCTGCTCCAAGTGCATACAATGCTGCTCCTCCTTCTTTGAATATGCAGTCAGATCATCTTGATACACAGCCAGGATTGAATCAATCAACCATGCAAAAGCAACATCCATTGCCCTTTGAAATGTAGCACCTGCATTTGTTAGCCCAAACGACATTCTAACATATACATAAGTTCCCCATGGGGTGGTGAAGGCAGTCTTATACTGTTCTGATTCCTTTACCTTCACCTGATTATAACCTGAAAATCCATCCATCATGGATAAGAGTTCACAACCAGTCACTCTCTGCAACATAGTTTCCATATTAGGCAGTGGATAGTTATCCTTTAAAGAGGATACATTCAAGTTCCTGAAATCAACACAAAGCCTAATATCACCATTCCTTTTTCTGACTGGGACAAGGTTAGACACCCAAGTTGAATGTCTGATTGGCACAATTATTCCAGCTTCCCTAAGCTTTTTGAGTTCTTCTTGCATCTTTGGAGCTAAGGTAGGATTAATAGGTCTTTGCCTCTGTCTGAATGGCTTAGCTCCCAGCTTCAATGGGATCTCATGCTGGAATAAATCTTCCCTATAGGCCTTTAGGTCCTCATATGACCAAGCAAAAACATGTTTGTACCTTTTCAGTAATGCAATCAGCATACTCCTAATGTGTGGTTTGAGCTGCTTACCAATATATACCTTCTTGGGGGTCTGAGATGTTCCCAAATTTATCTCTTCTAAATCCTCTTTGTTTGTGGGAGATGTCTTTGTGACCAATTGGTCTCTACTATCAAAAGCTCTTTCCAAAGCTACCAACCCTCTAGGGATTTTATTAGTCTTCAACTGAATTATCTCCTTTCCCACAAGAGTTTCTTTTCCATCTATGGTTTCTACAAAAGCTTGGAAATCAATTTCTTGATTCTCATATTCATCTATGCAGTGCAAAAATTTTAACAAGTCCCTATCATCATTAAACACTTGCCAACTGCATATGTTCTCTGGTACTACAGGCCTGATTTTAACTTCTACATTTATAACATCTGACAGAGTGATGTTATCTGGCCTTATTGCAACATTGCCAAGAAATCAGCAATAACATTCTTGGATCTCTCTACCCAGCCTATTGAAAATGCATTAAATAGTTCAATGGTATCCCAAACAGCATGCTTGTATTGTTTCAATCTTTTATTTTTTGAAGCATACCTATCTCTAATTTGGGATACAATCAGCTCAGAATCACCAAATACTCTTAGCATTTTGATTCCATGTTTGAGAGCTATATTTAGGCCTAAGAGTAAAGCCTCATATTCTGCAATGTTGTTTGTGCAAACAAATCTCAACAAGAAAGAAAATTTGAGGAGCTTACCATTTGGAGACAAGAAAACAACTCCAGCTCCAGAGCCTTCTTTTGCACAAGCTCCATCAAAATACATGGTCCACAAACCCTGCTGGTCCAGCTCTTTACTGCAGACATTTTTTTCTTTATTCTCTCTATCATCTGAGACAACCTTGAAGTTATCACAGTCAGTGTTTACAAAGCATATCTGTTCCTCTGCTTCTTGGTCTTCCGTATTGTCTCTGATGATCTCTGTTCTCTGATTAGCTTAACATCCCTGCCATTCATTGGAATCATGGCATATGACAAGTCCAGCTGCATACTTCCACCAATTAGTGCTGCCCATCTTCTTAACAGCAACATACCATACTGTGGCTTGATGTCAACCACTGTTATATTCATTTTATATCTTTTCTCAGGAAATGCTGCCAATTTGAAATCTACATCCTTCATGATTCCAATAACTGGTACCTCTCTGGCATCCATAGCATAGCATTTTCCGCATGCCTTGTCAATTTTCAACCCAGCTTGTTGCATGATGGCCAAAGGCATGACATTTGTAGATGCTCCAGAATCAAGCATACAATTTCTGATTATTTTTCCATTTATAACCAGGGATACATAAAATGGTTCCACTTGTGAAGGACACTTTGTCATAGTCACTCCTAAATAGACTTCAGGAGCCTCATCTTCTTCATTACACATGACATGTTTGTCACCCTAGATCTGAGCATTTTTTTTAGCTTGAAAAGGTACCCCTGAAATTAGGGATATTGTCCTATTCTTAATTTCTTCCACTTTCATCAGTTCCATAAGTGGAACAGAGACTTTTACTTGGGAGAGGACTTGAGCTATATCAAATGGAGCATAATTTTGTATAACAGTTGTAGCTTGCTCCACAATCTTGTTTTCATCTTGAACTGATTTAGCTTTTACTTTCATAGTTCCTTGATCATCATTCTTGTCTTGGAAATCTTTGCTTTGATCTTCAGCTTGGGGGATTCTATTGTCTGGTCCTTGAGATTCATGACCTATTCTATGTCTAAAATTCTGTTTATTATTAACCCATTGCCTCTTTTGTGATTCAATTCCCTTATGACCATGCAGCGGCTGACCTACAGAAATACCTTCTGGCTGATGTGGGTTGCTTACTTGATTTTTACCTCTGAGATTGTAGTTGCTTTTGACTTGAGCAACTGCTGCAGCTGTGAAGGCCCTAATTTCCTCATCAGAAGGTCGTTGTAAGTTACTCAGAAAATTGTGTGAGCTCTGAGCATACACATAGCTTTCTTCATTACCTTCATCATAAGAGTCCTGTTGACAGGCCTGAATTCCATCATCTATACTCTCATCAGCACTATAAATGGGGTATCCATTGTTTATGGACACCATATTAACATCATCATCGTGCACATAGTGTGGCTCATTGCATTCATTACAAGATGTGGCATTATCACACAAGGATTGGGCAATCATACACTGTGACTGTGAATGTGGCATCTGACAAATTATACACCATGGAGTATCATCAACAATATTTATAGCTTTCTTTAGAGGATCAGGAGTTTCTTTGACATGTTGAGCTTTCTGATTTGTGTTGTTGTGTGGGAACATAGGCTTACCATTATGCCAATTGGTATTATACGGCATGTCATGCAATGATGGCCTCTTTTCCTGCCTTTGATAGACTTGCCTATCAGGACCTATCCCTTTTTCACTTCTAGCTAGTCTATAACTCAGGTCCTTAACAACATTTGCCAATTTGTCTATCTTATCTTCAGAGGCAGACGTATTACCTTGAGTGTTCTGAGGCTTGTTTGGATTCTGCAGAATTTTCACATCATCCCTTCTGTTAGTCTTGTCTGATGCTTTCCTGTTGTTCTCAATATTCACTGCAATTCTGAAAGCATCCCTGAGAGTAGCAGGGCTTTTATCTCTTAATCCATATGCAGTTTTTGCATCAAAGGCATTGATATATAATATTATGCACATTGGTTCATTTGGCCTCATGTGATGTGGCAATTTGTTTAACACTTTAGTAAATCTTGCATTAAAATCTGCAACCTGCTCATTTGACCCTTTAGTGATACTAGTAAACTCATTTACAAAAAAGCTAGGGTCAGTTTTGTCACCATATTGCTCCTTGAACATCCTTTTAAAATCATCCCATGATGAAATACTCCGGTCAGGCAGATTCTTATACCATTCCTTGGCCTCATCAACCAAAGATTGCATGAATGACTTCATGAAAACATCCTCATGTTCTACCTCAAAGTTATCCATGACATTTTGAAAAGCCTTTAGATGATCTTCTCCTGACACTGTGTTGTTTCCTGAAAATTTAGGCACTTGCAGCCTCAGATGCTTGTCAATGGGGTTAGGATACCCAGGAATACCATCAAACACCAACTGTCTGAATCTATCTAGCTGCATGGGCTGTCTGTCAAACTGATTAACGTTGATATTTCTGTTTACATTTTGGTTTCTTACATTGTTCAGTGGTATCCTAGCATCATTCACATTTTGTCTCTCATCATTATGCTGATATTGTACTTCATTTCTCTATTGATGTCTCTGCACATTTGCATTCTCAAGGGTAGGAATTGAATTATTTTGGGCAGTCCTTAAAGCTTGCACTTTCTGCCTCATGTCATCTCTGATTTTCATGGCTTGCAGATACTCTAATTTTGCTCTCAGATTTCTGATTTCTTCAGCTAACTGTTCTTCCTTAGGCATGGAGGTAGACGGTCTCATACCATTCTGGTCATCATCTTCATCATCCCTCAAAGACTCTGCCTCTTCAAATCTGTCACTAGGGTCTAGAAATGGGCGTTCTTGGAACACTTCTGACCTTATTCTCAAACCATTACCCTGTTGTCTTTCATACACACTTTGGATTTCAGCCTCATTGTTTGAAAAATAAGGTACTGTCTTGTTTGAAGACCTTGGATTATCTTGCGTATCATCACTTTTTCTGGGGGAACCCTCCTGACTGACTGAGACAGCTCCCTTTCTTCTGTACATCATTCTTCTTGTTATTGGTAACTCTTCAAATAAAGGATTTTGTTGGGATCTTCTCCCCTGCATATAAATTTTACTTTGACCGGTTAGGAGATTACTTCGGAGTCGCCACCTATTACTAGGAACTGTTTTCTTTTTTCTTTTGTAAATCAGGGTTCTTTCACAAGTCCCCAGCAGAGTCGCCAATTTCTGTTGGTTTTTTCCCAGACTGGATGCTTATTCCCAGATTTCCCTACAAGGTAGCCATCAATGATCAATAGGATCTCTGGGCCAGGGGCCAACAGTGTAGGAGATAGACTCTATATTTTATCTCCTCTTCTTCTTCAGGCTCTGCAAAACCTAGGGGGGTGTTCCCTACTCAACATCCATAGGGATATGCATACAAAGGCTGGGATGCTGACATAAAGCAGATAAGTCCTCTTGTAAGTAGACCAAAACTGCAAGATAAGAGCAAAGGGGCTGGCTTTGGGCCTATTTTCAGTTGTAGACAGAGGACTTGGATCCTAAAACTAATTCTAATGTCCTAAAGGTTGTTTTAGAGTTTGACTTTGATTTATAGTTTGGATGCAAAGCTGGACATGGTTGTAACACAAAAACGAAGCAAGATTGGTGCCTATCCAGGGCCTGGAGTCAGTAGACATACACCTGTGAATGATATGCATGAACAACTAAAACTGGATTTCAGGGGGATGCATCTAATACCTGCCTTACAGATATCTCCCAATATAGAGTGTTAAGCTATCTATACTTATGGCATCCCTATTACAGTATATCCTTCCCAATGTTCAATCTAAAAACAGTTTAATCTACCCCTTGAGCAGAAGTTAAGAAATCAGACATTCAACACAGGAATTCTATGTTCTAGAGCCTCAAACATTCCTTAAATATCCAGACTCAGAAGAAAGATATATGCAATACTGGAGACAGAATTAACAAAACACATGCTAACATAGCATTTCTCATATAAAATTAACCATGAAATCAGTGGATTCATGCAAAAAACATACAACTGGAGATACATAAACTCACAGGTTTAGCTGTACAGGGCAACCAAATCAGCCGTATTGCATTACAGAGCCAAAATGTTCAACTTTCAACAACCTAGAAATGAGTAACACTTCCTGCTTATAACAGCCAGGTAGTGTACCATAAGCAATTAATTACATGGCTTTGACAAAAATCTGCCAGATACAGCCCTCAGAAGGAATGGCGCTCAAAAAATGTAAATGCAGCAGACAAAGAGGAGCCTCGAGCCATGCGCCATTATCTGGAGCCTCCGCTCAAAAATTAGGCAACCTGATCGCCTGTACTGTCGCCCATAACTCTATAATGTCGCCATTAAGGGCCTCAACCACTCGCGACCACTTGGAAACTGTCGCAACACTTCAAACAGAAGTTCCCGCCAAAAGTGCTTCACTCAAAGTTTGAAAATACACAGGGGAATAATCCCACATGCATGGTGAGGAGTTCACATCAGTAGTTTATAAACATGGTCGCACACATGATAGGTGTCGAGCATTTTGCCACGCTTGACACACAACCCTTCGCCAAGAACCCATCGCTGTGACATATACCATCGGCCCAGCTCAAAACTCCCTCACCGATATAACAACTCATGCCGATGAACTATGGCCTCATCCCTCTGTCGGCCAAACACATGCCGATGAAACCTCATCGGCTAAACATTACCCATTGGCGGGCCCTCCAACTGCTAGCCCGATCTCAAAAGTCTCGCCAATCGCCAAATCTTACATACTCCACCGTTGGCCAAACCGAACACAAAGTCATCCCGATGGCATTCCCCATCGGGGTGACTTCCTTCCATTGGTGGACCACAAAACACATTGGCCGATCACAGTAGTCTTACCAATGCCAAATGTCAACCCCACTTTCTTCGGTAAGACACACACCGATGAATCTTCATCGGCCAAACACTACACTGTCGGCCCAACATCTGACCGCTCATCCGATAGCTCCCACTCCTGCCGATGAATACATGACTTACCCCTGTCAGCAAGACCAACACCATCGGTAGAACAACAATCTCATTCGCCGATAGCACAAAGTCTCAGCAATGGAAGAAGACACCGTGCTATCAACATGATCACTAAGACACAACACAAACTCACGCCGATGAAGAGGGAAACCTAGGGTTTGAAAAAGAAACCCTCCACCTGCAAGCTCTACGTTCAGGCCAAAAATGAGCACCAACACAAGGCATCCAGGACATATAGGTAATGAATTTGAAATTGGAGGAAGACCTCTTACCATTTGTTTGGAGTTGAGATGATGCAAGGAGCTAACTGAAAGGTGCCCATAGCAATAGTGCTACAGTCCCATAGATTCTTTTGTTGAAGCTGATAGAGCTACTGTAGGGGAGGAGACAACATCTAATGCAAGCAATCTATCCTTTATAAATGCTCTAGCAAGTATCATACCTTCTCTTGAGATTAGATAGGTCTTGACCCCGTCCTTCACTTGGAACTCAAATTTCAGTTTGTGGTTCAGAAGCTGACTGACAGAGAGCAAGTTTGTTGTCAAACCAGGAACATACAGCACCTTGGTGAGGGTACAACGGCTTGTCCCAAGAGGAATGATGACCTTGCTTATACCCTCTGTAACATACTCCTTAGTGTCAGCAATTCAAACTCTATCTCCAGTAGGTTGTTCTATCAGTGCATCGAACAGCTCGCGATTGCCTGTCATATGCTTGCTGGCACCCGAGTCTATCAACCAAATATCCCTTGTGGGCTGCGAGGTTTGGGAGACAAGGACTAGATTGTGATGAGTGTCGTAGTTGGCTATTTTTGGTTCATCTTCTTCTGATGCATCATCTTGTTGGGTCGCTACATTACCTTTGTGCCTTCTTCAATGATGACGGCATTTGGATGGTTGAGTATCACTGCAACCAGAAAAGCCTTGTTTACTTGAATTGCCTTGTGTTAAGGCATTGTACCAACAGTTGATAGTGTCATGATTATTCTTGTTGCATATATGACACCATCGATTTGCCTTTGGAGGCTTCGACTGTTGATGTTCTTATTGTTTCTGTGGCTACTTTCCACGAAACTTTTGACCTTTTGATTGTCTGGAGGTCAGGGCCTTGTCTTCAAGTTCACCTTGGACAGATTGAATGGCTTCTTCCTACTGCAACAAATTCACCAATTCATCAAATGACACATTTTTCTTGGTGATGTTCAGCGTGGTGACAAAGATTTTGAACTGAGATGGCAGTGCTCTCAGCGTAATTGGGACAATCCTCCACCTTTTCTCCAAGTGCAACAAGCTCAGCTTGTAGTTCAAATACCCGTCGTAAGAATTCCTCAACTTTCTTGCCAACTTGCATATTGAGTGTATGTAGCTTGGACTGTAGATGGAGGATCTTCGTCTGGTTCTTCGCTTGGTAGATTGTGGAGAGAGAATCCCATGCCGCCTTTGATGTTTCTGCATCTTGAATGTGAGGTTGAACTTCATTGGTGATGCTGAGTGTTATCAACATCAATGCTTTGGCATCGGCCTTGTCAAACTTTTGCCTTTCATCTGGATCTTCCGGTCTGGTTATGTCACCAATGACAATTCCCCATAGCTCCTCAAAAATAAGAATTGTCTGCATCTTTGTCTTCCATGCGGCATAATTTGGCCCTTTCAAAAGTTGAGCATCGGAAAGAAGCAATTTTGGGGCTGACATTGTTCACCACAAATAAAAAAAATAATCCAGACAATAAATTTATTATTATTTTATTTGACCGTACATTCACTTTCAAGAGGAAATTGTGGCACGGAGATGAGCACTATAGGCCTGTGCTGTGAGACGGGGATGCTTTGGTGTGCGTTCTACCTCATCTTCGTCATCAGCATCATAACCCTCATCAAGTTTTGCTCTAGTCTTCCTTGCTTGACATTATACATCAAATAGAAAGTAATCTAGCAATCCTTTCCTAAACAATTCATCGAATTGGAGATTATTGGTGTTTCGTAGGGCATCTAGAAGGGCAAAGTAGAAGCCTGAGCTTTCTGAAACAACACGTTCACCTTGAGGCAGCTCATTAGCATGATTATTGGCCACACTATTGGCATCAGGTGTGGTGGACATTCAGTTTTCTCAGACTATGTCTTCCTCTACACGCCAACTCAGACTTCAAGAGCCTTATGGATGGAGGAAGAAACTTCAGTCCAGACACCTCCTTCGGTATTGATCTGCAGGTGGAAGTGGCGCTTTCACTCAATAAGCGCTCTTCTCAGCCTTCAACGGCTTGCTCCTTCCAACAGCAGCACCTTCAATGGCTTGTTCCTTCCAACAATAGCGTGCTTTCCTTCAACGGCTTGCTCCTTCCAACAACAACGTTATCTTTCCTTCAACGGCTTGCTACAACAGCTTCCAACGTTTTGAAGACTTCATCTGCTCGCTGTTGGTGACTCCTCCTCTTCACATTGCGCTTACTCCTCCAGGCTCTGATACCATTTAATGGTAAAGCAGAAGAAGTGCAAATGTATTCGATGCTGGAAAGTATTACAACATCAGTATAAATACTAGGTAACAGTTGATGAAACTGCTACAACAGTTGTATAACTGCAGAACCAGAACGTAACTGTATATGGTTACAAAACAATGTAATATTTATGCTAACAGAATAACCCAAAATATTCATTTTGGCCAAAAATAACCTCTATAGCCTAGAAATTGTGTGTTTCTATTTTATAGCCCAAAAAATTACATTTTTTGTATTCATAATATTAGAACCAAGGTTCAGACAACTTTCCTCACATGTAAGAAACACTTTATTTTTAAATCTTGAAAAATTATATAAATAGAATCTACATATAAAATATCACAAATAATTAGTTTATATTATCTTCAAATTCTTTAAATGGTTTGCTTTCTATAAGTGAGGTAAATAGAATGTTTTTAAAATGTTGATTTGTGTGGCCTAGTTAATCCAATAAGTGGGACACACTTTTATGCTACCACCATGTTGCATTCAATTTATGTATGTTTGAGAATAAGCATACTTAGAGATTTGCATGCACCTCAAAGTGGGAGCAAAATGTAATGGTGAAAAATGCATCCTCAATGCATTTTCTATTTGCGTTTATTCCTAATTTGAAGTAATATTTTAATGAATTTATATAGCTATAAATGACACATTTTTATGCATATATGGGCTCACATACTTGGCCTTGCTTGCACCTAATCTCATTCTTATTGCTTATCCCAATGTTTATGTGCATGTAGTCCTAGTCCAATTGGCTTATCTATATTATTTTGGTAATTTTAATCTAATCCTATTGAACACAGATCTAACTTAAGTGTTCATCTTGGGTTGTGTTTCTAGGTGTAAGGTCATACTTGTAATCATGATCTTGATCCTTTTAATTGAAAAATTAAAACCAAACATTTAGCTAACTAGGCCCATGTTAGAATTTAGTCCTAAGCTAACTTTGCACAAACATTTGTGATTTGATGTTATGTTCATGTATGAAAAGACATCAACTTGCAACTATTTTTAAAGAAAAGGGAGAACCATCAATTATCACTTGTCCACCATTACTTAGCATCAAGTGATCACATAAGAACAATCATTTGCATCTGCACTCAAATCAAATAAGGAATTTAGCATATTTGATCACACTCATCCTAGTGCATGTGAATCACCTAGCAATCATTCTAGATTCCATATGCATGTTTTAAGCTTGTTGTCTATCAAGGTATTTTTAAATGCCACCATCTTGATAGAACAATCTTAAGAGTGTGACATAAAAATATCATAATCTAGCAGTCTACTTTTCAAAGAGCTCATAGGATAGAATCTAGAGAGCATTACATCTTGAGTACACAAACACAAATCAAGTTTGTAGCTGTGAATTATATCTAGAACTATGGAGACAACCTAAAACAAAACAAGGAAGAATATTTTGATTCCCATATATATATGACTATCTAACACATTTTCATATAATGAAGTACATCAACTTCACTATCTTCATTAATCAACACTCAATCTTTAATCATAAAAGTGAATATTTTCTCTTTTTATTTATTATTATTATTTATGGGGTAATCACAATTATTATATAATATTGTATAATCTAATTGCTTATATTCCACTTCGCCTACACTTCATATTCAATCTTTAAATCAATTAATACTCAATTATATTTATTATTTACCTAACTAAACTAAGAGTATATTTTTCCATTTCAATATTATAGGATAAGTAGAATCTAACAATCCACACAAGCATATTGTCATTCATGCTTATTTATTTGTTTTTATTTGTTATGAGGTTGTTGTGTATTCCTAAGGCACTCATCTATCTACTTCAATAGTAATGGAGCCACGATTCTCCATGATTCCTCATACAATTACATGAATTTTAATGATTCTATTGTGTCAAGCTACATACACACGTACTTCTCTTATTGTCTCCATGGGAGCTTGGCAAATCGGGCGCTTGTGCTCTCTAGTTAAGTTTGGATTAAAAAACCAGAAACTCTTGCTCCCCCAAGTCAACCCAAGCGCGAGAAAGAAATGGAAAAAACTGTGAGCAAGGGCTCACCCGCAGAGCAACTGAATTGAGTTTTATGAACCAAAGCAGCACAAGTGAGCGTGAGATTCACAATTTTCTCTGTGGATGACCTCCTGAACGTACTGGAAATCGGAGACATGGCATGGAATGGAGATTCTGCCCTTCTGCTCAAACCCATATTCTTCCTCGGCTTTCTTGAGAAACTTCTGGAAGAGAGGATGGTTCATGTATTCCACCGGTATCACACACCGCTTCTGTTCTTCTCCCTCTCCAACGTAGAGGGCAAGGCAGCCCTTGGGCACATCTCCTCTTTTCTTGGAACTCAACTGCAAAGAAAAATGAAGGAGATGCATCCTGCCCAGATGAGGATAATGGCAATTGAGTAAGAATCAGAATTGAGACCACCAAATAACACTAAAACCTTCAATCCATTCAGACACAAACCCGAACGGTAGGCTCAGCGTCTGATGGCAAGAAAACCCTGAGGAGGTTGCAATTTATATCACAATATTAGTTAACATTTTTTCGCTCATTCTTCCTCCCCGAGGAGAACGGTAAATATATATTCCTACCCTGGGAAGCTTAAATTGCTTTCCGACTTCAGAACTTTAACTTTTTCGGAACGTTTGTTTTAGGTTGACCATTCTTTCGCGCACGCGGTCATTAAGAAGCGTGTTTTTGAACACGTTGATGCTGAATGCTCACCTGCTGTCTAAATACGCGGCTTCGGGTTACAAGCCAAAGCTTTTAAGTGTGGATATTAGGCTAGGCGTCATCGCAAACATTACGTGTTAGGTTACTTACAATGGAATATAGCTGTCGTAGTTCACGTATATTGGGGTTTGGCATGATAAATCACAAGGAATATTCTATTAGTAAAAGCACCAAAGCTGCTATTAAATGGCCTATAGGTACAAATATTTATAGGCCTATCACCAAATCATAATTGTTTTTTGTATGTTTTGTCCATTTTGATATGCACACTGTAACTATTCTTTGTAATGTATCATCATGATTTTATTAGTTGATTCTTTTAATTATAAAGCATAATTTTAAAAGGATGGAAAAATACTTGCAATTCAACTCTCTTATTAAAATAATATTTTTTGAAGCATGCCTTAGAAATATGTGTTTGATGAATGTTGTAAAAAATCTTACATGAACTCTACAATGTAGATTTATGATACTATTTTTGCATCCTACAAAATTTGAGATATCCTAATTTTAACCCTAACCATAATTCTAACCCAACTATAGTAGTAATCCTAATTCTTATCCTAATCTTAACCCTAAGCCTAACTTTAACTAACCTAACCCTAACCCTAACCCTAACCCTAACCCTAACTATAAATCTAACTCTAACCCCAATTCTAATGTTAACCCTAACCCTAACGATAATCTTAATGAATGTGTGAATGAATGTTGGCATTCACTCTATGTGCATGCATGTCTATGTGTGTGGGTGTGTGTGAACGGTTAATTTTGGCACACTTTGTCTAACGTGGATGCATGCGTTTAATGTGGATGTGTGTTTATGTGTGTGTGGAAAGTTAATTTTGGCATTCACTTTGTTTGAAGTGCATGTGTGTGTGTTTGAACTAACTTTGGCATTCACTCTATGTGTGTGGCTTTGGAAGTTAACTTTAGCATTCACTATGTGTGTGAATGAATGTTGGCATTCTGTGTGTGTGTGTGTGTGTGTGTGTGTGTGTGTGAAAAGTTAATTTTTTCTTTCACTTTGTTTAGAGTGGATATTTGTGTGTATGTGAAAAGTTGATTTTGGCATTCATCTTGTTTAACGTGCATGTGTGTGCGCTTAAACCCTAACCCTAACACAAATACTTTGACATTCACTTTATGTGAAGGATATGTACAAAAATACTTTCAAACTTCAATGATGTTCACTTTGTGTGTTTGAACTAACTTTGACTTTCATTGTGTGTGTGGGTTTGAAATTTAACATTGGCATTCATTGTGTGTGTAAATGAATGTTTCCAAACACTCTATGTGCATGCATGTGTGTTGCACACACACATGTATTTGAAACTTAACCCTAAGAAAAATATTTTGACATTCATTTTGTGTGAAGTAGATGTATAAAAATATTTTCAAACTTCAATGTACACTTTGTGTGTTTGAATGAACTTTGGCTTTCATTGTGTGTGCATGGCTTTGATAGTTAACTATGAATTGTGTGTGTATGAATTTTGACATTCATTCTATGTGCATACATGTGTGCGTGTGAAAATTTAATTTTGGTATTCACTTTGTCTAAAGTGGGTGTGTGTGTGTGAAAAATTAATTTTGGCATTCACTTTGTTTGAAATGCATGTGTGTGTTCGAATTAATTTTGGTAGGCATTGTGTTTATCTATTTGAAAGTACTTTGACATTCATTTTCATTCTGTATGAATGTACTTCAACTATCACTTTATGTAGAGTGTGTTTGTGTATGTTTAAAAGTTTGTTTTGTGTGGATTGTGTTTGTGTATGTATAAAAATAGTTATTGTATCTATTATGTGGGAGAATATTCCTCTTGCTAATATTTTGGACTCTTTATGTGCATACTTGTCTTCCTATTATTTAGATTTTAAGATATTTTGTCTAGTTTTGTGACAGAGTAAAACTTAGCAAAGAATAATATATATTACACAATATTCAAATACTTTGACTTCCCAATGAAAAATTTTAATATCAACATTCAATAATGTAAAAGGAAAAATTCCACTCCGCAATTAAATTAATGAAAATCTACAAAAGAAGACATGAAGGAATGTGTCAATTAAATTACAATTAATATATTTATTTTAATGACAATAGTAATAAATCACAATTAAATTGAACTTCAAAATAAAAGCCATGAAACATTGATATTTATTAGTTTGGGGAAGAGGTTAGTATGACTGACATGACACTTTATATGAATAGTCAAAAGCCATGAATTCATAACCAAAGTACTAACTATTTAAAATAATTTCACCATTTCAAGAAATTGGGATTGAGAACATCAATTTCACATCTCAACTTAATTTCACTGAAGATCCCTTCACATTTGAATTTCACTTATAATGGCCTATTAGCCAAATTATGAAATTTAAAAAAAAAATTCAAACTAAAAACAAACTATGATGGCACAACAAAGCTCACTGAAATTACTAAGGCTTGAAGATTCTGGATTCAATTGTATATTAGGAAAAGGGTAAAGAGTGATACTATGCAGTTGAATCCAAAAACTTACCTTACCAATAAACATTTTAAACATGACATATACACTATAATAGAAATCATTTAATTTATTTTTTTTCAAATTGACTGTCACAAACATATTGAAACAAAAGACATAAAAAGTGCAGGCCTATAGCCCTATAGACACTGAATCATTAAAACAAACAATCATACAAACCACATACACATGAACAAACATAAATCTCACTTATTTGAACAAATATTATTTAAAGCATGTCAAAAGATTGAAGAACCCAAACATCAATCATACAACATTAACACAAAAAGAAAATGTGATATGAAAAAAAAATGCCTCTTAGGAAACTACCGCACTATTTTAAAGATATGGACAAGTGAATTAAAGCAAAGAAAATTGTCAAAATCCAAGACCTCTAGTCTTTATGCACTACGAGCCTCACACCATGCTAGCACCATGTTCTTCATGCATCCACTATGTCAAGATAATTTCTAAATTTCTAGCCATAACTTCAATACATGCCAATTTCATTATCTACCTCCATTCTCACCACCATCTTTTACAAGGAAACTCATAAGCCACTCTCCTTTTACCTTAAATCCTAAGAATTAAGGCCTTCAACGCATTCACTTCATCCTTATTAGAGAACACTTCCAAGATAGTTCCTATGTAATCCCACAAAAATAAATACTTAAGTATTCTTTGAAGTATAGTATACTAAAGAAATTATAGTTAATATTCCATAAAAAATATAGATTTTGTGAGAGTGTATTAAAATAAATATATATATAATTTTATTTATAAAAATAAATGATTTTTTAATTTTTCTAATAAAATATAAAGTGTTTTAGATTTGATATATCTTTGAAAATTTATATTTAAAAAATAAATATAAATAAATAAATAAATAAATAAACAAATAAATATATATTTACATGAATCAAAGATCTTTTGTATGCAAAAGGTAAACAAATTTTAGAAACTTCTATATTCTACTAGTATACTTAAGATAATCAAGAGTGGAAAGAAAGCAACCACAAATTATAATTACTTTTAAAAAAATTAAATGTTTTTCCATCTATCTAACACAATATTATGAACATAATAAATATTACTATTTTATTTACCTTGGACCCATAAGTAATAATGGCAAAGGATACCTTCAAGGCAGAAGTCTAGGCATTAATTTAGAACCTAAATTTAGAGTGCTATAGAATTCTACTATTTTTAATTATTAAAAAAGTACTTTTTAATATATGTGTATGTATATATGCAAACTCTAACAAATGAACCATTTAATTTTCAAATTACTTAAGAATGGCATCATTATGACCATTCACTAAATGTTACAAAATTAGTACCCTAACTTATAGGGAGGTGGAAAAGCACAATTAAAATTAACTTAATATTTTAATCTCACACATCAAAAAAAGAAACATATAAAGCTATTCTTTTCCTAAAATCTTCTCATTTGCTCTTCCATCTTATTTCATTTGCTATTATTTTTTTTGTTTTTGTTTGTAGGTGAATGGAAAGTTGAAGATTGCATCTCTATGAAAGAGTTGTGGATATGCTCATGGGTTTTCCAAGCTTCTGAATTTTCTTTACTTGTTTAATTTTTGTTTATTTATTATTATTTATTTTAACCGTATCACTAGTATATGAAACTTTGCTAAATATTAAGATGTAAGGATTTCTATCATAGTATTTGTGGTGGTCTTTACTAAATCTTCAACAAGCACCTATGGACTTCTCCGTCCCCTCTTAAATCTAGCCTTTAATTCTTTTAATTCCCATGTCTTTCATTTATCTCTTTACCTGTCCATTATTGCAGAAATATTAAGTGTCTCCACTATCAATACTTCATCGCCTATTTTCCTATGTGATCTTCAAGCTCATTCCATCTTTCTTTTCTTCTTGTTTGTTACCTATCGATTACATGGATTCTAAGTCTTTTTCAACACATACTCCAAGTGAAATCTAACTTACTTATCTTATGATCTCCTCCACGGCATACTGTACAATAGTAGCAATATTAAAAAATAAAGAGCATTTTTGTAATGTTAACTAAAACCTCTTTTTGTAGCATATAAAATATCTTTCATTTTTGTTAATTATATTTACAAGCCTACCTATGAGGCCATATGGCCTGTTGAGTTGTATATTGCTTAAACTCACATTAAAATTTAGCAAGTTAGAAATCTACAATAAGTGGAAGGACTATTTTTATATTATAGGATAGTTTTGATAATTTGAACAAGTTTAAACATATATTATCTTATCTATGCTACTGTAAGTATATATGTTTTTAATTATAAATATATTATGGTATTAGTGGTTAAGTAAAGTTAGATAAATGATGTTAGTTTCTATGATGTTTTATCACTAAGGGTACTCAATATTGTTTTCCTTCTTTTATTAGTTGGGTAATTATTGTATTTGCCTCAATGTATTAATCTTGTTTGGATATTGGTTCCAACTAAAAAATAGTCAACAGGGCCACGGATGGGGTGAAGATAACTCATTCGGGTAGGTCGGTTGTGACTCTCTTCAGATTTGGAGATGTGGGCGTGCCCCACACAAAGATTCATATGGAAGAAACATGGACTATAGAAGACATTGTGTTCAATGTGCCGGGGCTTTCCATGGACTGCTTCATTCCTCCTCCTCCATCAATATAGCTTTGAAATTTGTTTTATCCTCCTGCAGATTAAAGAAAGAAAGATTAAGCACAGTGCCTAAATGTGATCAAGAGGGCAAGAAAAGTAAGTTACCTTGTATCAGCTATGGAATTGATGCCAGATTAATCATGCAAAACCTGCACAACCTGTATTCCCAAATAGAAGCCTTCCCAAAAAATTCAAGGACTACTAAAATTTAAATTTGTGGATGATGAAATTAGTGGGACTACCAAATTTGTTTTTAAATTTGTGGATGACAAAATGTGTGCACATATAGAATGGCCTATCAGCCAAAAATAACATGGTTATACAAATTTCCCATTACAATATTAAGAACCTTGACATGTGTGACACGTTAATTTTAGATTTCTAGAAATAGCAAACTTTACTAAAATCCATCTGCATGACCTTAAAATGTGATTACTTCACTTATACACATATATTAGCAATTTGTATGAGCACTTCAGCTAGACGAAGAGGCTTGGAGAAGAATATAGTATGATCAGATCCTTCAATTTCGTATACCATTTGTGGTGGATTGCTTGCAATCATCTTTCTCTGCAACGCCTGCATTTAGTGCCATATTAACCTATCAATAAATTGAAATTCCATAACAATTTACCTCATTAACCAATAATTCAATTCAATTTTTTTAATTTGCAATTGATCTATCTTTGTTCTCAACTAGTGATTTACCCAAGGAGGACTGTTCTGTGATAAAAATTGTCATGCAAACTGGGTGCCAAATTTGAAGGATGTTGTTAGATTTTCTTTCCCATTTGCATAGTAAAGTGTGGAGTCTTTGAAGCCTCCAATTATTGATGAGACCTGTTAAATTATATGCTTTTAGAGAAATGTAATTAAATGGTGGTGCAGGAATTAGTAGAGAGAGGGAATTCATTATACCTCATTCATCGTATCAGAGAACATTGTTCTGCTGAGGGGCATGAAGGCAGTAACAAACACATCTACGATAATTTTATTTGGAAAACGCTCCATTGACTGAATACATGGTGGCTCCTTTGATGACTATTTTGGAATGGTACTCTCACCAAATTGAAGGAAAAATACCTTTCGTCTGAAACTACTGGAAGGTGCAATGAACACACAGAGAGAGATTGCCTCAATCGAGTTGGGAAGAAGAATCAATTTTAAATCAAACTATTTTTCCTTATTTTCAAATGCCTCCCATACTTTATAGTACGGCTAGAAAACATCTGGAGTCATAAACAAAGGAGCATTTAAAGACCACCCAGCTAGAAAAGGTAATGCTTCCTCAAGAATAAAATGATGTGCCCTTCCTAACGTCGGCCTGCATAAAGATGCACAACTATTGATTGAGATATTGATTAAGATGTGGTATTTTTTGGTTGTTTTAAACATTTATTTTATATGGACAACCAATTGTTTTTTGGACAACCAAAAAATGGGACTACCAAATTTTTGGCAGTTACAAGATGTGTGCACATATAGAATGGCCTATCGGCCAAAAAATAAACTTTGAAAAGAAACTTTTATGAGGTGTAATTTAGGATAATTCAATGAAATGCATATAACTACTAGTAAAAGCACCAAAGGTGTTATCAAATGCCTGATGGACACAAATATTTATAGGCCTATCACTAAATAGTTTATATTTTTATTTTTATGGAAAGTCATTACATGTAGTTGTTGGTAGACACAGCTATAAATACTATAAGAAATTCAATAATTATTTTGCAAATAAAAATAATTGAGTGGTAGTAAATGAATAAGCATATAAAGTAAATCAGGAATGAACTAAATAAATTCTAAGCAATCAAGAGATTAGGTGAACCGTGCAGTACCTAAATAATATAGGATAATAAAAATCTATGTTACTAATTTCCTATCGACGAAGCATTGCACAAAATAAATTTTAAAAAACATATATGTATGAAGTGTGTGTTTGAATCAATTATGTGTGAAGTGATTGAACTAACTTTGTGTGAAGAGTGTGCTTTAACTTTGGCATTCACTTTGTGTGTGTGTTTGTTCTTTGGCATATTTGAACTCGAGTGTTTATGTGTGTGTGATTGAACAAACTTTGTGCATGAAGCGTGTTTAAAATTTGGCACATGTTAACTTTCTGTAAGTGAAGTGTGTGTTTTAATTTTGACATTCATTTTGTTTGAATTGTGTGTGTGAAATTTAATTTGGGCGTTCACTTTGTCTAGTGTGTGTATTTGTACTTTACGGTGTTTTATAAATTTGGCACGCACTTTATGAGTGTGTTTGGAGTTTGGAATGTTTAAACTTAAGTGTTAATGCATGCTTGTACTAAATTTGTGTGAATGAATTATGTTTGAACATTGACATATTCACTTTTTGTTTATGTAAATTGTGTGTGTGTGGGAAATTTAATTTAGGCATTCACTTTATTAAAAATGTGTTTTAAAAAAATAATTATGGTATTCACTTTGTGTGGTATATGTGTTTAAACCAACTTTGGAATTTGTTGTATATCTATGTGAGCTTGAAAGAACTTTTACATTTAATTTTTCTTTAAATTTATGAATGAACTTAAGCTAACATATTTTATGGAGTGAATGAACTTCAACTATCACATTTTGTGGAGTGTATGAACAAATTTTGATGTTCAATTTGTGTAGAATACAATTGAAAGATTTGAAATTTTTTATTTTGTGTGTGTACAAATGAGCCTTGGATATCATTTTGTGTAGTGTATGAATGAACTTTGATGTTCACTTTATGTGGAATGTGCTTGAAAGAACTAACATTCTTTTTTTTGCATGTGTGCACACAGATGAACTTTGGATATCATTTTGTGTGATGTATGAATAAACTTTGATTTTCATTTTTGTGAAATGTGTCTACAAACAAACTTTAATGATGTTCATTTTGAGTCTTTGTGTGTTTGAATAAATTTTGACTTATTGTGTGTGTGTTAATAAACTTTGACATTCATTGTGTGCATGTTTGAAAGTTAACTTTGGCATTCAATTCATGTGAAGTGTGTGTGTGTGTGTTTTCATTCGGTTTGTGTGAAGTGTGTGCCTATGTATTTGAATGAAATTTGTCAAACTCTATGTGTGCATGAAACAACCTTAAATTTATTAAGACAAAGCTAAGGAAAACTTTTAGTTCATTTTTAGCAACCAAACAAAAATACCAATACTCCATTCTTTTTTTCTATATCTATCTATCTAAGCTTATCGACTATCATTACAAAGATAAAATCAAGATTTAAACCCACACTTCTCGCCTCCTACGTTAAATGCTAATATTCTGTAGAGATATAAAATATGAGTCGTTGAACTATTCATTTTGGTCTGGGTATCTGCTGAAGTATCATTTTTCCCATTTAGGTATAAAGAAAAAATCACCTGAACTGTTTTTCACCACCGAGATTCGAACTTATGCCCTAGGTCTCCAAAAACAGAGAGACATTTGTAAAAACCAAAACAGATAGGGTTTGTTGGTTTTCGTTGAAATTCATGGAGAGAGGAGATCTCTTGCAATAATAGCATAGGATCTGCGCATTCAAAGAAAATGAAAGCTTAGAAATGATTCCTACCATCTGTAACATACATAAATACAAATTTAGCATGTATCTGACAAAATTTACATAAATATTATAATTACGATGAAGCATTCACACCAAATGCTCGGTACTGCTGTCAAATGTTTATTGCAGAAACCGCATTAAAAAAACGCCGTATGGGCATGTGACAGGGAGAGAGCTTTCTTTGGTTAAATTTTTTTTTAAAATTTAATGACTGTACGAACTATAATTATCAATATATCTAATATATAATTATTATAATACTAGCATATTTATTTTTTTAAAAATATAAATATGCTAGTCCTAATCCTAATTCTAACATTGGAGATTACTATTAGGGTTACAGTTGGGTCATTTCAAATGCTTTCGTTGGTGCAATATTAATTCCCAAAATTTATCTTAATAGATAAAACCATTGGTATTTGTCCATATAATATTCTTATCTATTTCTTTGCAAATACTCTTACCCTTCAAAATTACATAAATCATTCATATCATCGTTGTTTGATTTGAGTTCCACAAATCACTCATGTTTTGTTGGGATCTCTTAGCCTTGTTTTAGGATCTTACTTTTCTAACCCCAAAATTACACTCTTTTGGTTCTAAATTTACTTATTTAAAATCCAAAAAAAAAAATCACATATTAATTTTTTTAGTATTGTAGTTTAAATATTTCCATACACTTATATTTTCATTTAAACCTTGGAAATGTTAGTTCTTGTTGAAACAATTTAGTGGTGAGTTAATGTGCATTCAAACTTTATTAATGTGCTCTCCTTACCTATATTACAATTTTAATCTTACAACCCTAAACTTATACTTGGTAAAATATTTATCCTCATCAAACCCTAAACAACAATTTATCTCATAATCTTGGAAACATAGATCTCAACATCCCACATTTTTATTAATGGCATTTTAAAAAACCAGCTGCAAAATAACAAATCACATTTAAAAATTACCAAGCGTGCGTCAAGTATAATAATAATAATAATAATAATAATGAGATTTTCATTTGAGAATCCTCTAACGGATATGCATGCAAGGCGTAAAATCAGAAGCAAAGGCTGTGGCTTTTAGACAACCATTTAAAGGGAATTATCTTATGAAATGCTATTGACATTGTAAATTTGAATTCCATGTCAGCACACTCTGCATCCTATGCCAAGAAAGAGGAAATATCATCCAGATCAAGATTTTATCAGTTGAAAATGCTCTGGCAGGCATGCATGCAAAGCGCCGAGCCCAGTTGAAGAAAATAGACGATGCATTTTTAAGGAAAAGAAATGCTTTCTCATGGAATACAATGATTGTGAATGAATCTTTGTTGCAGGACTTGGCGAAAAGCAGATGATTAGTGTGAAGTATGAGAAAAAGTAGTTTTGTGTAGAAATAATATCATCAATGGTTTAAATGAAAATGAAAGGAAATTGTTGAAGCTTATCTTGGGTTAACAATTAAAAATACTGTTATCACTATCCTTGCTTATTTTAACGATTCTCAGAGGCAGATTACCAAGGATGCTGGTGTCATCTTTGGTATGTAAGTTATGAGACTCATTAATGAACCACCACCGCTGCCATTATATATGGCTCAAATAAATAAAGGCTGCCGCTGTGGGTGAGAAAATGTATTGGTTTTCAATTTAGGTGGAAGCACTCTTGATATTTCTGTTTGAAAATCTATGATGGTATTTTTGATGTTAAGGCCACTGGACCAAATTCTGAAAAAAACATAACCAGTAACAGTTGAGGGGATATTGAAAGATATTAATGAGTGGGCACTGCTTTGATGCCTTAGCTACATTCTGAAGATGGTGAAGGATTAACATCAGAGATCCGCTTACAATGTATTGGGGCGGGAAATGCGTAAAAAGTTGTACAACTGAGGACAAATCAAATTCATCTGGTCCAGCAGTAATAGTCATTAGCTTCTGCAGCAAGAACTTGGGGTTAAACAGGTCCGAGGCTCTTAATGCAAACATTCAATCATTATATTCAGTAATCACCTCCAAATATATAGAACAAAATGCAGATTGAAGAAGGCTACTGCTCAGGCTTTGACATACGGTTAACAAGGATGTTAATGGAGATTCAAAGGGAGAGGAAATGAAGAGGATGGAGTACTTTTGAAAGACAACTTGCCCTTGGACCACCGGAATTCAACTGTAGTAGAATTTGACTCGCTGCTTTTCAGCAATGGTGGGAAATCCTGAGGTACGTTGTACCTTCCATCGTATATGGATATGCCCGGCGACAGGTTGAAGCTGCAATTGTTTTTAACGTTGATCATCTTCATGCCCTCGGGACCTGCATTCACATTAAAATATGCTTACGGGCAAGAATTAAATACATGTAACTTACAATAGCAATACAATCTCTTTAATATATAAAATTACCTGCAACACTCCAGAGAGAAGAAATCAACACAAGGCACAGATATAGAGTCATTGATCTCGATGGTGTTTTTGACGTTGTCTCCATTATTGATGTATGCAAGCCATACAATAGAGACTTGTAATGAAATAGAAAACAAAAACGCCAGATTCCACGGCTTTGGATCGACTGGTTTATGTTCACGCTCTCCTTCACCTCACCTCACATATTGCAGCACCAAATAAACAATATGCAACAGACTATATATAATACTAAATGAAACCCACAAATAGAAAATGTAATGGAAAAGGAAATAAATGAAACACCATGAATTCTAAAGTAACAACCAAGAGAAATATTTTTTTTGGGTGTGTATTTGCAAAATCAGTCATGGTAATTAAAACCACAAAGATTCTAGGCCTATTTTTAGATTTTTTTGGATGATGAAAAAAGGAAGGACTACCAAAAAAATATTTTTTATTAGGACTACAATTTTTTTTGGCAGTTACAAAATGTGTGCACATATAGAATGGCCTATTGGCCAAAATATATAGGTTAATAAATGGTTGTTGAGTAATGAAATTTTTACAAGTGCCTTTGAAATTTGAGGAAAGAAAATAAGAAGATGAGAGTATTTAGTTTGATAATTGAAGAATGGGTGTTGAGTGGAGAAGATTTTATAATTCGTTTAATATGCGATTTGGAAACCATGTCTCTTTGTCAATGAAATGGTTTGGTGTCTGTTTTAGATCTATATTTTGTCATAGGACAAATGCATAGATTTGGGATGAAATCAAGGGCATGGATTTGTTGATCTGTAAATAGCCTTAGATACTTTTAGATAACTTACCAACTATAGATTTTACTATGCCGACAACTCAAAGCAACCTTCATTTGAATGTAAACAATGTTACAAACCTTGCAAACATGATACAATCATAGAAATGTAAGCAAACATTACAACAAAGCAATAAAAAGAATTAAATTAAGCAACATGTGTTATACAATTATTGAAACATGAAAACTTGTCTATAGAAACCTTAGAATGGAAAAAAATATAGTTTGGATGAGAAAATCACTCTCCAACTCCACTATCAATAGTCATGTACAACCAAGAAAGGTGAATGTAGGTCTGATCATGACCTTTACAACTACTCAAAATGTTACAAGAGTTATAACATCCATCCTCACAATGTTTTGCTTCATATTTGCTCCAATAATGGATAGAAATATATAGATCCACTTACAAATTAAGGTAAACAAGAGTGCCAACCCCTATAAAGGCTTGAAAACCTCCTTAAATAGATGCACATACATCCCAAGAGGCTAGAAGCACAAATCCTAACACCTAGAAGATGAAATGAACAACCAAAACCTTTCAAATTCTATGTAACATCCACACGAAATGCATTTCTTGGTTTAGCATAAATTCATTTTCCCACTTCTTGAAAGCATTCATTTGGTTGAATGATTAGTTCATCAAAGTGAACGTGATGTTCATTATGTATATAAATGGTGAGCTTGTTAATAGTAGCAAAAAACATAATTTTCATAATTGCATGTAGAATAATGTCTTCTTCCCTAGGATGCTTTAAATCATCTAGTCTTGAACAACCTTGTATACATATCCTTAATGTGCCAAACTAATGAAAATTGACTCTACACATAAAAGAACACATTGATTGAAATCCCTTGACTAAAATGGGGACAAACCAATCTCTTGGTCATAAGCAAGACCCACTTTTTGGTCTCCAAAAGCTTGGAGTCTTCTAAGATGTGGAAATTTCTTCCCAGCATCTTCCTTAGGTTATGATTTTTTTTTGGTTGGGAGTTGTCCCTTCAACATAACCAATCATGTTTCTTGTAGCCCCATTTGGGTTCAAGCCTTTCATTCTTTTGAAGTACCACATTTTGCTCAAGCTATTCCAACAAATCTGGACTAAGATCTTCCATGGATGGTAAACCAACTCTTCTTCTTCATCCAACATCAAAGACTTAAATAGTCTTAAATTTTCTACATTAATCACAAATACACCTTCATGTATGTTGACAAATCAAGCCAAAAGGCATTTTTACTAACTTGTTAAATAGAATTAAAAAATGTTCATACCTCAAGGTTTTCATCACCTTGAGTTCATTGTTCGAAGGGTGAAATGCTAAAAGTAGATGGTTGATCTACATGATTGCGAAAACTTATGCTTTCACCTTTTTTGTTTCATAAGTATATGAGCCTAGTACATATGAAGATGAAAGGTAAATCAAGGGTAAATATTGAAGGGAAAGCTTCTAACAACGTAGAATTTAATTCCTTAATAATAAAAAGACTTGGGTGTTGTCATTATTATTATTGGTTGCAAATGGGTTTATAGGGTGAAATCTAAATTAGATGTTTCTTTGGATAATTATAAATCTTATTTTTTTCCTAAAGGATATGCACAATAGGAAGGGGTAGACTATGAAGAAATAATTTTCACCACTAAAAAATAGTGCAACCTTTCAATTGATAAATACTCCATTGGATATTGATTTGGATGGAAGGTATACCTTGGAAAGAACAATAAAAGTGTTTTCTAGAATGAAAGAATACACACACATGAGAGGAGGAGGTTTGCATGCCTCAACAAAAAGGATTACACACACACACAAACAAGATTTAGAAGGTTTTCTGATCCCAATTTTTATTTCAAAAATAATGTTAATGACATAGTGATCCTATTTTTTTTATGTTGTTGACACTACCACAACCTATAGTATGGACTATTGAGAAATGGTGAGAAAACATACACAAAATTAAACCATAATAAAATAATATAGTATTGTCTTCAGGATGATTTTACAATGCAATACATTGACTTTTTAAAGCCTTAGTTATTCCCGTATATAACTTCTTACAGGAAAGTAACTTCTCATAACTTCCCAAAACCTAACTTATAAACTAACATTTATTTAATATGCATAAACTAACAATGTAATACTATATACTATTATGCCAACATTCCCCCCCTTATTACATTGTTCTTGCAAAAGTACCAGGTACCCCCCCTTAATGCTAAAATACTCAACAAAGCTGATTACATAATATGAATACATATTTTATAGAAGATCTTCCCCCAAAGAACAAATCCTGAACCAAGCGAGGCTCCATCATGCTGTCTCGTCTACCCTCGGAAAGGCGTCGCTTCGAGCTGTGTTCTTGAGCTCTTTAGTCCCAAGCTCTCAAATCACAGAGTCTTGAATTATTCAACAATGGCCCCTAAGAGATATGACAGATCTCTGCCATGTTGTCTAGTGACCGTGAAAGGGTATAATTCAAGATCATATACTCTTTGAAGCTTGCTGGACAACAATCCATATTGAGCTCAACACCAAACCCCAAACCTGTCTCCAAAACAAAATCTTCACAAAACATACATTCTTCAAATCTGTCAGCTCCGTCAGCATCAATAAAGAAAAACAAAACAACTAAAACCAAAAACGCTTCTCATGCAAAGCATCATCTCAAAGCGAGAAGCTAACTTGAGATGATGGAAAATCCTCCATCCTCCGATGCCGCCTGCCTCCAATATGACCCTATTACACTTTAACCAGCTGATGTCTTGGATGAGTCTTTCGAGGCCTCATCAGGTGTAGTATAAATGGATCTGAGAGCAATTGATGTAGCCATGATAAAACAAGGTGTCGGATTCCACCAAAAGTGCACCTTTTACAATATAGTGTAAACACAATTATATCCTTATAACTCCAATGTTTTCCACCTTATTACTCCAAAATAAAACCTTATATCTCCAATGACAAAATAATATTTAAAATTTATACCTCCCAAATTTTGAACTCATAACCACCTCATACCAACTATTAATTCCTCCAACCTTCATTTAAATCTTTTTTTTTTTTAATTTTATTCCCTTCCAAAATTTTGGTTCCAAAAATAGCTATGAACCATAATTTTCCAAATGAAAATAGCATTAATATTTTTAAATGTGAACTTACTGCTGCGCGTTCAAATCAAAACCTAAAAAATGCCGCACATTTTACTCTCCTTAATATTTCCTCTTAGAAACTTTTTAACTTTATCCAAAAGGAAATTGTATTACTCTAGGTAATAAGTGAAAACTTTTCAATGTTTGCTATAAACTCATAAAACATTTTCCCTCATGTATCATTAAGAAATTTTAGTCAGTTTTAATCTCACCATATGAATTGCCTCTTTCACTTACATTCAACGCAACAGAGAAAATATTTTTCCTTTCACAAGTTTGCGCTGCCAGCAATCATAAATTCATCATCCATGGTTTTCACTTCATAGTTGTCTTTATCAACCTTCTTCAAACACACCAACTCCCTGATTCAAAAATGTGAAATAGGCATCCACAGTTGCTACTGTGTATGTAAATTAACCATCTAAACCACACCTTTCTTAAACCCTAATTAATTTCCCCATATTGATCGGCCACCTTCTCTAATCGTTGGATGCTTGGAGGCTGCATTTAGAAACAGATTCGTATACCTTCTATCTGCTGCAATAATTATATTCCATAAGATATCATCAAAATGCCTCAAAAAAAAATATCTCCAAAATCACATATCTATGGGAGATCAAACATCAATAAAAACTGTCATGAAAAACAACTAAAGACTTCATTCAAATGTCCATTCTTGCGCGCAGTCATACAATGTGCTCCAAATTTTTTCTTTATATATATTGAACATCTCCTTTATCCAGTGCACCAATAAATCAGCAATAATGGTAGTTTTAGATCCTTTATCATGCAGGCCATTATCGAACCATCTCTATGCTTCCCCTAGATTCTAACGCACAGGCACAACGAGCTTTGATACCATATTGAGAAATGGTGAGCAAACATACACAAAATTAAACCATAATAAAATAATATAGTATTATCTTCAGGATGATTTTACAATGCAATACATTGGCTTTTTAAAGCCTTAGTTATTCCCGTATATAACTTCTTACAGGAAAGTAACTTCTCGTAACTTCCCAAAACCTAACTTATAAACTAACATTTATTTAATATGCATAAACTAACAATGTAATACTATATACTATTATGCCAACATGGACAATATCATTCAAAAGGTGAAATTTGATCATTTTCTTATTTTGACATGTGACAGATCTAAGTCTCCTAAAATATTGCCCAAGTGTATAATTTTGACAACTTGATTGTGCAAATTTTATATCACAAACATAACTATAAATTCCAAATCACTTAAGGAAAAATTTAGGGTATCTAAAAATAATAAAACATCAATGCATATGGATGTTAGGATTAAACTCATAACTTGAACTTATTTAGCACTAGTCTTGATGAATTTTAATCTATTGTCCATTGGTGCAAATATTGATTTATCTTGTCACTGTGCTCTATGATTTGTATTAAACTCTCTAAATCTTAATTCATATCTAATCATAATTTAATGTAATCCAACAACCATTTCTATGGAATTTTTGATAAAACTCTCAAATTTTGTTGATTCATCATTGGTTAATGAATTAGTATGTTGACCATTAGTGGAAAGTTTGATTTGTCTTCTCCATTTTTTGTAGTAAGATATCTTTCTAGTTCATGTCTAAGCCACAAGAAAAACATTAGCAACCTATAGATTGAGTTTTTTGATATGTCAAACAAAGCTTCAACCTTGACATTTTATAATAAAGATATATTTGTTCCATTATATTTAGATATATTAATTTTGATTAGACTAGATCTATGAATACTTGAAAATCTACAATATAATATATTTTTACTCTTGAATTAAAATTAATTTCTTTATTGACCAAATTATGATATACAATTACCTTATCTTCCACTAAAACATAACATAAAACAACTATTAATTCATATTTTTAAAAAATATCACCAACCCTACTTTTTCATGTCAATTAAATTTAACTAAAACTAAACATATCAAAATTTATCACTAATAATGTCTTTATTATCACCTTACTGAAGAACACATTACTAACATAATGACTAAACTCTTCGAATGAGATAAGTTTATAAAAGTAGCACTTGCACTAGAAGGAGGTGCAATGGTTAAATAAATGCCAATTGTGATTTATATAGAATGCCTTGTAAATTTTAAATCAACATTGAGTCAATAGAGAAGCATAAAATTTTATAAGAGATCTTGAAAATATCTATATTAACTTGCTAATCTGAGATAAAGTCTCAAAATTAAATAATTATATTTGAATAACTACTTGACAAGGGTTTTCAATGGAGCATAAATGTCATCTATCATTCAAAAATTAAATCATTAATAAGTAATTATTCTTCTACTTTTATGGCTAGAGGTTTGGATTTTTTTAGTTCACTCGTAGGGGTGGTTGTTTCCCTGGTG
Organism: Cunninghamia lanceolata; assembly: GCA_027924645.1. NCBI lineage: Eukaryota > Viridiplantae > Streptophyta > Pinopsida > Cupressales > Cupressaceae > Cunninghamia > Cunninghamia lanceolata. The sequence goes on along the minus strand of BSBN01000370.1, from coordinate 415,856 downwards.
GAGTGGATCTATAGAGTTAAGATTTTTATTGTGAATGTAGGTATTTATCAAGTGTTGAATAACATTTAATCAAATTTGAGGACATAAATTGACTCTTTATCTTAATTTGCATTCTACCTGTTATCACTCATACTCAGTTGATAAGCATGGAAACATCCTAAGGCTTGTGGGTTGCCTATAAGTTAGGACGAGTCTCCAGTCTCCAGAGAGGGCTGATTCCCTTGGATTTATCACCTAAAACTAATGTGATACTATTATTTTGTCAAGAAAAGAGAGGAAAGAAGGACATAAACTGAACCTATGTTTTATGGAGGTGATTCACCAAAATTTGAGACTTAAACTATTGCTGTTTTAGACACAAAATCTCAATAAACTAGTTTTTTACACACAACTCACACTCATTTGATGTTTGTTGATCAATATTTTAATGAGAAGGGTTGATATTTTGCAATTTTAGGAAGGAAATTTTGTGTATTTTCACAACCAACACCATTTTATATCATGACACAACTCATACTAACACATAAACATACATTATCCTGGGACAAAGGTATCAAATAAGACATTTACTTAAGCATTTGCATTGAACATCACATAAACACACATGTACATTCACTCATACATAATGAAACAAGAGTAGAGAAGGTAAAATACTTGAAATTTTATTGAAAATAGGTGTTCTTACAACAAAATATGCCTGAAAAAGTATCCTTGTTGATTGAAAAAGATGTTACAATGTGTTGTTTTACAACAAACCTTTGAGTTACAGTACTACTTTTGGGCTTCTAGAGATCAAAAACATGAAAGAACTTGCTCTCAAAAACTACCTAAGCCTTTCATATACTCATCCCAACATGGGGAGACAAAAATAATGAATATAGGATGAAAATTTATGACCAAAACTGTCAAACCTCCTTTAGGCACCCAAGAAATCTCCCGATCTAATATGGCTTCTTGCATGTCATGGTTGACCTCTTCCATCTCCTAGAATCATGCTCCAGCTGCTCAAAAATCTCCTTGATGTTTGGGAAGTCTCCAAACTTCCCCTAGATACCTGGAAAGTGCTCCCAGTTGTCCATGATGTCTTTATAATACACCAAACCACCCAAACTGCCTCATAACCTCCTCAACCTCCATCTTGCAAAGCAATAGGACATGTGAATAATGTTGTTTGATGTCACTAAACTCTTGTGGGCGTATGGAAGGAGTTATGCTATCTTTGGAGTCTTCAAACTACTCAAAACTACCTCTTAAAAGCTTAGAAACATCCTTGACTTCATTTATGACCCCTATAGGGTCTTCTTCAATGCTAAAATTGCCTCCTTGTGCCGTCAAACTGAGTTTGTAGCCTTTGAAAGGTGATTAGGAACTCCATTTTCATCACTGTGCTTAGATTGGCTACTTGTCATTTTTAGATAGTCATCTACTGACTAGGTCAGTGCAGGATCATGGGGGTCCAAACTAGGCCCCTAAGCGGCAATGAAAATTTAGAAAAGTAGAGTTAAGCAACTTGACATAAAAATTTGAATAAGTTATTAACATAATTTGACAAATATGTAAGAATTAAATTTGTAGCAAATTGAATGTAGTTTCTAGGCTACTAGTCTTTTTTGGAAAAAAGTAAATCTATTTTGCGAAAAATTTGAAATTTCAATGTAGTAGTACTAAATTTTCAGGAAAAAGATAAAAAGTAGGTGTATGTATGACCAACCTAAGTACAAGAAAAAATAATTTTTTTTTTGAAACTTTCAGTATAAGTAGAGGACACATGCCCAGATGTGTCACATTCTTTTTGTAATTTTTTTGCAGGTAAATAATTAGTTATGATTTTTTATTAGAACATTTCAAAATTATTAAAACGTGTTTGTCTGACCAACATGACTTGGTCAAAAATTTATGAAATTCATTTTTTTTATCTTATAGTATGTGAAGCATAGAATGTGATGCATCTTTTAGATTCAAAAAATGTGAAATAGTTTGAAAATTATAGAAGTTTTTCAATCAGCCTATCAATTAGGACTTTAGTCGTAATGTATGTAGAAAATCAATAATAATTATCTATTAAATTCAAAATAAGGCATATCTTATATTGATGGAAATTAGCTGACAATTTTTTCAATAAACCCTTTTCGTTTCATCAAATTCGAATTAAAAAAAGTCATCAGCCACAAAGGGCAAACTTTGAAAAACTAAGAAAATTTTGTAAACATGTTTTTTCAGTTGACTTTCCAGGTATGGCAATCCTGAACCAAATCTTGAGCCTATTGATTTTGTTAGAAAAAAAAGGATATCCATTACAAACGGATATCCGTTACCTATATTATTTATAATACATAATATATCTATAATATATTAATATATACTAATATATTATATATCATGTAATATAAATAATATACTATATACTATAAAATATCAAATATTATATTAATATTATGTAATATAAATTATATAATATATTTAATACATAGTACATATTATATACTACATTATATACACACACACACACACACAGAATCTCATGTGTATGTTGAAAAATGTCACATGTTTGTGTAATCATGAATGTCATGTGTATATATTTTCACATCAAAATCACTCACACATTCATACATTGGTTCAAGTTGGCACCTACTTAATAGTGAAGCAATGGTGAAGATTTTGCACTTGTCTTTTAGATAAAATATGCTCTCATTAGTCCTTAGGACAACAATATTATTTTATTCCTTTTCATGATTTTCTAACTACTTTTTCATATCTTTTACTTTAAGCTTTGTAGCAGGCTGTAGCTATTCCCTCATTAGCCCTTAGGACAGAAACATCCATTTTCTTGGATAGAGTTTTAATCTTTTAGGCATAACAACAAGGTATTGAACTATTTGATAAAATGCTTTGGTAGACATGTCTAAAAAATGTGGTAGCATATACAAGGAAATGAATTGTTTGAAAAAATGCCTCAAAGAAATTTGGTCTCATGGTGATGCAATTCTATGTTTGAAAATTTGTCATCTATCACCATCTAGTTATTAGTTATGCAATGTGAAGTAATGCTTTGAGTTTGAAATATGTGCAATGCTATGTAATCAGCGATATGAATATAAACTACAAAAAATTCTTAATAATTTTTTAAGGCAATGCAATGTAATATTGCTTACTAATATGCTTTGATAGATTTTTTTCAAGCATCTATAGCTTGTTCGAAAGCACAGGATGTTTTAGGCTTTTAGCTATAGCAGAAAGGCAGGTAATTGTTTGATAAAATGCTTTGGTAGACATGTATGAAAAATGTGGTACAATAGAAAAGGCAGTGAATTGTTTGAAAAAATGCCTCAAAGCAATGCGGTCTCATGGAATGTAATGTATGTGAACCTTAATAAATGACACACTACAAAAATGCCTCCTAAAAAAGTGATATGAAAAGGTAAAAGACAATAAGTGAATGGTTGGCAAAGATATGAAAAGGTAAAAAAACATGCCATAATTTTTATCATTCTTCCAATTGAATAATCACAAACCACCTTTCTTTTTTATTTGGCTATGGTTAGTATGAGATTTACCTTCTCAACAAATATTATATAGTGCTTCTCATACCATTTTGCATTAATTTTAGCTTCTTTTGAAAAAAAATCAGCTACCCACTTCATTATAGGAGTTTAAAAAACTAAATAATGTCAAATGTAAATTCATTCAAGAGATCTTTAAATCAAGTGTATTCTCAAATTGAGTGTTCTACATGCAAATAGAATGCCAAATTTGACCTAAAGCTTCCACATAATCACTATGAGCTCAACATTAAAAAAATGGTGATAAAATTTGGTAATAACATTAGATAAATGGTCATAAAAGGCCAAAGGCAACCAAATTTAACACTAACATAGATGGATTACCAATTGTAATTCATACGATCTATTAAAATGCAAATTCGTTAATCTATAACATGTTTATTAATCATAACTTTAAACCATTCTAAAATAATTATACATTCCAATTTTAACTTTCAAAGTAGAAAGACATGCACATGAGGAACAAATTAGATCAAATATCAACTCATATATATATAAATGTAGAATAATTGTGTTTGTGCATATACAAATTTGGCATATATGCCTACTCAAAAGGGTAAGTGCAAAAAGTTGGGGGGCCAAAAAGTGGCCAACAATTTTTCAAAAAAAATTAAGACATAATGCGCTCGTGTTATGGTTTGGTAATGATGAGCCTAAGGCTCAGCAAAACCAAACCATAATGCACTCGTGTTATAACACGAGTGCGTTATGTTTAATTATATATATAAAAAAATATTTTTGCTCATTTGATTTCTTTTATTCTCTCTACACCCACGACTTGCAAACCCTAAGGAGCACACTCACATTTTTGAAGACCCAATTTGACACCAAAATATTGCTGATTCATCGCCAAAATGTCACCATGACGTCGAGCAGGCCAAAGGAGTGAGTTTTTTTTTTGTCTGAATTTATTTCTAAATTGGTAGGTTTGAGTTGATTTTTTATGTAAATTTCGTTAATTGTCAGGAAATGTTAATGCACCTCCTCCTCCTCCTCAAAATCCACAATATCCTAAACAGGAAATGCCTACCGAAGAACAACCCGAACAACCCGAACAACAAATTCCTCCATCCATTCCTTGACATGCCCCTGGAACAGAAGAAAATCTAATGGGGCAAACTGAAACAATAAAAAAGAAATTGAAGACATAATTGCAAGGTCAAAAGATCCTTCAACTTCAACCTTACATAGATCCACGCTTGCTCAATCTCTTGAATCTATGTTATCAAATGTAGATTCAATTAGCAAGCAAATATCTAGTTGGTCAGATAAGAGGAGAGAGTTTAGAGAGTATTATGCAGACAAGCTATCATATGAAGAAGTGAAAAAGTTACAAATTACAAAATTGGACTTGTGTTCCATTTTCACAAACCCACAAACAAATCAACCTCCACCCATTACATGCAAGAGGTTCCCTATCTATTGGTGCAACAACCAAGTGATAAGGGACAATTTTGGGTAGAGGTGGTGGATGGTTTTTGACCATCCTCCATGCAACAATAATGAGGTCCCGCAATATTTTTTGAGGAAACTCTATTGCGAGTTTGTCCTCAATAAAATACCAAACTATTTTGATATGCGGGAGTTTCAGGGTAGAGGTGGGGGGTTAGCACAAGATAGACCAGGGTCACATGTTGACCCACAATGGCCAGTAAGACAAGTAATCAGCAGACCAGCCCATGAGCATGTGTCTATCCCTTCCATTGTGAAGGAGAGTGTTGAGGTTGAGACACTTCAGTCCATTAGTGCCTTGACCCAGAGCATCATAGAGCATGCCAGTCCTGCAACACAACATGGGTTGGGAGATAGTGCGAGGAGTAAGGTTCCACCCCATACTTGTTAGACTTGCAGGTCAGCCTGTGGTTATGACCCCATGGATAGTCAGGACGCAGGTGCACATGCTACATCTACAGCTAAGCAGATGGTGATGACAGATACCCTCCTGAGTGCTCGACTTTCAGCCTTGATACTCAGGTAAATATTAGCAAGTTCATTGAATTTAATTTATTAAATTTTATTTTAAAAATGCAAGATTAACTAATTTAGCTTGATGTTTTTGATGAAATTTCAGGGTCATAGCATTGATGCAGTTCTCAGTAGTACTCCACCTGTATTTTACACTAAGACATCTACTGCCAGGGTATGTAACTAGTAAACAATTATAAATATTACATGTGAATAGCATTTTTATATAAATGGTATTCTAATATCTAATTTTGGATGTTAAATAGGTTAATCTTGGAGATTTCACGGCAACACCTACCAGTGGTGGTGTAGTTCAAAGCTTCACTGAAAATAAAATAAATAGTTTAACTAATGAATTGTACTTATTAGATTTTTGTATTTTATATTCATATTGTTGATTACATTTCATTGCACATCTTTAGAACTCAAAGAATTATTAAACATTGCATAACTAATAGCTAGATGTTGATAGATGACAAAATTTCAATTATAATATAGTTAAATTTGAAAAAATACCTCAAAGAAATGTGCTCTCATGGAATGCCATGAGAAGCAGATGCATAGACAAGGACATCACCATGAGACCACTTTTCTTTGAGGCATGTTTTCAAACAGCTCACTACCTTGTCTATGCTACCACATTTTCCATACATGTATACCAAAGCTTGTTGATCCCCTCCACACTATTCTTTGACAAATTCTCTCTAATAATCTCATCTAATTACCACCAATTAGACTACAGGGCATGACACCAGATAGGGGCATCAGCCTATGACATCTTATACAGCATATGATTGACTTGAATATCATCTAGGTTTTAGGTATTAATTATGGGGACAACAAGTCACCCCTAACCAAAATCTTCAAATCTACACTAACTCTTTCCCCTACAAACTTATGTCAATCCTATTGGCTCAAATTCTTCCATCTCTACATCGATAAGAAAGAGCTATAGTATATCACCAAGCAAGCAAAATCTTCACTGTGATTATGTATATTATGTGTCTAGTTGTATACTAGTGATGCATTGTTGATAATGAATATCATAGTGTGCTTTATTGTGTGTACTTCCATGTTTTGGTGAACGTGTGTGTATGTTAGGAACCATGACTTGCATCACTATTCTAGTTTCATAATTGAATAATGTTATTTTATTTTCAGATGTAGGCTACGGAGACACCTCCCGAAGTTCATAGGGCAATGGAGCATGGCGTGTCCATTGCAATTCATAGCTCCATGCCATTGACGGGGGTATGAGGAAGATTAGTAAATTTCAATTTACATTCATTGTTATAGTTGTTTATTTTTGAAAAATCAAATGATTATTGATTTGAAGTTTTATTTATATCTGGATGGTTTCTATAGGACATGACATCACCACAGCCTAATCCTGCTACGAAGGCAAATGAGGAGGCAAATTATATGGTAGCGGTAAGTGATTATTTTGTTAAATGTTTCATTTTTTATAACATGTAATTTCTATATATTAATATTTATACTTTTTATTGTAATAGCTATAGATCCACGAAGAACTAAATAGGAGGAGCAACCCTCAGGTTCGAAGTAGACTGCCCTCATACATGTCTCCATCCTCCCAAAGATCAAAGGTTACTCGTGATATATTCCCTTCACCAAACAAAGGAGAATGAATGCTTATTGGGGTCCTTTACAGTTGTATGCCTATATGGCTATTTTATATATATGTTATACTTATATCGACAGATATTGATGTATGCCTATATGGATATTTGGTTAATACAAATCTTTTTTATTGATGGCGTCCATATTTACATTATAAATCCACGTTTCAATGGATATTTGTTGATGGTTACTTCAAATATTTAAAGTCCAATTGTATTACATAGGATGTTTGTTGATGCAATAAGCTAGCTATTGTTATTCAAGTATCACCTAAACCTCATTCTGGAACTAAAAGATAAAAGTTGTATTTAAAATAAAAATAAATCATGTTGAATAGAAAATATTCATGTATTCTTTATGAGTTGCTCAATTGAAAATATTCAAATGAGTATGCTAATCCATATTCTTTATGAGTTGCTCAATTGAAAATATTTCTTAATTTCTTTTTATTATACCATATTGGGATGCAAAGAGTATGTTTGTTGTTTTGAATAAGATAGTCAAAATCATATGCTTGTGAGCACCTAATGACCATTGTGGTTATTAAATGTAATTCCTCTTGCATTTAAGGCGAGGTTATGAGAATACATTGAATCTTACCTAATTTTAGTATGCAACATAACATTGGGGCTATAGGCTTCCATAAGTCATCAACAATCAAGGTTCAAGGTTGTCATTGAAGTCAAAGGGTCAAGGTTGTTTGTCATTGATGTCAAGGTTGATGCCATGATGTTATTAAGGTGATATAGTGATTCAAGGTAGGTGATGGTCATGAGGTGCATGATGTTGTGAATATGCTTTTCATGATAAGGTCTCTCAGTTCATGTTGATGTTGCACAAGACAAACATGATTCATATGATGTAAGGTTCATGTTCATGGTGGATGTGGTTTTGTTCATGCAAGGTTTTGTTGTGAATATAGTTTTCATGATAAGGTTTATCTTAGAATGTTGATATGATGCAAGGTTCAAGTTCATGGTGGATGTGGTTTTGTTCATGCAATAAGAAGTCAGAGAAGACACAAGCTTTCATAATCATAATTCAATGTTATCATCAAGGAGAGTTATATTTATCAAGGGGAGTCATGAGTTTGATTCGAATGTGAAGTTGTTCTTGTCTTTGAACCCTAAGCCTATGATAAGTGTCATACTCTAATGTCTTTCTTTTGATGTCCCTGAGGTCTCTAAAATTTCCTAGATATCTCTTGATGAAAGTTAGAATGTTTAAGTCTTTCTTATTGATAGTTAGGGTTTGCATATTGGGCATTAAACCCTAAAAAAATCTACTTTTCTTAAGACTTTAAAACCCTCAATTGTCTGTCGTGTGTAAAGTGCACTTTTGTTTTAATTTAATATTGACTTATAATCATAGGTTACTATCACTTAAGTCAACCTACTAAAGGGTCTTTAAGTCATTAGTTCATCGGCCCTTCAACCTAACTCAACCAGCCTCTCTGGTAAACTTTCATAAGCCTGAGTGCTAAATCATAATCGAAGGTCATATTTAATTGATATGAGGGCAGGAAAAAGGATTGGAAGGTTAGTATTTAAAAGGAATTTGGAATACAAATAGTCATCTCTATGTGGTTGAATTTGATGGGCATGCCTTTATAAAAGGCTAAAAGACAACTTTATGCAGGATATCATGGTATTTGTAGTGTTTGAAGATTGAAGACTAGTTAGTGTTTGTAGCTCAGACTATTTTGGAATGTTTGGGTACGAAAAAGGACCATGCCTAGCCTAAACGTACCCATCCAGATGCATTAGAACTATCGGTTTGGCCCACACGAGGAGAAGAACAAAAGTTACACCCCTTTGCAACTTTACACTGCCTCCTTTTGATGATTTTTGGGGTAGCAGAAAACCTTTCACCACAGGTAAACACTTCAGATATATAAAATACCAAGAGAGGTTATTGTAGAGGGACCCTATGTGATTGTGTTGCCTTAGATGGAATGTTTCTAAGTGACATGGTTTCTAAGTAACAGCTCGTCAAAGATTGCTATGTTTTTGCACTTTGGACACTTTAGGGATATCGCCGGTATAACGTAGCTCGGACTGTTTCGGCATGTTTGGGTGCAAAGCAAGACCATACCTACCCTGAACGTACCCATCTAGATGCATTGGAACTATCAATTTGGCCACACGAGGAGAAGAACAAAAGTTACACTCCTTTGCAACTTTACACTGCCTCCTTATGACGATTTTTGGGGCAGCAGAAAACCTTTCACCACGGGCAAATGCCTCAAATATATAAAAAACTGAGAGAGGTTATTATAAAGGGACTCTACATGATCATGTTTCCTAAGACAAAATGTCTCTAAGTGACATGGTTTCTGAGTAACATCTTGTCAAAGATTGCTACATTTTTACACTTTGGACTCTTCAGGGATATCGTCAGTACAATGTAGCTCAGACTATTTTGGCATGTTTGGGTGAGAGAAAGGACCATGCCTAGCCTAAATGTACCCATCCGGATGCGTTGGAATAGTCATTTTGGTTGCATCAGGAGCAGGACGAAAGTTACACCCCTTTGCAACTTTACACTACCTCCTCTGACAATTTTTGGGGCAGTAGAAAACTATTCACCATGGGCAAATGCCTAAAGATATATAAAACTGAGAGAGGTTATTGTAGAGGGACCCTATGTGATTGCGTTGCCTTTGATGGAATGTCTTTAAGTGACATAGTTTCTGAGTAAAATCTCATCAAAGATTGCTACCTTTTTGCACTTTGGACTCTTCAGGGATATTATCGGTACAATGTAGCTTGAACTATTTTAGCATGTTTGGGTGAAAAATAGGACCATGCCTAGCCTAAATGTACCCATCTAGATGCGTTGGAATAGTCAGTTTGGTTGCATCAGGAGCAAGACAAAAGTTACACCTGTTTGCAACTTTACACTGCCTCCTTCTGATGATTTTTGGGGCAGCAGAAAAACTTTCACCATGGGAAAATGCCTCAAATATATAAAAAATTGAGAGAAGTTATTGTAGAGGGACCCAACATGATCACATTTCCTAAGACAAAATGTTTCTAAGTGACAGTTTCTGAATAACATCTCGTCAAAGATTGCTGTGTTTTTGTATTTTGGACTCTTCAGGGATATTGTTAGTACAATGTAGCTCAGACTATTTTGGCATGTTTGGGTGAAAAAAAAGACCATGCCTAGCCTAAATGTACCCATCTGGATGCGTTGGAATAGTCAGTTTGGTCGCATCAGGAACAGGATGAAAGTTACACCCCTTTGCAACTTTACACTGCCTCCTGATGATTTCTGGGGAAGTAGAAAACCTTTCACCATAGGCAAACGCCTCAAAGATATAAAAAAATGAGAGAGTTTATTGTAGAGGGAACCTACATGATTGCATTGCCTTAGATGAAATGTCTCTAAGTTATATGGTTTTCGAGTAACATCTCATCAAAGATTGCTGCCTTTTTGCACTTTAGACTCTTTAGGGATATCGCCAATACAATGTAGTTCAAACTGTTTCGACATGTTTGGCTGAAAAATAAGACCATGCCTAGCCTAAATGTACCCATCTAGATGTGTTGGAATAGTCAATTTGGTTGCATTAGGAGCAGGATGAAAGTTACATCCCTTTGCAACTTTACACTACCTCCTGATGATTTTTAAGGCAGCAGAAAACCTTTCACCACGGAAAAATACCTCATAGATATAAAAAACTGAGAGAGGTTATTCTAGAGGGACTCTACATGATCACGTTACCTCAGACGGAATGTCTCTAAGTGAGTTTTTGAGTAACATCTCATCAAAGATTGCTACCTTTTTACACTTTGGACTCTTCAGGTATATCCTCGGTATAATGTAGCTCAGACTGTTTTGGCATGTTTGGGTGAAAAAAAGGACCATGCCTAGCTTAAAAGTACCCATCCAGACACGTTGGAATAGTTATTTTAGTTGCATCAGGAGCAGGACGAAAGTTACACCCCTTTGCAACTTTACACTACCTCCTTCTGACGATTTTTGGGGCAGCAGAAAACCTTTCACCAAGGAAAAATGCCTTAGAGATATAAAAAAATAAGAGATGTTATTATAGAGGAACCCTACATGATCGCGTTGCCTTAGATGAAATGTTTCTAAGTGACATGGGTTTTGAGTAACACCTCATCAAAAATTGTTGTCTTTTTACACTTTGGACTCTTCAGGGATATCATTGGTACAATGTAGCTTGAACTTTTTTGGCATGTTTGGGTGAAAAAAAGACCATACCTAGCCTAAACATACCTATCTAGATGCATTGGAATTGTCATTTTGGTCGCATCAGGAGCAAGACACCAAAAATGCAAAAGTTGCTTTGTGCAACTTGACAACATTGACACTTTTTTGCAACAAGACTCAAAGACTCAAACTGACCCCAAATGACTCAAACTGACTCAAAAACATATGAAATGGTCTTAGAAGACCTTATTACATACAATTGACTCAATCAAAAAAAAAATTCACTTTTTGGCCCCTCTTGGAGACATGACAACCTGGGTGCCCCTACACCATTAGTGCAACTGAAGTCAATAAAGTTTTCCTATTAAGAAAAAGAGCTTCCCTTAGCTTTAAGAAATATAAATATTCTATACTAACAAGGCCAACCATGTGAAGGTGGAAGTTCATGTGGCCTCTCCTAAGACCTAAGACACATGTATTCTAGTAGACGTAGGACACCTAAGACACCTATTGTATAGTATGTATCTAGATTTTATAGACATAGTAGACCTAAGATACCTAGTCTTTATACCTTATCATAGTCTAGACCTAAGTCAACTAGACACCTAGATTATAGTTCTACCTAAGACACCTATTATGGTAGACCTAGTTGACATATAGTACCTACCTAAGACACCTACCTAGAAGACACCTAGATCATTCTAGATTATACCTTATTCTAGTCTCTAGACAGGTCATTGATATATAGTATCTACCTAAGACACCTAGATTAAATTAAATACCTTTTTTCTAGTCTCTATCTACCTAGTTGACATATCGTATATACCTAAGACATAATTAGAGACACCTATTATCTAGTTAGAAATCAAGACACCTAGAGACACCTATATTTTATACAGTACCTAGATTTTATACATTACTCTCAGGATCAACTTCATCCATCACTTAGGTCTAACCCCATGAAGCATAACATGATGTAAAAATGTGTATATGAGTAAAAATGCAGCAGCAAATAAAAAAGACAAACCTTACAAATTAATATGTATACTTACAACTCAATGTAACATGACTTTACAAAATCAATGTGAATACTTACAAATTAATCCAATGAACCATCTGGATTTTCTCTACTCTTTATTGTGTCAAGTATTGCCTCATGGTCAGACTCGTGCACCTTCCACAAGGTCTTATTCAAAGGTCTACCCTGATATTGTATCAAATGAACATTGGATGCCACGACAAGGTTCGAGTAATGAAGAATCTTCCGATACGTGTCAAAGTCCTAAAATAGCCAAACATTAACACTCTTATGTGGGTACCTTTTAAGACATGTTCCAATAACAACCACTGAGCATGTAGGGTATTCGATGTTTTCTCCATTTGTAACTGGGGCCTCCAATTTCTTTTTGGCCTCAACACAACGACACAAGTAATAATCTATTCCCTCTTCGTTATCTTCATCTGCAATAACTACATATACATGCCCTACATTGATATGTGTAGCAAATTAGATGAAATTAGTCAACATTACAAAAACACTACAAAGTAAGATGACATTAGGAATTTCAAAAACTATGCAAATAGATATATTACCTAGTTGAACTAGATTTGATATGTGGTCAAAGTCAACTGATGATTCCATCTGTGTTAGTTCCAGTGCCGTTAGGCATTGATACGTGTCAAGTGGGCTAAGATAACTTAATTGCCATTTGTCAACCCATTTCTTTGACTCGCACTCATCCCAGGCTTGAATTGTACAGAAAGAACAAAAGCATGACATCTTTCATGTATGGATACTCCATGAACCTGCAATTGAGCTTTTGAAAGAGTGCATCTCACTTGATCCTGCCAATGTAGAACATTCCTCATATGGTGTAATGTTAGTATCATCTATCAACCAAAAAAATCTAGGAACTAAAGACTTACCTTCATTACATGGACCCATGGAAGCATTACACCACTCAACGATCGATTATGCATCTATCAACTTTGCATTGTCTTTATACTTTAACTCTTCTCATACTATGGCTCTTTTGATACATGCTCTTGCACCATCATGCTCCCCCTTTCCATGCCTGGCCTCACAAAAGTTCCACATATGCTAAACACCTATAAAATTATGCCTCCTACTCAGCCAATAGAAATTCTGTGAGTTCTTGAATTGTGACGCACAGTTATCCGACCATATGATATGCTGACTGAACAATATGCCCCTTCTAGCCAAATCATTGTAGAATTCCTGAAAGCAACCTTGCACGAACTCCATAGAATGTGTGTGATCATCACTAATATAGAAATGATACTCCCTTATGATCTTTCTGTCATCCTCTGTACTATCATTCGCATGAATGAATGCGATGTACACAAATATAGAAACCTGTGTGGAGTTGTAATATTGTGATTGCACCTCATGCTGTGGTTGTAGAATTTAGTTCTCTGTAAAGTCCAATTTCCTCTTCTCATGAAGTCTGCTTTCTTTGCATTCTTAGCTTCTATCTCTTCCTGTGTTGGTTTAATTCTTGATCATTTCCTCGGCATGACGAAGAATTTGTCTGTAGCATGATAAAGAGACCAATATTAGTTCCTAAGAAATGAATCCATTAAAATAACTAAAATATATGTCATTCAACCCTTCATAGTAAATATACATACAATCATCATGTAAAAGAGTAAATGTCACTCAACCAAAATAGGTACAAAGCATACAAAGCAAATTATTGCAGCCATACAAAGCATTATTGCACAATGTTATTGCAGCCATACAAAGCATTATGGTACAAAGTTCACTTTAGCCCTAGATGAGGATACGGTCAAAGGAGAGTCACCTATTGAGGCTACAAGTGAAGAGTACATGGGACTTCATGTTGACTACTTGTTGATAACCATCTAGTCATGAAAGGATATGTGATTGAGATTGTGGGAGACATCACACTAGGGCATGGTTTGGATTAGTATAGAGGGTGAAGAAGGGATATCAAGAGATAATTATTAATGTCAAGGCTCATTAATATGGCAATGCCAAACTCAAATAGATAATCATGTGCATTTTAGAGGCAAATTATTCCAGGCTGAAAACTCATGGTTTTAGGCAATTAAGTTGCATAAGGGTTAGGGTTTGTAGAGACACTCTTTGGAAGGTTTTTGTAATGCTTGAAAAGGTCGAGGCAGACCCAATTTGACATGTTTGGTGTCTTGGTTTGAAGATTGGAAGCTTGGAGATCAAAAAACCTATAGTGACCTATTTGTACAAGCCTAATTAGGCCTCTTGTCAAGTGGGACAGTCAATTATGGAATGATGAAGGCACTATGACATGATGAATTATACGATTCATGAAGACAATGATGGAGATCCATGGAGAAAACTAAGGAGGACAAGATAAAACACAAAATTTGTGAAGTTGCCAATGACAACAAATTTACCACCTAGCTGTCCTTAACTAATCCATGATTGCAAATGGATGTATTTTGGCTACTATTGACTTAAAGTGACTTATTTATGATGAATATAATGCTTGGAATTGTTAAATGTTAAATTCCTAAAATTCAATCACAATTAACATTGCAACACTACAATCTATAATTGTTAAATAACATGTCTTCTTTTGGTGAAAAGTGATGCTTTCAAGTAGGGTTTTGATGAAAGAGCATTCTTAAAGTGTGGATGACAGTTTAGATCAAGAAGTTGAAATTTTGAATTGAGAAGGTGTTTATTGGGTACTAGGGCTACTAGGATTTGGGTGGCTTGTGAAGGAATAGACAACAATTGAAGAGTGTCGACTTGAGTAAGGGTTCAGAATGGTTGTGTTTGAGTTCTTGAGGGATAAGAAGACCTCTAGTAACCTTGTTAGGTTTTGAAGTATTGAAGACCCTCTTTGTGCCTTTGTATAGGGAGATTGCTTGAGCGGAAAGCTTATGAAATTTGAAGAAACTATTGGTATGAGCCCTTTGGATTGAGTTGAACCCTACCTCTGCATCACATACCTAGGACTATCATAAAAATCATTAGACTAATATCGGTGATTTAGGGTATTGAATGGTATATAGTCAATCAAGGTAACCACCATCATGTGCTAACAAAGGACAATTAGGAAATTTTGAAATATTGTTGTGTCATGTGCATACAAATCATCATGAATAGGTGCATAAGAAATTTCCTAGCCCAAGATATGTGCATACAAATCATCATGTCATGTGCATACTTGTATGATCTTGGCACCTATTCATTTGTATTTTAACTTGTTAATATGACAAGATAATAGTGGGATTGTATTTTTATTATGTTGTAAGGATTTATTCTTGTATAGTTTGACATCATGGTATGTTAAGGTCTATTTATTACACATAATTATTAAAGAGCCGAAGTGGAGAAAATATACATGGCATCATGTGAGATTGTAGGCTGCTTTCTTGATTGGGAATGTGTAATGTTGACCTTTGGTATATCTTTTATTATTCATACCATGAACTAATTTAAAACATAGTCTATTATATAAACACAAGATATGTATACATAGTCTTTTTATTATGCATACTAGATACAAGTGATATAAACATGTATGATAAAACATGATAAACTAATTCAAATAGAATTAAGGAAAATGTAAAGAACATGCATGTAAAGACTTCACATACCTAAAAAATGGAGATTCGAATGGAGACAGTACCCAATTATGTAGTGTTTTTTCTTCTTGCATCAAACTCCTCAACAATTTGAGCTTTTCACCACTTGCTTCCTTGTCAATGTTAAATTGAATAACACTCAAATATAATTAGTAACAACAATACTATTAACCAATCTATAATGTTAAATTCCTAAAATTGAATCACAATTAACATTGCAACACTACAAAAATTGAAACTTGAATAGATATATATCAAATTTGATGTGAAAACTATGTTATTTCCTCCTTCTCAAGTTGGCAAAGCAGAAAAGGAGGTGGAAAGATCACGCAAATGTGGTAGAATGTGTAAAATGTACATGTGAAGTTCCCAATAGCATGAAAACACATTTTTTTGTCAGAACACGCACATAATCAGCATGAAAATAGAGCATGTGGACCTGGATCACGGGGGTCCAAGCCTTTTTACCATTTCTATAGCAGGACAAAATGCAAGCGTGTTATAACACGTTCACATTTTGTCCTGCTATAGATTGATCCATAAATATTTGTGCTTATCTCACCTTTGATAGCACATTTACAATATCTCACCTCTAGTTCCATTAGCTCATGTTCTATCTCTCACCTCTCTATATCTCACTTATCTCTCCCCCTCACCTCTCTACCTCTCCCCTCTCTATGTCTCTTAGTCGCTCCTTGTCTACCTCTCCATCCATCCTTAGCCATCTAGGTCTCACTTAATCCTAACCCCTAAAGCCTCAACCCTCAACCCTTAAACCTTAAATCCTAAACCCTATCCCTAAACCCTCAACACTTTACCTTAAACCCTATTCCCTCAACCATAAACCCTAATCCCTCAACCCTAAACCCTACACCCTATCACTAAACCCGAATCCCTTAACCCTTAGCCCTAATTCCTCAACCCTCAATCCTTAAACCTTCAACCCTAAACCCTATCCCTAATCCCTATACCCTTGACACTCTACTTTAACCCTAATCCCTCGACCCTCAACCCTATCCCTAAACCCTCAACCCTCAAACCTAAACCCTCAACCCTCAACGTCAAACCCTAATCCCTTAACCCTTAACTCTAATCCATCAACCCTAAACCCTATCCCTAAACCATAATCCCTTAGCCCTCAACTCTAATCCCTCAACCCTCAACCCTAATCCCTCATCCCTAAACTCTAAATGCTATCCCTATTCCTAAACCCTCAATGGGCTCAATACTATACCTTAAACCCTAATCCCTTATCCCTAAACCCTCCAACCCTATCCCTAATCCCTATACCCTCGATACTCTACTTGAATCCTAATCCCTTGACCGTCAAGCCTATCCATAAACCCTCAACCCTCAATGTCAAACCCTAATCCCGCAACCCTTAACTCTAATCCGTCAACCCTAAAACCTATTCCTAAACCCTCAACACTATACCTTAAACCCTAATCCCTCAATCCTAAACCCTAAACCCTATCCCTAAACCCTAATCCATCAACCCTCAACCCTAATCCCTCAACCCTCAACCCTAATCCCTCATCCCTAAACCCTAAATGCTATCCCTATTCCTAAACCCTCAACAGGCTCGATACTATATCTTAAACCCTAATCCCTTATCCCTAAACCCTCCAACCCTATCCCTAATCCCTATACCCTCGACACTCTACTTTAACTCTAATCCCTCAACCCTCAATGCTATCCCTAAACCCTCAACCCTCAATGTCAAACCCTAATCCCTCAACCCTTAACCCTAATCCCTCAACCCTAAACCCTATCCCTAAACCCTCTCTCACTTTCTTATATCTTTCCCCTCACCTCTCTATCTCTCACCTTTGTTTCCCCTCACCTCTCTACTTATCCATAAACACTAAACGCTATCCATGAACCCTTTACCCTTGACACTATATGTTAAACCATAATCCCTTAACCCTCAGCCCTAAAACCTCAACCCTCAATCCTTAAACCTTCAACCCTAAACCCTATCCCTAATGCCTCTACTCTAAACTCTATCCCTATTCCTAAACCCTCAACCCTCAACACTATACCTTAAACCCTAATCCCTTATCCCTAAACCCTAAACCCTATCCCTCAACCCTAAAACCTATCCCTAAACCCTTGACACTCAACAGTGTATCTTAAACCCCAATCCCTTAACCCTCGGCCCTAAAGCCTCAACCCTCAATCATTAAACCTTCAACCCTAAACCCTATCCCTAATCCCTCTACGCTCGACGCTTTACTTTAACCCTAATCCCTTGACCATCAACCCTATCCCTAAACCAACTCTACTTTAGATTTAATACTCTACTATTAAAGCTTAGCATTCACACAAATGCAGACATGTTCATATTATAGAAGACTGCATTATATTAGACTATTAGAGATCCTTCAAGAAAATGTAATAACAAAACTACTTTGCCTTATGTTAGCTTACAATTAAACCCATTCTTTTTGACACTCTTCTCTTAATAAAGTAAGAGTAATAAGAATAGAAGGCAGAGAATTTGATCTTACTAGTATGCATGGTCGGTTTACATTCCGTGACTTCATTTCCATTGAATAAAAAGGTTTATCTGATTTGAAAGGTGGGGCAGAGTTTACTGTCATGTACTTTTCTAGATGATAGGGTCCATAATGTCTAGGGTTCTTCAAAGAAAGGCCTGTAACAGAATTAAGTTTTTGTTAGACTAATCCTCCTGGTAAAGCTACAATTCAAATCCCTGCTTTGAAAGTTGAAATAAATTAAATTAGACATACAATTTTGATTTTCTTCCATTACTTCAACATCATTATTTTCCTCATCAAAAACCAATTCAATCAACAACTTGCTGCCCATTGGTTGACTTGATTTGCATCCTCTGTTAGAAGAAGGGCATTTTTTATCTGTATCAATGTTGGTATTCATAAGCTGAAGAGCATTGATATTTTTCACACACCCTATTCTTTAAAATATCTTAACCTTAAAATATGACTTGGATATGTACTTGAACACAATGAAATCTCCAATCTCTAGCCCATGATGATTCACAAAATTTTCCCAACCCTGCCTAAATTCTAGTTTATTTATGGTACCCCCTAATTGTACATCCCACTCCTGCCCACCTGGACCTTGCAACACTGTATGTTTGTCTGTGTTGTCTATAAACTATGAAACAAATGTAGGAGGAATGCGCTGCCATAAACACATTACACAATTAGATTTTACAAGTTCTTAATAGTGTACAGGAAATAAAAGAATGAAAAATAATGTATAGAGTTATCAATTTTTGTGTAAAGTCTCCAAGCATAACTTTGAAGAAGGAGGCACGCCCATTAAACCAATTCATTCAACAACTTGCTACCCATTGGTTGACTTGAACTGCATACTCTATTAGAAGAAGGGCATCTTTTATCTGTATCAATGTTGGTATTCATAAGCTGGAGAGCATTGATGTTTTTCACACACCCTATTCTTTGAAATATCTTATCCTTAAAATATGACTTGGATTTGTACTTGAACACAACAAAATCTCCAATCTCCAGCCCATGATGATTCACAAAATTTTCATTGAATAAAAAGGTTTATTTGATTTGAAAGGTGGGGTAGAGTTCACTGTCATGTGCTTTTCTAGATGATAGGGTTCATAATGTCCAGGGTTCTTCAAAGAAAGGCCTATAATATACTTATGTTTTTGTTATACCAATCCTCATGGTAAAGCTACAATTCAAATGCCTGCTTTGAAAGTTGAAATAAATTAAATTAGACTTACAATTTTGATTTTCTTCCATTGCTTCAACAACATCATTGTTTTCTTCATTAGAAACCAATTCAATCAGCAACGTATTGCCCATTGGTTGACTTGAACTGCATCCTCCATTAGAAGAAGGGCATTTTTTATCTGTTTCAATGTTGGTATTCATAAGCTGAAGAGCATTGATATTTTTCACACACCCTGTTCTTTGAAATATCTTAACCTTAAAATATGACTTGGATATGTACTTGAACACAACAAAATCTCCAATCTCCAGCCCATGATGATTCACAAATTTTTTCCAACCCTGCCTAAATTATAGTTTATTTATGGTGCCCCCTAATTGTACATCCCACTCCTGCCCACCTGGACCTTCGTATGTTTGTCTGTGTTGTCTATAAAATGTGAAACAAATGCAGGAGGAATAAGCTGCCATAAACACATTACACAATTAGATTTTACAAGTTCTTAACAGTGTACAGGAAATAAAAGAAAGAAAAATAATGTATAGAGTTACCAATTTTTGTGTAAAGTCTCCGAGCATAATTTTGAAGGAGGCACACCCATTAAACCAATTCATTTAGCAACTTTTTGCCCATTGGTTGACTTGAACTGCATACTCTATTAGAAGAAGGGCATCTTTTATCTGTATCAATGTTGGTATTCATACGCCGAAGAGCATTGATATTTTTCACACACCCTGTTCTTTGAAATAATTTAACCTTAAAATATGACTTGGATATGTACTTGAACACAACAAAATCTCCAATCTCTAGCCCATGATGATTCACAAAATTTTCCCAACCCTGCCTAAATTCTAGTTTATTTATGGTACCCCCTAATTGCACATCCCACTCCTGCGCACCTAGGCCTTGCAACATCATATGTTCATCTATGTTGTCTATAGACTATGAAACAAATGCAGGAGGAATGCGCTGCCATAAACACATTACACAATTAGATTTTACAAGTTCTTAACAGTGTACAGGAAATAAAAGAATAAAAAATAATGTATAGAGTTACCAGTTTTTGTGTAAAGTCTCCAAGCATAACTTTGGAGAAGGAGGCATGCCCATTAAACCAATGCATTCAACAACTTGCTACCCATTAGTTGACTTGAACTGCATACTTTGTTAGAAGAAGGGCATCTTTTATCTGTATCAATGTTGGTATTCATACGCTGAAGAGCATTGATGTTTTTCACACACCCTATTCTTTGAAGTATGACTTGGATATGTACTTGAACACAACAAAATCTCCAATCTTCAGCCCTTGATGATTCACAAAATTTTCCCAACCCTGCCTAAATTCTAGTTTATTTATGTTACCCCTTAATTGTACATCCCTAAACCCTAATCCCTAATCCCTTAACCCTAAACCCTAATCCCTAATTCCTAAACCATAAACCCTAATCCCTAATTATAATTTATGGTACCCTAATCCCTTATCTCTAAACCATAAACCCTATCCCTAAATCCTCAACCCATAACACTTAAACCTTAAATCCTAAACCCTATCCCTATTCCTAAACCCCCAACCATTAACACTATACCTTAAACCCTAATCCCTATCACTCAACCCTTAACCCTTAAAACTTGAACCCTAAAACCTATCCCTACACCCTCGACACTCAACACTATATCTTAAACCCTAATCCCTTAACCCTCATCCCTAAAGCCTCAACCCTAAATCCTTAAACCTTCAACCCTAAACCCTATTCCTAATCCCTCTACCCTTGACACTCTACTTTAACCCTAATCCCTTGACCATCAACCCTATCCCTAAACCCTCAACCCTCAACTCAACATTAAACCCTAATCCATCAACCCTAATCCCTAAACCCTAAACCCTATCCCTAAACCCTCAACACTATACCTTAAACCCTAATCCCTATCCCTCAACCCTTAAAACTTAAACCTATCCCTACACCTTCAACACTCGACACTATATCTTAAGCCTTAAACCCTTATCCCTAAAGCCTCAACCCTCAATCCTTAAACCTTCAACCCTAAACCCTATCCCTAATCGCTCTACCCTCGACACTCTAACCCTAATCCCTTGACCATCAACCCTATCCCTAAACTCAACCCTCAACTCTCAACATTAAACCCTAATCCATCAACCCTAAACTCTAATCTATCAACCCTAAACCCTATCCCTCAACCCTCAACACTATACCTTGAACCCTAATCCATCAACCCTAAAATCTAATCCCTCAACCCTCAACCCTAAACCCTATCACTAAACCCTCAACCCTCGATACTATACCTTAAACCCTAATCCTTCAACCCTCAACCCTAATCCCTCAACCCTCAACCCTAAACACTATACCTATTCCTAAATCCTCAACCCTCGACACTATACCTTAAACCCTAATCCCTTATCTCTAAACCCTAAACCCTATCCCTTGACCCTTAACCCTTAAAACTTAAACCCTAAACCCTATCCCTCAACCCTTAACCCTTAAAACTTAAACCCTAAAACCTATCTCTAAACCCTCGACACTCAACACTATATCTTAAACCCCAATCCCTTAACCCTCAGCCCTAAAGCCTCAACCCTCAATCATTAAACCTTCAATCCTAAACCCTATCTCTAATCCCTCTACCCTTGACACTCTACTTTAACCCTAATCCCTTGACCATCAACCCTATCCTTAAACCCTCAACCCTCAAACCTTAACTCTCAACATTAAACCCTAATTTGTCAACCCTAAACCCTAATCCCTCAACCCTAAACCCTCAACCCTCAACACTATTCCTTAAACCCTAATCCATCAATCCTAAACCCTAATCCCTCAACCCTAAACCCTCAACCCTCAACACTATTCCTTAAACCCTAATCCCTCAACTCTAAACCCTAATCCCTCAACCCTAAACCCTAAACCCTATCCCTAAGCACTCAACCCTCAGCACTATACCTTAAACCTTATTCCCTCAACCCTCAACCCTAATCCCTCATCCCTAAACCGTAAATGCTATCCCTATTCCTAAACCCTCAACCCAAGACACTATACTTTAAACCCTAATCCCTTACTCCTAAACCTTAAACCCTATCCCTCAACCCTTAATCCTCAAACCTTAAACCATAAAACCTATCTCTAAACCCTCAACCCTATACCCCCAACCATCTACTTAAGCCCTAATCCCTCAATCATCAACCCTATACCTTAAACCCTGAAGCCTACACCCATAAACCCTCATCCCTAGACCATATTACCTCACCCTTATATCCTAAACCCCAAATATTGTGCCTCAACCCTATACTTAAATTAAACCTAAACCATACGTGCTCTCAACCCAAGTCACCCTATGCCTTATTGATGTGGAGCACACAGCGGGAAACGCATAATGGGCCTAATTTACTCACCATCGGCAAGACTAACAAATGAGCCGCCGATCCATCACCATCAGTCGGACAACCACCGTCAGAAAGACTTTCCTAAGTCTCTTTGTGTCCAAACTCACATCGATATCTCAACTGGCTTTAACTTTAGTGAGACATCTTCTATCGGCCAAGTCTTTCATCCTTCTGCCAATACCCGATGACGGTTAAGTTCCTCCTCGTCTCAACCATGATGGCTTCCACACCGGTTGGATTTGACCTTATTGGCAAGACCCTTCCTATTGGCAAAACTCTTAACTTGTCTCCTGATGCGCCGATGGTATTTACCTTCAGTGAGACTTGTTCTGTCGGCGAACACTTGCAATCTTTGGCCGATGCACCTATGAACCAACACCCTCGGTGAGACTTGTTCCATTGGTGGGACTTACTTCAGAGCTACCGATACACCGATTACTCCGATGTCACCTTTGACCTTCTCTCGTCGGCATGACAATTACTATCGGCCACCTTAGGGTTTGCTATGCCAATACACCGATGCACAATTTACCTTCTTCCGAACCCTAGCACATGGAGATGCTAGGTCAACCTACTGTGCAACTTGCACTGTTTGGATCCTCTGCACTGCCGAACAATGAAACAAAATAGAAAACAAAAAATGGATATTGTACAATGAAGCCATTCTATTGATTTTGACAGAAATCTTCCCAGTGGAATGCTTCACATCGACATATTGCAACAACGGAAAGCATAGAAAGAATGGAAATCTATAGTCAAACAATTTACAGTTGCAGGAAACGGAAAATCAAATTGACAGAACATAATCATTCTATTTCTCCTTAGCGCAATACACAATCACACTCAATCACACTTCTTCGATCTGATTACAATACCATCATTTGGTTTGTTCCTTTGGGTTTATAAACTCGCCTTGAGGAGAACCAACCGATTCCAAGCGGTTGGGAGAAAAACCATCTTGAGATTAACAATTTGACAAAATGTGACCTAAGTCACTTGGGACTTACAAACAGAAATGAAATGCATTGGTCAAATACACCTTATTACAACACAAAACATGATTTTCTAGGTGCTCCTGCACCATACTCCCTAGGTGAAAGTTGTCTCAAGTCCTCTTAGAGACTAACTGCTGCAAATCACCACCTTGCTTTTTGATGTCTTCTTCTAGCATCCATGTGGCCTCTGAGTCTGGAAGTCCTTGCCATTTGACTAAGTGCTCAAAATAGGTCTAATTTCTTGTCTTCTTGGCTATCCTACTATCCAAGATGCACTCCATCTTCGGTGGATCCTTAGGTGGTAAATACTGCACCCACTTTGCATTGTCTTGGATAGAATCTATTGTACCTTCTCCTGTAACAAGACTCTTATATATTGTCGGATCAGGAACATTGAATATAGGTGAAATAGCAATATCATCAGGGAGTTCAATTTTGTAAGCATTAGGATCATATTTCTCTAGAATCTGACAAGGTCCAATTTTTTGCATCATTAACTTGCTGTGTTTTCCTATGGACAGTCTGTTCTTGTTGAGATGAACCATGACCATATCTCCTATTTGGTACTGCACATCCCTTCTTCTTTGATCCACTCTAGCCTTGATCTTCTGATTGTTTTGGTGTAGAGTATTTCTGACTTGTTGATGGATCTCTTTCATAGCCTCTGCAAATGTATCAGCATGTCCACTCCTTTTGTCCAACCCTTGAACATCTCATAATTCAAAAATTCCTCTAGGATGACTACCATAGACAACTTCAAAAGGACTTAGACCTGTACTTCTATTTGTAGAATCATTATAGGCATACTCTGCTTGTGGGAGTACCACATCCCAACTACTGCCATGTTATCTTGTCAAACATCTCAGCAGATTGCCTAATGACCTATTCACAACCTCAGTTTGGCCATCAGTTTGAGGATGATAGGCTGAAATAAAAGACAAATTTTGACCCAATTGTTTCCACAAGGTTCTCCAGAAATGTCCCACAAATTTGTTGTCTCTGTCAGATACAATACTCAAAGGTAACCCATGAATCCTGAAGATTTATTTAAAGAACAAACCTGCAATGTAACTAGCATCATTGGTGGTTTTACAAGGAATAAAGTGAGCCATCTTGTTGAACCTGTCTACCACAACAAACACACTATCATAACCTGTCCTTGTCTTGGGCAATCCCATCACAAAATCCACACTCAAACTTTCCCAAGGTATGTTTGGTATGGGCAAAGGTTGGTACAGTCCTGCATTGGTTGAGACCCCCTTTGCTCTTTGGCAAATCATACAACTCTCAACAAACCTTCTGATATCAGATTGCAGCATTGGTCAAAAGTAAAATCTTTTTACAAGATCTAAGGTCTTATTGAGCCCAAAATGTCCTCCTAAACCACCACTATGTTTCTCCTTCACTATATTATCCCTCATTGAACACTTAGGGATACATAGTTGACTCCCTTTAAACAAAAGTCCATCCTGCAATGTATAATCTAAAAATTCATTGTGGAAAGCATTGGCAAACTCACTACATACCTTGTAAATCTCCTTGAAATCTTTGTCCTTTTTATACAATCCTTTGATTGCCTCAACTCCCATGCTTTGTAGCTGCACTTCTTGCACTGTCAACACCCTTCTGCTTAAAGCATTAGAAACCTTATTGGTTATCCCTTTCTTATGCTTGATGATGAAGATGTATGCTTGAAGACTTTCCACCCACTTCATGTGTCCATGACTGATCTTTTCTTGTCCATTCAAAAAACTGAGAGCATGATTGTCAGTGTATACAATAAATTCTTTAGGAAGCAAGTAGCGCCTCCATTTTTTCAGAGCTTGTACCATGGCATACAACTCTAAATCATAAGAGTACTCCCTCTTAGCTTCATTCAATTTTTCACTGAAAAAGGCTACTGATCTGCCTTCTTGGCTCAACACTGTGCCTATGGCTAGTCCACTTGCATCACATTCAATTGTGAAAACCTTATTGAAATCAGGTAACACTAAAACAGGAAATGTAGCAACTTTTTGTCTCAGACTCTCAAAGCTCCTATCTGCTTCTCTTGTCCACACAAACTTCACCTTACAACCACCCTTGATGGTTTCCAACGTAGGTGCACAGATGTCACTGTAATTCTTAATGAATATCCTGTAAAATGTGGCCAAGCCTTGGAAACTTCTGACCTCTCCTGCTGTCCTAGGTGTAGGCCAATTCAAAATAGCCTCTACCTTAAAAGGATCCATTTTCAAATCACCCTTAGAGATGACAAAACCTAGGTACACCAATTCTTGTTTCTTGAAGTCACACTTTTCTAAGTTTATCAGTAACTTCTGATCTTTCAGCCTCTTCAAGACTATCTCCAAATGTTCCAAGTGTTCTTCCTTGCTCTTACTGAACACCAAGATATCATCAAGGTAGACTACCACAAATTTCCCTATGAATTCCTACAACACCTCATTCATCAGCCTCATAAAGGTGCTAGGGGCGTTTGAAAGACCAAAAGGCATCACAAGCCACTCATACAACCCTTCATTGGTTTTGAAAGATGTCTTCCACTCATCCCCATCTCTTATCCTTATTTGGTGATACCCACTCTTCAAGTCTATCTTGGAGAAATAAGTAGCCCCTCCCAAACAATCCATTAGATCTTCTATTCTAGGAATAGGAAACCTATACCTGATGGTTATCCTATTTATTGCCCTAGAATCAGTACACAGTCTCCATTTCCCATCCTTCTTTGGGGCTAAAACAGTAGGTACTACACATGGGCTAAGGCTCTTCCTTATCAGCCCTTTGTTTAGGAGTTCTTGAATCTAGTTTGCTATCTCTTCATTCTGTTGAGGGGTTATTTTATATGCTGCCTTATTGGGGAGTACCGCTCTGGGTATGAGATCTATCTGATGGCTAATGTCTCTGACAGGTGGTAGGGAGTCAGGTATATCTTTTGCAATCACTCCTTTGTAACTCTCAAGCAAATCTCTGACCTCCTTAGGCCATACTTCTCTCACAATTTCCTTCTTTTCCCCCTCAGGCTTCACAATCAAAGCAAAACCTACTCTATCACCTTCCTTTAATGTGTCCATGAATTCTTTTTCTCCTACCATCATTACACTAGACCCTACATGATGTGGATCCTCTTCTACCAATGACTGTATCCTATAAGTCACACCATCCTTTTGGAATGAGTAAGCATTCTTTTCTCCATCATGATGAGCCTTTCTATCAAAATGCCATGGTCTGCCTAACAAAAGATGGCAAGTATCCATTGGAAGGATGTCACACAAAATTTTCTCTCTATACCCCCCAATACTAAATTCTACCCATGCCCATTCATTGATGAGTATGTGCTGCCCCTTATTCAACCAACTGACTTTATATGGACTGCTATGGGGTATCTTTTCTAGATTTAACTTATTCACTGCTTCCAAAGATATAATATTATCAGTAGAACCAGAGTCAGTAATAACTTTACAAACCTTACCTTGGATCTTGCAGTTGATTCTAAACAAATCCCTCCTTTGAGATGGTTCAATTTGCACTGGTTCCTTGAGCAACGTCCTCTTGATCATCAGATTTTCTCCCATTTCTGATGCTAGATTCACTTCAGGAGATGTGACACTCCTTGCATCTTCTTGAATCAAAGTGGTTCTCTTCTCACCACCATGAGAAGTTGAGGCCTTCTCTGGACACTTGTATGCCGAGTGCCCTATCTGATTGTAGTTATAACATCTCATATTGGAGAATTTGGATCCTCTACCTGATCCATTTGTCCCACCTCTTCCATTAGGCCTTCTTCCTCGGTAGCCTCCTTTGCTACTGGAGTCTCCAACTTGCTCTTCTTGGCTAGACTCACCACTAGGCCTCTGGTTAGGACTTCTTCCTACAAAACTGCCTCTGCCTTTGAAATTTCTTCCACCTCTACCTCTATTATTCTGCTCACTCTTTCTCTTTATCTTCTCTTCAGCCCTTAAGGCCATTTGGAAACACTTGTTCGCTATTTCTGGTGCTAAGATGCTGATCTCATCTTGGATGTTCATCCTTAGGCCATTCAAATACCTGGCCACCTTCTCTGACTCTTCTTCTTGTCTCTTTGATCTGAGACTGAGTTTATGAAATTCTTGTGTGTATGCATTCACATCAAGGTCTCTCTGTCTGAGGTTCTGTAATTTCTTATACATCTGCATGTTATAGTCCAGGGGTAAGAATTATGCCTTGATTTTGGTCTTCATCCTTACCCAGGAGGTTATCATATTCTTCCCCTCCTTGACTCTCTCTCCTTGCTCATAATTCCACCATGCAAGAGCAAATCCCTTCAATTTTGCCTTTGCCAACTTAACCCTCTTATCATCAGGGACTTCTTTGTATTCGAAGTGATTGTTTAATGCCTCAATCCAGTCAATCACCTCTTTAGCTTCCATACTTCCACTATACATAGGTAACCCATCTATGGTGTCCCTATTGATCGACTTCAATGCATTTATAAATGCCCTTTGGTCTGCTGGTATCTTCTCTATCTTCTTATTGGTTTCATTAATTTCTATATTGCCTTCATCACTGTCACTTTCATCTTCCCTATCTTTACTTTTGGACTGCTTGAACTCTCCCAACTTGGATTCAAGCATCTCCTCGATCAGCGTCCTTATGGCGTCCTGTGAAATACTTTTGGGAGGCATCCTCTCCACCTCTGTCTTGCTTTCTCTGTCTGACATACACTATTCACAAATAGTACCCAAACGCCAACACTCTTGCAAATCCTCAATTTGACTTGTCGTCTAAATCTTTTCGGGCTCTGATACCAATATGATGGGGAGCGCATAGCGGGAAACGCAGAACGGGCCTAATTTACTCACCGTCAGCAAGACTAACACATGAGCCACCGATCCATCACCATCAGTCAGACAACCACCATTGGAAAGACTTTCCTAAGTCTCTCCGTATCCAAACTCACACCGATAGCTCACCCGGCTTTAACTTCGGTGAGACATCTTCTATTAGCCAAGTCTTTCATCCTTCTGCTGATGCCTAATGATGGTTAAGTTCCTCCTCATCTCAACCATGACAGCTTCCACACTGGTTAGATGTGACCTTATCAGCGAGACCCTTCCCGTCGGTGAAACTCTTAACTTATCTCCTGATGCGTCGATGGTATTTACCTTCGGTGAGACTTGTTCCATCGGAAAACACTTGCAATCTTTGGCTGATGCGCCAATGAACCAACACCCTTGGTGAGACTTGTTCCATTGGTGGGACTTACTCCGAAGCTGCCGATACGCCGATTACTCCGATGTCACCTTTGACCTCGGAATGACAATTACTATCGGCCACCTTAGGGTTTGCTTCGCCAATACATTGATACATAGTTTACCTTCTTCCGAACCCTAGCACATGGAGATGGTAGGTCAACCTACTGTGCAACTCGCACTATTTGGATCCTCTACACCGCTGAACAATGAAACAAAACAAAAAACAAAAAATGGATATTGTACAACGAAGCCATTCCACTGATTTTGACAGAAATCTTACCAGTGGAATGCTTCACATCGACATATCGCAACAACAGAAAGCACAAAAAGAATGGAAATCTACAGTTAAACAATTTGCAGTTACAGGAAACAGAAAATCAAATTGATAGAACATAATCATTCTATTTCTCCTTAGCACAATACACAATCACACTCAATCACACTTCTTCTTCAATCTGATTACAATATCATCACTTGGTTCGTTCCTCTAGGTTTATAAACTCGCCCTGAGGAGAACCAACTGATTCCAAGCAGCTGGGAGAAAAACTGTCTTGAGATTAACAATTTGACAAAATGGGACCTAAGTCACTTGGGACTTACAAACATAAATGAAAATTCATTGGTCAAATAGACCTTATTACAACACAAAACATGATTTTCTAGGTGCTCCTACACCACTTATATACCCTCAATCCATATTGTAAACCCTAAACCCAATATCATAAGCCCTAATCCCTGTGCCTTACACACTTAATCTTATACACTCAACAACCTGAATATTAACCCTCAACTGTAACCCTCAACCCTCTAATCTCTAATCTCTACCCTCTACCTATTACTTAAGCCCTAATCCCTTAACCCTCAACCCTCAAAATTATATAGGCTCAAGTCCTTATATACCCTAAACCCAAAACACTTAGATACATACATACATACATGCATACATACAAACATACATACATACATACATGTACATACATACAAGCATGCATACATGTACATACATACAAGCATGCATACATACCTACAAGCATACATATATACATCCATGAAACATACTTATGAAACTTGACCATAACTCATTCAAAGGAAGACATAACATGAATGCGTTGTAATGCGCTTGCATTATGTCAAATTGGAAAAATACCGGTAAACATGCAAAAAGGAAAAAAGCACAATATAACGCGAGAGCATTATAACGCACTCACGTTATATTGTGCTTTGGGAATCCCAAGCCTTAGGCTTGGGATTTGCTTTGGATTTCTAACCCAAAGGCTTGGAGTGCCTTTTCAACATCCACAGATGTGTTTTTGCAAATTCTACAAGATTTCACTTAATTTTGTTCGTGCTAACCCTTAGATTTGTACGTGTTTCAAGGTCAAACAAATCAAACACCTAGGTAATGTTAGGCTTTCTCTTATCTATTTAACGATGTAATTTTTTTCACATTTTGACAATGTTAAGACTTTCATCTTTAATTTCTTTTGTTGGTGTGTCTGTTTTTGGGCAAAAACCACTCTTTGGTCTTTTTTTCATTGTAAATTAACCATTCATTGAAATTTCAAAAAAAATACATATTTAGAAACTAGACTCCATTCTACACATATTAAAAAAAAATTTCAATTAGTTTTCAAAATTTATAGGGGTAGCATGGCCAAAATTCTATTTTTTAGGATGTGTCCACTTTGAAAATTAATAAAAAATTAAATATTCATAAAAAAATATCAGAAAAATCGAGCATAAACTACATGCTGTTAGATAGTTTCTCAGTGAAGCGATTTTAAAAATACCAAAAAAAAGTTAACCTTTTGAGGGAGCCACAAAACATGCTATCTTATGTTTTTTTGACAGAAACCACCAATTTCTGTGCCTTCCTTTTTTAAACCCCTTAATCTATACCATTTAAAAAAAAAAATAGTAGTTTAGAAAGTAGACTTGGAGCACTATGAACATTATTTTGGTTGCATCTCCAAATTTTGAGTGTAACTATACTCAATTTCTCATCCAAGGCCAACATTTCCTGATTTCAGAAAAAAAAAGTGGCCACTTAAGACCCCTTTTTGGCCCCCCATCTTCTTGCACTTACCTAAAACAAGTTTTACAAAATGTGGCATATATGCCATCTCAAGATCTATCAATCCCTAAATGTATCAATCTCTAGCAAATCCTAGTGCTGGATCATCAAAATCGAGCCTCCTTGAAGAACTTGGTGGCTCTAAAGTTGCCTACACAATAACAATTCAAACCACAAATTACATTAATTATGTGAATGGTTGACAAGATAGACTACTAAATAGAAACTTATATACTATAATTTAGAAATTATCAATTTAACATCAAAATTGCTATATTGCACTATAATATATCAAAAATGCAATTCTTGTTTACTTCAAGTCTTGCTCTTTTTTCTACAAGATGTTCTGCATATGATTGTCTCGTAGGACGATCAAGAGTCCTTGTATATCGAAATGGTCCCAGATTCGTCACATTGTTGAATCGGGCAGAGGACTATCTAGCAGGTAAAATAAAATTGATACAAATTAATATATAATTGTTGACAAATAATCATATTTACTAAACATATATCTACTCCTATCTAAATGTATATATCTGTAATATAAAATAAACACATACCTGCTATGATGCTTGTACACTTGTTGTAGACGGGCTCATGATGGATGAACTAGCTAAGATAGTTTCCTATATAAAAAATGACAAGAATGTAACACAATTTAAATGCACATGTACATATAATCATAATGTCGAGAATATAAAAAAAATGTATACCTATTGTGTTGCTTCTTCCAATGTGTCAACAACAGTCAACATGGTTGTAAAAGTACTAGGTTGCTGCATAAAAAGACAAGAATACATTAGACTATCAATCGATGTACATGTATTTAAACATAATAGATTTCAAAAATCAACATCTAAATAACAATTTAAATGATACCATATATTGAGTCTCTAGGCCAAATGAAATGGCCGATTGAGTAGTCTCTTGGACTTGTGAAATTTGATCCTCTATCAGCAACTATTAAAGACTTTGACACATAAACATATAATAGTACTAATATCTCTTATAAAATATGAGAGAAAAGATAAAATGCACTATGAAATTACTTTAAGTCTTACCGGTGCCTCCATATCATCTCTTCCACACAATGTCTCTCCTAGAAATGCTCCACTTTGTGCTCTCTCATCTCCTACATCTGACATATCATGGACCTCATAGTCAGATGTGTCCATTCCAGAGCCTCAGTGGACTATCGAAGAGGACCCAAACATATATTGTGGCACATAATACAGTAATGGGGGCACACAAATATGTACTGAAGAGGAGGGTGTCCCAATAGCAATTGATGCAATAGGTGCATCACCATCATGATGGGATGCACCATCATGCGGCTGCGCAACATGTGAGCTCTGTGTGATCAAATGGTCACTCAATGCGTGTATGGTCAAAATACTCTGACTTCCTGCATCTACAATAATCTCTGGGTAAGGTATTGGAGTTGGGGAAGCAATAGGTGGAGCAAGAAGACATGGATTACTCGATGTGCCCTAGGTCTAGATCCTGAGGCATTCCTCTACCCACACCTTGGAAATCTTGCATATCAAAGTAGTTGACATGCTTACCTAGGACAAACTCAACATATAGTTTTTGTAGAAAATATTGTGGAACATCAAGATTGTTGTTGGGTGGTTTATCAAAAACCATCCACTAATGTTACTAGAAATTGTCTAGGATACCTCAATGTGTGCACCATTTAATAAAAAATTTAGGCTTTTGCACATCTACAGGTTGTTCAGTTTCGGGATTGATAAATAGCTGTGCTAATTGGGCTTTCATAATGTCAAATTCCCTCACTTCATCATACGATAAACCATTGGCATAATGTTTCCTCTAGGACTCTTGCCACTCTACAAATCTAATATGTTGGTTTGTGAGAATTTCAACATTGGAAATTATTGTTTCTAATGTGGTTTTCATATCAGAGAGCCGAGGGAGTGTCTCATATATCCGACATATGTTTATCAATTGATTTAAATTCCTATGGATAGATTCATGGATAGTGGGTACATTTTGTAATGGAGAAATTGTTGGTGGAGGAAGATTTGGCTGGGTTGGGATTCTTAGCCATTGTTAAACCTGTTTGATGTTGAAAATTTTAAAAATTAACAATTATTTTAATGCAAACTATTATGCATATTCAAAAGCCTATTTTTGACTAAAATTCTTAAAAAATAATGCAAAACTAAAAAAAAATGAAAAAAAACATTAAAAATCATACATACCTCTAATTAGTGGGTGATTTTTACAAAAACATTTACTGGCAAACGGATATCCGAGTTCTTTGGTTGCTCCAAAGCGCATAGTAGAGAATAAGGCAAGTGAAAATGACGCTCGACCTTTTCTCTTTTTGATTTAAAACATAGG
Source organism: Cunninghamia lanceolata (assembly GCA_027924645.1). NCBI lineage: Eukaryota > Viridiplantae > Streptophyta > Pinopsida > Cupressales > Cupressaceae > Cunninghamia > Cunninghamia lanceolata. Next base: position 382,134 of record BSBN01000370.1, on the reverse strand, counting down.
AAACAAATATTCATTTAGTTTAAGTTGTTTTTTAATTAAGTCGGGTCTGCCCCGTCCCTTAATATAAAGGATGGTGCAGACTGACTAATAAGAGGGTTTTTATAATAAAAAATCATATATATATAATAATATTATAAATGATATATATATTATATATATTATTATATATATTATATTACAATATAATATAATAATAATGTATTATATTATAATACAATATATTATATTATATTATATTATATTATAATATATAATAATATATATTATAATATAATATGATATTATATAATATAATATATATATATTATATTATAATTTAATATTATATAATATAAATATTATATTATATTATATTATAACATAACATAATATAATATAATATATATTATATCATAATATTATAATATTATATATAATATTATATATTAATTATATATAATGATATAAAATTATATACTTTCTCAGACTTAACCTCCCATCACAATAATATACCCGGGGGGCCAACAGCGAGCCGAGGGTTCAAAGCATTATAATATATATTATATTATATAATCTTATATATTATATTATCAGAGGGTTTTTCTAATCTCATTGTGGAAGGGGATTCATTAAATATTGTTATAGCCTTCTCCAATAACTCCTCTCCGAGCTGGAAAATTGAATATATCTTAAAATCTGGAAGGGATCTTCTAAAACATTTTCACTCATTTCAGATTAGGCATACCTATCGTGAAGGTAACCTCTTAGCTGATTTTCTGGCAAATTTTGCTTTTACTTCTAATGTTTTGGCAATTGAATGGGACTCTGATTCTTTTCTTCAAATTCCTGGCATAAGTTTTATTTTGGCTAAAGATTCCATTATGTAAACTATGATAATTTTGGCTCTACTATTTAGATTTTTATCTGTCTTTTCGTATTATCCTCTGATGCTAAGCTGACGTTGTCCAAAGTGTGTGTACTTTATCTTCGGCGGGCGGATAGTACCTCGTTGATTGCTTCTCACGACGGATAGCAGATTTCGCACAAGGAATGGCAGTTCATTTCATTTTTCATTTATGAGCTTTACGAAGCACTTATTTCATTCATTTCACTTGGTATACTGTTTTATTATCAGCTAAAGTAACAGTTAATGTTTCTCGCTTTTATTTGTTTTGTTATGATATGTTGTGAGCCCTCTTTCAGCATTTGTTAGCATTGTCTGTTGTCTGTATCCCGTCAGAGCTTCACAGCTAATATGAGTTCTCTCCGCCGGAATACTCGAATATCTTGGCCAATTCAGAATTGGGAACGTCCCCTTCTTGGTTGTTTAAATCCTAACCCTCTGCAGGAAATTTTTAAAGTATATGAGGCGTCAGTGGGCACAGCTATCATTCAGGTCTGTAACTTACCAGCTCTTCATTCTCCAGTTGCTATATATCCTTCTCAGGTTGCTTCTCATTTTCTTTCAAATGCAATGGATCTCCTGCAATCCGGTGATAGGGTAAGGTTTTTGGGGTTAACGTTTATTCAGAAAGATCACTTTTCTGTCGACTTGTTTAATTCTGCCTTAAATGATTATGATTTGCACGAAGGTATTGCTCCTGTTGGAGGGCTCTTTGATTGCAGGTGCTTATTCCGTACGCCTGGGTTGCATTGCCTCTTTAGTGCGTTTTCTCATGGCCTCCGCAACAATTGTGTTCTTTCTTTTCAAAATTCTCTTCATTGTCACAGGCTCGAATTGGGTAATCAGTTGGCAGATAAGGCTTTGGAAGTGTTTCAGGCTTTGCTATTTTTGCTGAATTATGTGCCTCCTCCACCGCCCCCTCCTCCACAGCTTGCAGAAGATGATGACCGTGTTGAGGATCATGCTCCTCAGATTATCGAGATATTAGAATGATGGGGATTTTCTTCATGTTTTTGCCTTCAGAGGTTACTTTTTTTTGTTTTTTGCACATGCCAGTTGCTTTGTAATTTTATTTTATAAAAATGTAAACTCTGGCAAGATGTTAGTTATATTTTCCGTTTGGACCGACTCACGCTTTTGAGTTGATTATGTATTTTCTCGTTAAATTTAGGCTATAACCGGTTTCTTTGCCGATTCTTTCCTGCCGGTATGCCTCTTCTGAATCTGGCATTTTGTAACTTCTTTTTATTAATATATTTTAGTGGTTTTGCCACTTTCTTTTTAAAAAAAAAAAACTATATATAATGATATAATATAACATATAAAATAAGGCAAGTGAAAATGACTCTCAACCTTTTCTTTTATAATATAATATGATATTATATAATATAATATATATATTATACTATAATATAATATTATATAATAATATAATATTATATTATAAAATATTATATTATTATTATTATTATTATTATATAATATTATATATTAATTATATATTTAATGATATAATATAATATTAATATATTAATATATATAATATAATAATATTATATATATATATATATATTAATATAATAATATTATAGAATGAGACTTTGGGGTGTAGACCGGTTGGTTGAACTGTTGAAAGACATAACCGATGCAGGTTCGAGCCCCGACTAACCTAGCCAGGCACAGTGTGGGTACGCTCCCGAGATATCGCCTTGGCCCAGAGGACTAGATGGTCTCGCCCTAATTGGTGTGCTTCGAGCCCATAAAGTCGTAATGTGTTGAGATCTGGACACCTCTAAGATAACAAAAAAATATAATATAAAATGATATAATATAATATATAAAATCGCTCTCCAAAGCGCGCAGTAGAGAATAAGGCAAGTGAAAATGACTATCATTTAATACACAAGAAACATATATCTATTCCTAAACGGATATTATATTATAATATAATACTATATAATATAAATATTATATTATATTATAATATTATATATTAATTATATATCATGATATAATATAATATGTAAAATGACTCTCATTTAATACACAAGAAACGGATATCCCTTCCTAAATGGATATCTATATAATATAATATTTATATTATATAGTATTATATTATATATTAATTATATATAATGATATAATATAATATGTAAAATGACTCTCCAAAGCGCGCAACAGAGAATAAGGCAAGTGAAAATGACTCTCATTTAATACACAAGAAACGGATATCCATTTAGTAACGAACATCCGTTTTGGAACGGATATCTGTTCCGCTTTGGTGCTTGCTATGGCAACATGTACTTTCTACCCGAGCCTAGAAAAATTCAAAGTAGAATTTCACGCTTTTGGGCAAGTAAAAATGCCTTTTTTTTTGCATCCCCACTTTTTGGACCCCCATGATCCTGCATAGACCCGATTGTTCTTTTACATTGTTGACAGTTACTCTAGAACCTTCTTTCTTGTTTGACAGAGTTTTCTTGTCAAATCTTCTCTTAGTGACTATTAAGCAAACCTCTGAGTCTCCTAGTCAACTCACTGTCAAAATATCTCTACCCTCATACAAATTTTTATGACAGTCTCCTAATACTGGGACAACAAAGTCAAATGATATGGGACAACAACATGACAACAGGAGGTTGACTGCTCACTGTTCAGTGCAAGATTTATGTATTCTTCACATCATTTGTATAGGACTATTCTTTATTCCTTTTGACCCTGCATTATTGTTCCTCATGGTTGTATAATTGTTCAATGACTACACTGATTTAGATCACAACCTTCATTGCAAACCCTACCGTCCTTGATTGTTCTATAGTTGTCTTTATGCATTTCATTCATGGTGACCCCTTTATACTTCTGATGGACTACCTTTCAACTCTTTAGGACTACCTTTTAAGAGTCTTTGTGACTACCCTTATGCTGTGAAGGACTGCTCCTTCTATTGTTTCATGGACTGCTCTTGAATTTTATCTCCTCATTAGGATTGTCCTACTACTTTTGGACTGCTCCTTCCAATGACTACTATGATAGTCATTAAGACTATTTTTGACTATATACAACCATTACAATTATTGTAATGACTGTTTATTAAATTCTACTTTTTGGTGACTTTCATTATGTCTCTTTTCCCTCTGTTGACAGTCATTTAGGAATATTCTTCTTGTCTTTCTCGTGACTGTCTGTTCCATGAAAATAAGAGGTGACTGTTCCATGTTAAGTGGTCATTCTTCACACTGTTTTGTGCAAGTTTCTTCATGGCTCACTAACTTTTGGGTCCTCCTTGATCTACTCGTGTTGTTGTTTATACTCAGTTTGGCATACCTGAAACCTCTATGAATATTACCTTAAACTGCTCCATGCACTGTGCTAAACCTCTTCATGACACTTTATTGTCTTCATAAGTGTGCTTGGACACTTCATGCAACATATGTTTTGTCACTTCATTTCTCTACATCTTCACTCTCCCTACTGTCCTTATTGACTATTATAGTCATTTGTCTAACAGTCATCACTGCTCCTCTTTAGAGGATTCTATATCAGGATAAGGAACTTAATAGTTTTATACTGATTGCATACAAGTCTTATAACCTTGCAAATCTCTAAATCCTTCACAAATCCTGCATATAGTTCATTAAAAAAATGGAGTTAGAGAAATATCAAAGCATAAACCTCCCAAAAGTTGTTATGACAGTCTTCATGACTATTTTCTTTGTTGTTCTTGTTGTCTTATGTTCTTGGAGCCTCTGTCTCCACATGCTCTTGCCATTTTCTCATGTATTGTTTTGACTAGTCCACTACTATGACAGTTTCTAGGATTTCTCCAAAACTGTATAACAGTCATCATGAAGACTGTTCCTTCATTTATAATGGTCATTCTTTGACTTTTTCTTCATGATGTTGTGATAGTCATACCTTTGACTATTCTATTCCTTCAACTATGGTAGTTTACTTAGTGAGACCTCTATCCTCTCATCACACAAGCATCTAGGTTATCAAAACCTTTTCTCTTCTATGTTTAGAGGCATTAGGGGTATATCATCTATAATTGTTAACTATAAACAACCACATAAACTATGAAAAGTTGAGTGGAGCATAGATGATCCTCATGAGGCATAGTTTTTTCTATAGGGTTTTATAGGGTATACAAGATTCTAGACTTGATGCAGTGAAGCAAAGTTATTCATCATTTAAAAGACTTGTTAGGTTGTTTCTCTTGATGTCACCTTTAAATGACTATAAAATAACCCAACTCTTGATAGCACTCCAAGCTATTTAATTATCTAGTTTTCAAGGTTTATACAGTATTTTGTTTGACTACAAGCTTCTAACATGCTTAAAAAACATGTTGCATGGTGAAGAAGAACTAAGATTCAACAAACCTTTGTATGCTAGGCCACTGTCTCATGCTGATGACTGAGAATAAAAATTGAATCTGTATACCTTTGTTCTCTTCATCAATCTCTCCTCTTTCTAGCCTCAGATGACTTAAAACCCCTATCTCTTTCACCAATTTCTATCCTTTTATACACTTCTGATCCTCTGTTAATAGTCTCATCCACACTGTGGACTATTCCTTATATCTTTAGACAGTCTTACTAATCCATTACTATGACTTCCTTTCATTTTTCTTACTATTTCTTTCATCTTACTGACCTGTTGTTCCTCATCTTGTGCCCTCTACTTATCTATGTACCTCTCAACATTAGTTTGAGCTCATTCTCAGTGACAAAAGTTCACTTCTACTCTTGAGTCTCAAGATCAAAAAGTGTGCCACCTCTATTTCATTATGGATAGCTATAGATGCTCTTAGGTTTCTTTGTCTCTTTGCTCAAACTATTCTTTGTCATCTCTATCTACTAACTAAGACCAAAAATCATGTCCTTGTGCTTGGTAGTGTCTCTACACATTAATCTTCAAACCTCCTGCATGGATGCTCTTTGGACGTTAAAGACTCCATTATGCATGTTTCAATGACCTCCAATAGCTTGATCATCATCCTAAAAACCTCACACCGCCACAAAACATACTGAGATGTCTCTAAACCTGCCAAGATCTTGATCACCTTTGACGAGCTCCTGAGGCATTGGAAAATGGTTTTTCCTTAAGATGAGATTTGTGAAAAAAAACTTCCTCCATGCCATAACCTACAACATCACGTTAGAAACCTAGAAAAAACTTAGAAAACCCTAAGAGCTCAGTCCTAACCTCAACCCTGACCCAAAACCTAACCTAACCCAAGCTCTTAACCACATGTAAATCAGATAAAGGATACTTTGGTTCAAAACAAACTTTCCCTCCAACAAAGTATGGTAGTTTAGAGATAAAACAAAACTTTTTGGATGTGGTTAGCTGATTTTGATACTTTTGACTTGGTAAAACACCCATGCAATGTGGATAACTCTAAATATTTGATCTTTATGCATTGATGCTTGCATGCAAGGCAAAATATGAATTGGGAAAGTGGAAAAGAATGATTTTTTTAACAAGTCTAAAGTTTTAAAGTTCAATCAATTTTGATGTACTAGGAGTTACAAAAACCCCTTGAAAAACCTCTTGAGACTCAACAACACTAGAAGAATGATACTTCATGCTTTGAAACACAAGACACTTATGGTCAAATGACAACAATCAATTGATGAAACTATCAAAAACCAACTTGGTTGCCATTTTCAAATCAAGGAGTGAAAATAGGCAACACTACAATAAGAGACACAAGTTCTCCCCAATAGGAAAAAGGAATTACAAGAAATAAGTTTAACACAAACATTAAAGCAATCTCATTTAATGTTTTCAAAGATCACTAAAGCTAAGAATGAAATTAATATAGGAAATTGAAAGGAGTGCATCGATATTTGGCATATTAGAGATTTGGATAACATCCATGAGACTTTGGCATATTAGAGATTTGGATAACATCCACGTGACCTACCCTTAAATTGATTCTAAAGTTGAAACAAATTAATATGCCATGTTACATTTTGATACATTTGATCTCCACCAAATGTGACAACCTAGTGGTAATTTCCCTATAAAATAAAGAAAGGTGAGCTTGAGCTCTATTCACATGTTGAAAATCACATCTTTAAGCATAATAAGTTTCATTGCTCAATTTTTTTTGTTGTAATGAAATGATATTTGTACCAACAAATTGGTGTGCCCAATTTATCATGAGAGAATAGAAGAAATTAGATCGTTACAATGAATATATTGTGAAATTTTACAACATGAAAGAACATAGTCAAAGAAAATATGCAAGCAACCTCCAAGGACGGTTGCTTCTAAAATGAAGTAAAGTGAAAATGAGTAGCCAATGATAAGGGGAACATAGAATAGGGCAAGGGATGAGGTGGATGTCCACATTGAAATTGCTCAATGGACAAGAGCAGCATGAAAGACAATCTCGTGAGAATGGAACCTATAACCCTACCAAGAAATGAGAATGTTAAAGTTGTGAGTCAAGAATGACAATAGTGAAACATACAGCTATTGTTTCTTAACATACTCTAAGCAGACCATAAGAAATCTTTGAGCAACTATGATTAGCATAGGAGGGTTCTAACAAGGGAAGGGCTTGCCATCTCACCCAAACACAAGTTTTCTACTACTTGTTTGCCATGCAAATTGAGACATTTATGCCATGACTTGAAGTCATTTGATATTTAGTTACAAACCAATGGAAGGAATGGAAAGCAAGAATTGTAAAGCATATCTATGGATGATGAGCGATATAGAACTATGTTAGTGTATATATTTATTTTGCATACACTATAGGCTTAAGTCTAGTTAGGCATCCACTTTATGAATTCTTGACACATGCCTCATTGAGGTGTTAAGGTTGTTGGGTGACTTGGTAGAGGTGTCGATGAGTTACCAACCAACTAGCCACCTCACGCTAGTTTCTTGGGAGATAACTCACCACCACTCATGGTTGAGGAGTCCTTTCCTCAATTCACGACTTCCTTCTCCACGTTATTTGTACTCACCATTGGGCTAATTTGATTATTAACGACTTCATCTATTTCTATGTTGTGTTATGTTATCTTTATTGTCACACGCCATTTTTAAACATACTTATCATTTTATTTCAAGTAGACATATAGTTAGTTAGTGAAATTAATATGAGGAAAGTAATGTTATGTTAGAATAGAGAATGAATTTGGTTTATATTATTTTATATGCAAAGAATAATTGTCTATGAATTTATTAATATGCACGTGGTTAAATAATGTGATGGACTAATTATCGTTATGTGATTGAGGTGGAGGCATGAATAATGTTTTACCCCTCCAAGATGAGGAGAGAGAGTATCACTGTGGAGAGGGTGCTAGATCGCATGAATACAATGATCCTTATGCTGTATGGGAATACCTACACACACTCACATTAGAGGTTAAGTCAATATCAGATTAAGTCTTAATATATATGTTGTTGGTCACCACAGTAATATTTTCAATGTTGTGATCATTTCATATTTGTTTAATATTATTGTCATCATGCCAATGGCTTAGACTTTTACGTCGATAGTTAGTAAGGTTGTGTACAACTATGTATGTCAAGTCGACATGAGTAATCAACCAAATAAGTCTAATCTTATCGTAGAGGTCTATGTCGACTTTGCTAGACTTCATCGTTAGTAGTTGTGCTCCTAAATAGCACAATAGAAGCATTCGAAAGAATGCATTAGAGACATCTAAGAAATTTGTGTACTATTGTTAATATTTTTAATTATTTTATAACTTAGTTATGGCTAAATTAAAATATCTAGCTTGTGGTGAAAAGAAGTAGAGTCTTTGGAAGACTCTCATTGTATTCTTCTCTAGATGCTTGGAAGAGTGGAAGGAGAAAAAGCTCCATATTTCCTATTTCTAATCTCTCTAAACCATAGGTGGTTGAGAGAAATGGGTGGAAATAACTATGCATGAACTACTTTATAACTGGCAGGGAGTGGATATTAGAGCATTAAGTGATCTTGGTTGAGGGAGAGAGAAGGATATATCTCTTGGATCGAAAGATTAGAACATGGAGATGAAGCTCGATAGGGGAGTGTTGACTACAATATTCAGGTATATCATGACCAGTAGAAAACTGTTGAGATTATAGCATCAAACTATATGTATGAAGTCATTGTTATTACTGGCAAGCCTCAAGAGGCCACAGGCTTAAATGTTTTAAATGTTTTCTGTAGTAAATAAAGCTTCCATGTATATAAATGTATGCTTTGTTAGAGGTTTATATACGCGGCTACTCATATGAATGACATTCTATATCAATGTAGTATTGAGTTATATACCTTTAGAAAACCATGGTTATTGTTCTAAGAAGATTACAGTGATAATAGATATCACTTATATCAAATAGAACTCAGTCTATATGACAGTGCTATGAAGCTAATACACTGTCATATTAACATATATTCTTTTTTAAAAGAAGGTTTAGATGAAATCTAGACCTGTGTAAAGGCTGAATGTTATATATTGGTTGGCCTATAAACCTATGATAAGATTGTATTCTTATAGGAACATACCAGGTATGAGGATTTACCTCAAGAATATCTATAGAGAATACCTTGAATAGAAAGCCAGTAAAGGTTGAATGTTCAGTGGTCGTCGACCATGAGAGGTCGATTTAAGAATGTTAACATATATCTAGTTGTATATGATATAAACTTACCAGTTAAGTTGATAGAAGACTAAGAATACACTCATTGCTTTATGTCTAGAAAAGACTGAAGTATAATAGAGTTATATTATCATAGTAATATCCTAAAGGAGCTGTAACAGATCGAAGTAGAGTGGAATCATCACTCTTATCAATTATAAAAGCTCATAGCTTATGAACTTGATCAGTGACTTGAATAAAATACAATAGATGAATAGACTTCTTGTTCAGATAATTATGTAAAATAATCTATTTAACTTATCCCATAGAGGTAGATAATATTAGCATTATCATTTTGGTTATTTTGAGCAACCGAGATTTCTCATATACCACCTATATTTTGGTTAAAGAGGAAACCAATCTTTTATTTTGGCCAAGATGGGTCAATAGTTATCATAAATTGTTTTTACCTCACAATGGCAATATTATAGTCATATTTATTAGAAAACCTTATATCGATAGGAAATTAGTAGAATATATATTCAGACTAAGGTAGACATATCTTAATGGAAAAAGTCTTAGAAGTCTATAGACATTAAAAGAAATGACTTTATGACGGAATCAAGTATATCTTGAGAATGTATACCATATTAATTATGAGCATGGAATTAGGTTGACATGTCATCATAGACCTGAGATTATAAGGATACAAAGATGGGTTCATTGCATTCTTTTAAGTCACCTATGCTCTCACCTTATACTTGTCTCATAGTAAAGGGTATATTTTAAGCCTTATAGACTGATATAGAATAAGCAAATCAAAATGTGTTGATTTATTAATTAAAAGAATAAGCAAATCTAAGTTGAGAAAAGAGTGTGTGAACATACAAATTATTATAAGAAACTTTGGCCAAAGTAATGCAAAAGTCACTGCTTGCATTGTCAGTTCACTGTGTACAAGATAGCTGAACAGTCAAAGTGGGTAATACATAGCTAGAGCTAGACTAGAGTTGTAAACCTAATTGTTATTAGATAGGACACTTCACTAGTTATCAGATGGCACAAAGAATTAGTTGAATCTCATTATCTATTCCCTTGTGAAGGGAAGGGCCACTTGGACAGAAGGAAGGTGTGCAGGGGACCGCTGGTTTGTGGTTGGAGGAAAAGCACCAGGGTGATGCTCTCTCTCTCTCTCTCCTACAGTTGACTACTGAAGACTTGTGAAAAGGAAACATTACTTATTATGTAAATGAAATTGATAAATATTGTAATTCAGAAGGAATGTGGTCCCATCTATTATATGTTCATTATAAAAATTTGAAATTTGCTAGTCGCATGTGAAGCGACCATCTTTTTGAAATTATGTATTTTACTTGGAAATTGTAAATGTAATATTATTGGATTTTGTTATATAAAAAAAGAGAAATGAGATTTTTTGCATTATTTATGTTTAATGTTATTTAATATTTCAGTTCTGATTTTACACATGGTTTCAGAGCTACCAGGTTCAGCACTTGGACCTTAGAGCTCATTGTGAGGTTTTGCAAGATTGGCAAGATATATGCCAATGATAAAATGATTGTTCTTGTGCCAGAATGGCAGGAAAGAGAAGGACAAGAAAGCGAGACAAGAAAACAAAACCTAGTGATATGCCTAAGATCACCATTAAGAAAGAGCCATCTCCTGAGACAAAAATGAAGGAGCCATTGAGCTATGTAGAAGGACCTTGGCTCACTGATTTTGAGACACTAGTTGATGCACTCAAATGTATTCACCTAGAAAGGAGGAAATGGATTGAGGTTACAAAAAGATTTCCAACCCCTACTATTGTTAAGATTAGTAAACCATCTGCCCATCGTGATATGCCTTTCGGGTGTGGTCAAGATGCACCTATAATAGGAAAATAGTTGTTGATTGAGTACTCACAAGTACACCCACCCACAAAGTTTGTGTTGCTCAATTCTGATGGGGAGGAGGAACCTAAGGAAACCCCTTTGTCAGAAAGTGATATGTAGACACTTCTTGTACACAAGAACATAAAAGTTTTGTATTTGAATAAGGATGTAAAAATCTAAAGAGTGAATGAAGTAAAATTTTGGCTTTGAGTATAAACAAATGTTTATGTGATGCATCTCTGAGTTTCTATATTTATGAATTTGCAATTTTATGGCATTATATCAAAAAGTTCCATGTTTTGATAAATTTCTATGCAAATGTTAGGTGTGGATAAGTATTTTTATGAAACAAAAGAAAGCTTAGAAACCCTAGAACAAGAAGTTAGAGGGGAGGAAACAATCAAGAACACCATTCTAAAGAAAGTGAAGAATTCAGTTTTCTTGCTGAACCAAGACTAAGTAAACAAGACTCTCTGATTCACAAAGAGGCAAAAATGCATCTTACCAATGAGTTATCCTGAGATATGAAGAAATCTATACCTCCTAAGTTCGATGGAACTATGAGTGGAGACGCAGCCGAGGCTTGGTTGACAGAGATGGAAAAATATTTTGAGATAAGGAATTACTCTAAGATCACTAAGGCTATGCAGGGAGCCTATGAGTTAGTAGGAGAAGCATCCACATGGTAGATGAATAAGAAAATGAAATTAGGATTGAGTTCCATAAGTCTAACCTGGGATTAGTTTATGGCCATTTTCTAGAAAAGATGGTTGCCCCAATTGTATTTTGATCAGAAACTAACATATTTCCAAAATTTGTGTCAATGAGATAGATTGTCACTGAATACTAGGAAAAGTTTACTAGATTGTTGAAGTATGTGCCACAATATCAGAAGGATGAGATATTTACAATAAGGAAGTTTATTATGGGCTTGAATGCTTAGATTGGTGGAGAAGTGGACATTCATGGACCTACGACCATGGATCAAGTCTTTGAAAAAGCCATCAAGCAAGAGCAAGATCTCAAATCTATCTCTATGTATCGAGAAAGATCTTGAAAGAAATATAACTAGAGTCATCCTTCGACATCCTTCAAAAAGAGAACCAGGAATCAAGAAACCAGAGAGATAAACTATGGTATGAAAGCTCCAAAGATAAAAATAATGGATCCATGGATGAAAATAGGGATTTTAATCCTAAAAAGAATGATGATAATTCCAACTGATCTTCAAGAAAGAGAGGTCCTCTTGGAGGGTGTTTTTCATGTGGTGGCGATCACTATGCTAACAAGTCCCCACAAAGAGTCAAGGGAATTCTTATCGGGGCAATCCTTTACCTTCACAGCAAATAGCTTTTTAGCAAAGGATTCATGCTACTTTAGATAGTCATCAAGCTAAGTATCAAGTTACTCCTATTGAAACTAGATGTACTCTATTTGGAACCCCAATTTCTATTCTTATAGATGTAGGAGCAACTAAAAATGTTGTGAATCCTAGAATACTTGATAATATGTCTAGGAAAGTTGGTTTCATGGCTAATTCATGGATAGTAGAGTTTGTAAACCAGTCAAGAGCTCGGGTAGAGACATGTTTGTTTGAAGCTAGATTAACCCTACCTACTTTTTCCTCAGAGGTTGATCTATATGTAGCACCTCTAGGGTCTTATGATGTCATTTTAGAGATGAAATGGTTATCACAACATAGGGAAAAGTTGATTGTCTTTCCAAAATAGTAGAATGCCTAGATGATGATGAAAATGTTGTCCTTATCCAAGGTTTTCAGTAAGAAATGAAAATTAAGAAAATTTCTGCAATGCAATTGAAAAGAGAAAAACAAAAAGGTTGCCAGATGTTTATAGTTAAGATGGATGAGGTGAAATATGAAGAGGAGAACAAACTTAAGGAAAATTATTTTCAAGTGTACCCTTATCTCCATGATTTTTGAGATGTGTTTCCTAAAGACCTTCTAGGTCTGCCCTCAAAAATAATTTTTGATTTTGTAATAGATATTATTCCTAGTTCCGAACTGATGTCCAAAGCACCTTATCAGATGACTACTACTGAGTTGATGGAGCTGAAGGCTCAACTCTAGGAATTGTTGTCAAAAGGACTGATTAGACCTAGCATGTCACCTTGGGGAGCACTGGTGATTTTTGTTAAGAAAAAAGATGGCACTCTACACCTTTGTATAAATTATCATATGCTTAACAAAGCAATAATTAAGAACAAGTATCCTTTACCGTGCATAGATTATCTCTTTGACCAAATGCATGATGCAACTATATTTTTAAAGATTTACCTAAGGTTATATTATCATCATTTGATACTGAAAGAAGAAGACATTCACAAGATAGCCTTTCGAACAAGGTATGGGTATTATGAGTTCACAGTCTTACCTTTTGGTTTGGCCAATGCCCTAGTAGCATTTATGAATTTGATGAACAATGTTTTTAGAGACTGTCTAGATAAATTTGTTCTTGTGTTTTTTGATGATATTTTAATTTACTCTCACAATGAGGAGGAACACCATTAGTACTTGCGGATAGTTCTGCAATGACCTAGGGAGCACAAACTTTATGGAAAGCTATCCAAATGTACCTTCTTCCAAAAAGAGGTGCAATACTTGGGCCATATTATATTAGCTAAAGGAATTGATGTAGATCCTTCGAAGATAAAGGGTATTTTGGAATGGCCTACACCTAAAAATGTGCATGAAGTGTGTAGTTTTATGGAATTAGCAAGGTATTATAGAAAGTTTGTTTTGAATTTTGCCAGAATTGCACATCCCATCACTTCCTTGCAGAGGTAAGGAAAAAGATTTGACTGGTCTAACAAGTGTGAAGAAGCTTTCAATATTATTAAAAGGAAATTGACTTCAGCACCAATTCTTAGAGTGCCAGACCTAGAGGGTCATTTTGTTGTTGTGACCGATGCTTCAGGAGAAGGGTTAGGTGGAGTGCTCATGCAAGAAGACCAAGTTGTGGCCTATGAATCTAGGAAGTTGTGATCTTATGAGTAGAATTATGCCCCTCATGATTTGTAATTAGCGGAAATTGTGCATGCTCTCTAAGTATGGAGGCATTATTTGTTGGGAAAATAATTTGAACTAAACTCTAACAATGAAGGTGTGAAGTATATCTTCGTGCAACCTAACGTTAATGACCGATAGAGAACATGGTTAGAGTTCATTTCTGATTATGATTTTGAGATTAATTATATTAAGAATAAAGAAAATCGAGTGGCTAATGCCTTGAGGCATAGAAGGCACATTACAATAATAGTGTTAGTGCACTCTGATTTCTGAACTCGGGTATTGAAGAATTTGGCCAAAGATGAATATTATGAGAAAATTTTGAAAGATCTAATAGAAAATCCTCAATATATGAGGTATGATGGATTTTATTTTGAACCTGATGGGTTATTGAGATTTAATAACCAAATTTATGTACTAAATCAAGGAGATTTGAGAAGAAGTTCTATGTGGAAAGAAGCACATTTTGTGCCATATTCAGGACATCCTGGAGTGACAAAGTTGTTAGTTGATGTGAAACCCTTATATTTTTTGAAGTGAATGAAGAATGATGCCACGAGATTTATGGAAGGATGTCTAGAGTGTCAGCAAGTTAAGGCTGAACACTAGCACTTGGAAATCCACTTTTGTATCCTCATGATATTCTTGAATGGAAATGGTAGGTGATCAGTATGGATATTGTCTAGGGATTGCCTATGTCATGTTATAAGCATGATGCTATTCATGTAGTGGTGGATAAATTCTAAGGTAGCTCATTTTACACCCGGTAACCTTACAAATGGAGCACCTATTTTAGCCAAGAAATTCATGTAAGAAGTTTTCAGATTGCATGGAATTCCTAATTCCTGAAAATATAATCTTGGATAGAGATGCTTAGATAACTTCAAGGTTTTGGTAGTCCTTGTTCTCATCTTTGGAAACATAATTGAATATAATCTCAACCTATCATCTAGAGACGGATGGTCAAACTGAGAGTTAATCAAATACTGGAGGATTTACATTGAGGATGTATTGCATGGATTAGTAATATGAGTGGGAATAGTATCTTCCACTAGTTGCATTTGCATATAATAACTCTTATCATTGTGCAATTAAGATGGCTCCCTTCGAAGCATTGTACAATAGGAAGTGTTGAACTCCTATAAGTTGGGATAAGCTATAAGATAGGATTTGCCTTGGGCCAAAAATACTTTCAAAGATGGAAGAGCAAGTAAAGCTGATCAGGAAAAGATTGGAAGAAGCAAATGATAGACATAAAAGCTATGATGATGCCAAGAAAACACCCTAACAATTTTCAATAGGAGATAAAGTTCTCTTAAGAGTCAAACCACATAAGAGACCAATTAAGTTTGGAAATTTTTCCAAACTAGCACCTAGATATGTTGGACCTTTTGAAGTTCTAGAAGTGGTTAATCCAATTGCTTACATGATAGCTCTCCCATCAGCTCTTGCTAGAATGCATGATGTTTTCCATGTATCATATATATATATATATATATATATATATATATATATATATATATGGATCTAATCATATACTTGATTGGAATGGTGTCCAGGTATAGGACCCAGGGGTGGTCATGATTGAGCCTCTTAAAGTGGTTGAGGTACACAAGCTCCACCTGCGTAACAGAGAGGTTACTCAGTGCAAGGTCTAGTGGGACTAGTATTCAGAGGAAAATCCTACTTGGGAGGATTACAATGATTTTTATCAAAAGTTTCCACATCTTTTTATGTAAACATGATGTAAAAGAACATATTTGTTATATTTATTTTGTTATGGAAACAATCATCGAGGAGGATGATCTCTAAGGGGGGAGATATATCACATCCCATTTTTAAACAAACATACTTATCATTTTATTTCAAGCAGATAGATAGTTAGTCAGTGAAATTAATGTGAGGAAAGTAATGTTATGTTAGAATAGAGAATGCATTTGTTTATATTATTTTATATGCATAGAATAATTGTCTATGACATTATTAATATGCACACGCTTAAATAATGTGATGGACTAACTACCATTGTGTGACTTAGGTGGATGCATGAAAAGTGTTTTCCCCCTCGAAGATGAGAGAGAGTATCACCATGGAGAGGGTGCTAGATTGCATGAATACAATGATCCTTATGCTATCTAGGAATACCTACACACACTCACATTAGAGGTTAAGTCAATATCAGATTAAGTCTTAATTTATATGTTGTTGGTCGCCTCAGTAATATTTTCAACATTGTGATCATTTCATATTTGTTTAATATTGTTGTCATCATGCTGGTGGCTTAGAATTTTATGTCAACAATAAGTAAGGTTGCGTACAAATATGAATATCAAGTCAACGTGAGTAATCAACCAAATAAGTCTAATCTTATTGTAGAGGTCTATGTCAACTTTGCTAGACTTCACTGTTGATAGTTGTGCTTGTAAATAGCATAATAGAAGCATTAAAAAGAATGCATTTAAATTTTAGAAATAGGTGTACTATTGTTAATATTTTTAATTATTCCATAACTAAGTTATAGCTAAATTAAAATATCTAGCTTGTGGTAAAAAGAAGTAGAGTCTTTGGAAGACTCTCATCGTATTCTTCCCTAGATGCTTGGAAGAGTGGAAGGAGCAAAAGCTCCATATTTCCTATTTCTAATCTCTCTAAACCATGGATGGTTGAGAGAAATGGGGGGAAATAATTATGCATGAACTACTTTATAACCGGCAGGGAGTGGATGTTAGAGCATTAAGTGATCTCGGTCAAGGGAGAGAGAAGGATATATTTCTTGGATTGAAAGATTAGAACAGGGAGAGGAAGCTTGATAGGGGAGTGTCGACTACAATATTCAGGTATACCAAGAACCAGTAGAAAACTATTGACATTATAACATTAAGCTATATCTATGAAGTCATTGTTATTACTGGCAAGCCTCAAGAGGCCGTAGGCTTAAATGTTTTAAATGTTTTCTGTAGAAGATAAAGATTCCATGTATATAAATGTATGCTTTGATAGAGGTTTATATACGTGGCTACTCATATGAATGACATTCTATATCAATGTAGTATTGAGTTATATGCCTTTAGAGAACTATGGTTATTGTTCTAGGTAGATTACAATGATAATAGATATCACTCATATCAAATAGAACTTGGTTTGTAGTATGATCGAGATGACAGTGCTATGAAGCAGACAGGCTTTCATATTAACATATATTCTTTTTAAAAGAAGGTTCAAATGAAATCTAGACCTATGTAAAGGTTGAATGTTATATATTGGTTGGTCTATACACCTATGATAAGATTTTATTCTTATAGGAGCGTACCATGTATGAGGATTTACCCCAAGAATATTTGTAGAGAATACCTTGAATAGAAAGTTCTAGTAAAGGCCGAATGTTCGGTGGTCATCAACTATGAGAGGTTGATTTAATAATGTTAACATATATCTAGCTATCTATGATATAAACTTACTAGTTAAGTTGATAGCAGACCAAGAATACACTCATTGCTTTATGTCTAGAAAAGACCAAAGTATAATATAGTTATATTATCATAGTAAATTATCCTAAAGGACCTATAACAAATCGAAGTAGAGAGGAATCATCACTCTTATCATTTATAAAAGCTCATAGCTTATGAAAGATCAATGAATTGAATAAAAGACTATAGATGAATAGACTTCTTGTTTGGATAATCATGTAAAATAATCTATTTAACTTATGTTGTAGAGGTAGATAATATTAGCATTATCATTTTGGTTATTTTGAGCAACCGAGAGTTCTCATATACTGCCTATATTTTGGTTAAAGAGGAAACCAATCTTTTATTTTGGCCAAGATGGGTCAATAGTTATCGTAAATTATTTTTACCTCACAACAGCAATATTTTAGTCATTTTTATATAGAAAAATATTATATCGACATGAAGTTAGTGGAATATATAGTCATAGACTAAGGTAGAAATATAGTAGTGGAGAGAGTCTTAGAAGTCTATAGATGTCAAAAGCAATGACTTTATGATGGAATCAAGTATATCTTGAAAATGTATACCATATTAATTATGAGCACAGAATCGAGTTGACAAGCCTTTGAGTAGATTGATAAGTCATCATAAACCTAAGATTGCAAGGATGCATAGAGGGGTTCATTGCATGCTTTTAATTCACCTATGCTCTCACCTTATACTTGTCTCATAGTAAAGGGTATATTTTAAGCCTTATAGACTAATATAGAATAAGCATATCAAAGTGTGTTGATTTATTAATTAAAAGAATGTGGTCTCCAAGTCAAGAAAAGAGTGTGTGAACATACGACTTATTATAAGAAACTTTGGCCAAAGAAATGCAAAAGTCACTGCTTGCATTGTCGGTTCACTGTGTATTGGAGATAGATGAACAGTCAAAGTGGGTCATAGCTAGAGCTAGACTAAATTTGTAAATCTGATTGTTATTATCTAGGACACTTCACTAGTTCTCAGATGACACAAAGAATCAGTTGATTCTCATTATCTATACCCTCATGAAGGGAAGGGCCACTTCTAGAAGGAAGGTGTACGGGGGACCGTCGGTCTGTGGTTGGAGGAAAAGCACCAAAGTGATGCTCTCTCTACTGCAATTGACTACCAAAGACTTGTGAATAGGAAACATTACTTATTATGTAAATGAAATTGATAAATATTGTAAGTTGCAAGGAATGCAACCATCTATTAAATGTTCATGATAAAAATGTGAAATTTGCTAGTCACGTGTGAAGCGACCATCTTTTTGAAATTATGTATTGTACTTGGAAATTGCAAATGTAATATTATTGGATTTTGTTATATAAAAAAAAAAAAAGAGATTTTTTGCATTATTTGTGTTTAATGTTATTTAATATTCTGGTTGGGATGTTACATTTATCTTTTGTGCTTGTGTTTTCATCTTCTTGTTCATTTGGGAATCATTTATGGTATCAGAGTAGGAGTTGGACGCAGACATGCTGCAATATCATTGTTATAATTGTATTAAAATTGTGTTTTTCTCTATTTATGTGCTCTGTCTATGTGTTTTTTAACAATCTACAACAGGGGCTGAGAGGGCTTGTGGTGTTGATGGTCAATTGCAGAGCTGAGGGTTTACTGTGTCGAAGAAGGATCCAGTCATGGTAGAAAGTGGCGTTGCAAGTATCACCAGGTATTTTGGCGATGACGTACATCCACAGGTAGGGACGAGAGCATAGCTTTTAAAACCCACATTTTTCTTTGCCCAAAGGCATCCTTTCTCTCAAGGCATAATAGGGGTTGAAAACCCCAGGCCAAACCCAAGCCGTGAGGCAGCACACAAAGCCCAACCTCTTCCAGCAATGGGGTATAGGGAGAGCCATGAGGCCTCTATTCCAGTATCCATTTAGCATGCCTCACCCGGCATTCAACTTTTACCATCCAGCGATCGTGACCATCAAATTTTGGCCCAAAATCCTTGATAAATCACTGAACATAGCTCTAAAAGCCAAAACGTTGACCTCAACTTTTACACCAGGGCTTATGTCAACAGGGAGAGGACACCAACACTTAGTCACATACTTCATAATTAGAGTATTCAATTTACAATAACCACATATTAGAATACCTTCCGCTTGGTGAAATTCACTAAAAATGATAGGATGCACAAATCAAAATAGTAGTCTATCGATAAAGTGCAAGAGTGCAACAAGGCCATTTCATTTTGATCTATGCTCTATCCTGGTGAAATAAAATTCCCCTAATCCAAAGCTTGTAATATGCATGACCGCTTGAACTGAAACAAGGCCCTTAATCTAAAAAGGCTAATCTACAATGATAAGAAACATATTTAGCCGATAGGCAAATTATATGTGAGCATTATAGTGCTCGGAATTGTCTCATGCCGTAGCCGGAAAATTTTCTCAACTCGTCGGTTGTTCCTATCGGCGTATTCCTTGAACCTTCTATGTGCAAGTGCTAGTTATAAGACATTCCTCCATGTTCACATCCCCCACATAGGATTACCTCCCTTTCTCAAAACCTTGATCCTAGAAAAAATGATAGAGAGAATAGATGAGTAATTACCAACTCAAGAGATATTAGCTTTTTTTTTTTGCAAGAAGGCATAAAAACTTATTAGAATTTTAGCCAAAAAGAGAACATGTTGCATAATCATAACCCTATTGAACGGCCTTGATCTTTGTGTGCAAAACAATCATAGAATGTTGGATGAGCCTCAGATAATTTGGATAAATCTTCCACACCTTTTCATTTGTTGCACTGTAAAAAGACCTCGCTTACATTCTCCACGTACAGTCTATTGAGCCCTTTGTTCTTTTCCAAGGCACCCTCAAAGAAGCCCTGATAAAGTTTTGAAAATGTTGGTTTAATAAAGTTATGGAAATATTGACCCTGATAACAGTATGCAATAGTTTGTAAACAATATTAATATGTTATAAAATTTGGGAAAAAAACAAGGCAATGGAAATCTTTAATAAAATGTTGTACTCTTTTCTGATAGGCTTTAATAAAATTTCGTGATTTTGACCCTAGATTTATTTTTAAACAGAGAAGAGCAAGGAAATCTATCAGCATAGCCATTTAAAAGAAGAAGGAAAAATGCATTACAGACCGTGTCAAAGTTAAAAAAACAAACACGTGGGATGTTCCATAGTAAGGTGGCGAGGGATGCTCTACAGTAAGGCAGCATGCGGAATGACAATAAAGAAAAATTGCCTGAGAAATACTTATTTCTGGGCATGAATCCCCACATATAATCTATCAGCTAATTAAAACATAGATCTATGATTATATTTGATTTCCTCATTAAAGATTATATTTGATTGAGGATATAGTAGAACCTGAGAGACGCTTGGATACCCAAGAGGTTTAAAATTTTCAAATGGGAACCTACGTACGTGACTTTGGGTTACAAGGCAGAGTTTTAATTCTGGCCAAAGTGTGCATGGTAGGGTTGGCATCATGGCAAATGTTACAATATGTGTTACGCCACTTCAAGGGAATTTTAGGTGACTGTTACAATAGTTGTGATACTATTTGTGTATTTAAAGTTTAATATTTTTAAAGTTTAGTATTAGTAGTTGTGACTTTAAGATCTTTAGTGTTGATTATAAGTACTTATAGTTGAATGAAATGTGCTCTTTAGATCTAAAAAGCAACCAATCATGTGATGCCACATCAGCGCACCAACAAAACACGACTTAATGCACACTTATTGGTCCACCTTTTTTTGGGGGGAACAATTGGATACCTCAACAAAAAATGACTTAATGCACACTTATTGGTCCACCTTTTTTGGGGGGGAACAATTGGATACCTCAACAAAAAACATGTTTATGTGGCATCATATTTGATGATGTGGCCCTGAAAGCTTAGTTATAAGCAGGGTCCTTGCCAAATAGGTTGCTGTAAATTTTTTGGAGTGATTTGAAATTGCCACGTATGATTTTGAGAGGTGTGAAGTTAGGGTGCTCAACTACTAGGTCCTGTCCCCTACAAGGCATTGGTCTTAGCATGATAACTCACAAGGAAATAACTAAGATAAACATAATTGTTACTAGGAAATAAAATATTTCTTACATAAATATATATATATGTAAACAAATGAGAATATATAGATATCTTAAATATATCTATCTAAAATAATCAATCTACAGTTATTTTATTTTGGAATTATTTAAGAGTTATTTTATTTTATTTTTGAACTATTTAAGAATTATTTTATTTTTATTTGTTGAAGAGTTATGTTATTTTATTTTATTTACTTAAGAGTTATTTTATAGTTTTAGTTTTTTCTTTTAATATATGTTAGCTATGTTTTAGCTTTTATTTATATTGTCACGACATGACATTTTGTATGTTGCTTCCACTTTAGAGTGTTTCTTGGCATAATAATATATAAAATATTTTAGATAAAAAGTTGAAATAAAAGTATGTATATAATTAGATTAAAAACATTTAATTTAAAAATATATATTTTAGTGTGGAGAAAGAGGAGACTAAATGATCGTGATAGATAATTGTTACTCAATTTTTAAAATGAGATCTAAGATAAATGAACAAAGACAATTGTGTCATGTGAATTTTGCAATTCCCTATGATCTTTGGTTCAATCCCACACCTACATCCTTGATCTCATAGCTATAGTTTTGATATATTTTCTATGATATTGATCTTTTTTTGTGGACCTAACCCTACTATCTTTAGTGTAAGGAAGCTAAGGTAGCGAAACAATTTTCTGCACTAATCTTGAGAGGAGGGATATGCAAAACTTTTCAAATCTTTACAATAGTCACAAAAATTATACATACTTAGACTTGCTTACACCTAATCCTATTCTTATTGCTTATCCCAATGTTTATGTGCATGTAGTCCTAGTCCTATTGGCTTATCTATATTATTTTGATCATTAATCTAATCCTATCAAACATAGATCCAACTTAAGTGTTTGACCTAGGTTGTGTTTGTGGGTGTAAGGTCATACTTGTAGTCATGATCTTGATCCTTTTAATTAAAAAATTAAAACCAAACATCTAGTTGACTAGGCCCATGTTACATTGTGGTCCTAAGCTATCTTTGCACAAACATTTGCAATTTGGTGTTATGTTCATGTACAAAAAGACATCAACTTGCACTCATTTTTAAGAAAAGGGAAAACCATCAAAGATCACTTGTCCACCATTACTTAGCATCAATCGATCACAAAAGAACAATCATTTGCATCTGCACTCAAATCAAGCAAGGAATTTAGCATATTTGATCACACTCATCCTAGTGCATGTGAATCATCTAGCAATCATTCTAGATTCCATATGTATGTTTGAAGCTTGTTGTATATCAAAGTATTTTTAAATACCACCATCTTGACATAATTATCCTAAGAGTGTGATATAAAAATATCATAATCTAGCAATCTACTTTTTAGAGAGCTCATAAGGCAAAATCCATAGAGCATCACATCTTGAGTACACAAACAAAAATTGAGTTTGTAGTTGTGAATTATATTTAGAACTATGGAGATGACCCAAAACAAAACAGGGAAGAATATTTTGATTAACCATATATACATATGACTATCTAGCACGTTTTCAGATTTTGAGACAGATCAACTTCATTGTCTTCATTAATCAACACTCAATCTTTAATCATAAAAATGAATATTTTCTCTTTTTATTAATTATTATTGTTTATGGTGTAATCATACTTGTTATATAATATTATATAATCTAATTTCTTAAATTCCACTCCACCTACAATTCATATTCAATCTTTAAATCAATTATTACTTAATTATATTTATTTACCTAGCTATTTCAATATTAAAGGATATGGTAGAATCTAACAATCCACACAAGCATATTCTCATTCATCTTTATTTATTTATTTTTATTTGCTATGCGGTTGTTGTGTATTCCTAAGACACTCCTCAATCTACTTCAATAGTAATAGAGCCACGATTCTCCATGATTCCTCATATAATTACATGAATTTTCATGATTATATTGTGTCAAGCTACATACTTCTCTCATTGTCTCCATGGGAGCTTGGCAAATCGGGGGCACGTGCATTCTAGTTAAGTTTGGATTAAAAAACTAGAAACTCTTGCTTCCCCAAGTCAACCCAAGCACGAGAAATGAAGAAAAGATAAAAAATGTGAGCAAGGGCTTGAGTCACCTGCTCACCCGCAGAGCAACTGGATTGAGTTTATATCACAAAATTATATAATCCTACCCTGGGAGGCTTAAATTGCTTTCTAACTTTAGAACTTTGACTTTTTCATAATGTTTTTTTAGGTTGCCCATTCTTTCATGCACGTGGTCATTAAGGGCATGTCCCCATGCTGCTGCTTAGCTTATTTTGGTTAGTAGTCATTGCTCAACTTTTTTAGGAGCTATTTGTGGAGCTACTGGCCCCATGGATGTTTAATTTTTCTAGTGATTTTTATTTTTAAGATGCCCCGTCACAAACCATAGCTGAAGAGAATTTCAATTTATAGTCTCAGCCGATCAATTTTAATTCCTACATCTTTGGTGTAAACCTCGCGATTGGCCCTGAGATTAGCGGCTACTTTGTATTCCACAAAATTCATGAGACTGCGATTGAATGTGCCATCTTTCTTCCTGGTGAAATCGTTCAGACATGTGCAATTGAATGAGGCCTCTGTTGTAATAAGCTTCGAGTTTGAGCTTTCATCTCCCTGCGCCATCTTGAAATTTTTTCTACTACAACTCACAGAACATGTTTTAAGTACTTTATAGTCAAATCATAGATTGATTGGTCCATTAAATAGAGGATTAGGTTTACCTGATTTACATGTGTAGACAAATTATTATACAAAGCCAGAAATAAAACAGAGCTAGAAATGATACAGAGCTAGAAATAATAGGCACACAAACTGGTGTTGATAGAAATGAACAAAAATCATACGCATAGAGAGTCCATTAAAAGGAAAAATTGGGGGTAATTGTGCAAGTAAAATATGGAGGGGAAAATTCGGGGGAATTGTAAAAAATGAGAGAACCAATTATACGATGCCATATGGCAATTTTCCTAATATGTAGTTGCTGCAAATTTCTAGCCCCCCCTTTTTTATCCAGCTTGTTTTCAATTTATAAGTAGTGGCTACTCCACTAAAATAGGTAAAGATTCTATATTATCCTTTTTCCCTTATTTTAAATTCACATGGGGCCATTCAACTGCTTAAATTTAAGCAGAAAACTTACTTAAGTAGCCGCATGGGGACATGGGGTAAGAGGCATGTTTTTACACACGTTGATGCTCAATGCTCCTCTACTGTCTAAAGTCTAAATTTTTCAATCTGGATCTACCTATGCAGCTTTGGGTTACAAGAAGTGTGGATGTTAGGCTAGGTGTCATCGCAAATGTTACGTGTTATGTCACTTACAATGGAATATTAGATGCCTTGGTTCATGTATAAGGCATTGGGGTTTGCCACGATAACCCACAAGGAAAATTGTAAGATAAAGTTGTAAAAGAAACCTTTATGAGGTGTAATTTTATATTATTTAATGAAATGCATATACGTATATATTAGTTTAGGTTAATAAATGGTTGTTGAATAATGGAATTTTGACAAGTGTCTTTGTTATTCGAGGAAAGAAAATAAGAAGATGAGAGTATTTAGTTTGATAATTGAAGATTGGGTGTTGAATGGAGAAGATTTTATACTTTTCCTAATACGTGACTTGAAAACAGTGACTGTTAATGAAATGGTTTGATGTTTGTTTTAGATCTATATTTTTTTATAGGACAAATTCATAGATCTGGGATGAAATCACACGCGTGGATTTGTTGATTTGTAGATAGCCTCAAATACTTTTAGCTAACTCACCAACTGTAGATTTTACTATGCTGACAACTCAAAAAAACACCCATTTGAATGTAAATGGTCTTTACAAACCTTGCAAACATGAGACAATCATATAAATGTAAGCAAACATCACAACAAAGCAATAAAAAGCATTAAAATGAAGCAACATATGCTATACAATGATTGAAACATGGAAACTTGGTCTATAGAAACCTTAGAATGGAAAAACTATAGTTTGGATGAGCAAATCACTCTCCAACTCCACTATCAATAGATAAGTACAACCAAGAAGATGAATGTAGGTTTGATCATGACTTTTATAACTACTCAACATGTTACAAGAGTTATAACATCCATCCTCACATTGCTTTGCTCCATTTCTGCTCCAATAATGACTATAAATATATTAATCCACTTACAAATTAAGGTAAACAAGAGTACCAACCCCCATAAAGGCTTGAAAACCTTCTTAAGTAGATGCACATACATCCCAAAAGGCTAGAAGCATGAATCCTAACACCTAGAAGATGAAATGAACAACCAAAACTTTTCAAATTCTATGTAACATCCACACTAAATGCATTTGTTGGTTTAGCATAAATTCATTTTCCCACTTCTTGAAAGCATTCATTGGGTTGAATGGTTAGTTCATCAAAGAGAATGTGGTGTTCATTATGTATAGAAATGGTGAGCTTGTTAATAGTAGTAGAAAACATAATTTTCATAATCACACAATACTATCTCCTTCCCTAAGTTGCTTTAAATCATCTAGAGTCTTGAACAACCTTGTATACATATCCTTAATGTGCCAAACTAATGAAAAATGACTCTCCCACATAAAAGAACACCCTAATTGAAATCCCTTGACTAAAATGGATAAAAATCAATCTCTTGGCCATAAGCAATACCCACATTTTGGTCTCCAAAAGCTTGGAAACTTGTAAGATGTGGAAATTTCTTCCCAATATCCTCCTTAGGGTACAACGTTGGTTTTGTTGGGAGTTGTCCCTTCAACACAACCAACCATGTTTCTTGTAGCCCCATTTGGGTTCAAGCCTTTCATTCTTTTGAAGTACCACATCTTGCTCAAACTCTTCTAAAAAAATATAGACTAAGATCTTCAATGGATGGTAAAACCAACTCTTCTTCATCATCCAACATCAAAGACTCAAATAGTCTTAAATTTTCTGCATTAATCACGAAATACACCTTCATGTATATTGACAAATCAAGCCAAAGGACATTTTTACTAACTTGTTATAGGATTAAAAAATGTCCATACCTCAAGGTTTTCATCACTTTGAGTTCATTGTTCAAAAGGGTGAAATTCTTAAAGAAATAGATGGTTGATCTACATGATTGCAAAAACTTATGCTTTCACCTTTCTTGTTTCATAAGTATATGAGCCTAGCACATATCAAGATGAAAGGTAAATCAGGAGTAAATCTTGAAGGGAAAGATTCTAACAAGGTAGAATTTAATTCCTTGATACAAAAAAGACTTGGGTGTTGTCATTATTATTATTGGTTGCAAATGGGTTTATAGGGTGAAATCTAAATTAGACGTTTCTTTGGATAATTATAAATCCTATTTTTTTAAAAGGGTATGCACAATAGGAAGGGATAGACTATGAAGAAACATTTTTCACCACTAAAAATAGTGTGACCTTTCAATTGATTTACTCCATTAGATCTTGATTTGGAAGGAAGGTATACCAAAAGGACAATAAAAGTATTTTCTAGAATGAAAGAATACACACACACACACACACACACACACACACACAAGATTGAGAAGGTTTTCTAATCCCAATTTTTATTTCAAAAATAATTTTAATGATATAGTGATCCTATTTTTATATGTTGATGACACTACCATAACCTGTAGTGTGGCAAATGTCATTCAAAAGGTGAAATTTGATAATTTTCTTATTTTGACATGTGATGGATCTAGGTCTCCAAAAATATTGCCTAGGTGTATAATTTTGACAGCTTGATTATGCAATTTTTATATCACAAACATCAATAAAAATTCCAAATCAGTTAAGTAAAAGTTTAGGGTGTCTAAATCTAATACAACATCAATGCACATGGATGTTAGGATTAAACTCATTACTTGAATTTATTTAGCACTAGTCTTGATAAATTTTAATGTATTGTCCATTGGTGTAAAGATTGATTTATCATGTCACCACTTAGTTAAACATATTTTTTTGTGTTAAACTCTCTAAATCTTAATTCATGTCTAATCATGATTTAAATGTAATCCAACAACCATTTCTATGGAATTTTTGATAAAACTCTCAACTTTTGTTGATCCATCATTGGTTAATGAATTAGTGTGTTGACCATTAGTCGGAAGTTTGATTTGTCTTCTCACCACTCTTTTAGGCTTATTTTTATAGAAAGACATCTTTCCCAATTCATGCCTAAGCCACAAGAAAAACAAGAGCAACCTATAGAATGAGCTCTTTGATATGTCAAAAGAAGCTCCAACTTTGGCATTTTATAAGAGATATATTTGTTCCATTATATTTAGATATATTAATTTTGATTACACTAGATCTATGAATACTTGAAAATCTACAATGTAATATATTTTTACTCTTGAATTAAAAGTAATTTCTTTATTGAGCAAATTATGATATACAATTACCTTATCTTCTGGACTAATTTAACATAGCATAAAAAAAGTTATTAATTCATATTTAAAAAAAAAAATCACCAGTTCCCTACTTTTTCATGTTAATTAAATTTAACTAAAACTAAACATATCAAAATTTATCACCAATAATGTCTTTATTATCACCTTACTGAAGAACACATTATTGGCATAATGACTAAACCCTTCAAATGAAATAAGTTTATAAAACTAGCACTTGAACTAGTAGGAGGTGCAATGGTTATGCCAATTGTGATTTATATAGAGTGTCTTGTAAATTTGAAATCAGCATTGGGTCAGTAGAGAAGCCTAGCATTTTATAAGAGATCTTGAAAAAATCTTTATTGACTTGCTAATCTGAGATAAAGTCTCAAAATTAAAAAAAAAATTATATAAATGAATAACAATTGGACAAGGGTTCTCAATGGAGCATAAATGTCATCTATCATTCAAAAAGTAAATCATTAATAAGTAATTGTTCTTCTACTTTTATGGTTAGAGGTTTGGATTTTTTTAGTTCACTCGTAGGGGTGGTTGTTTCCCGAGTGGAGTGGATCTATAGAGTTAAGATTTTGATTGTCAATACAGGGATTTATCAAGTGTTGAATAGCATTTAATCAAATTTGAGGACATCCACCCAATAAGGGGTCGGAAGAAGAACAATTGAGAAGCCATCATTAGAGAAAAAAGAAAGGAGGGATGTCATCAATAAGAATGTGTGTGAGTTAGTTAAAGTGTGTGATCATTCAACACTTGGTATGTAGATGGATGTGAAGGACTGCTATTTGGGGTGGCATTATTCATTGTGTGTCAATTGTGCAATAGTATTTTGCTGTTGATTTTGATTGCTTCTGCTACTGTAAAATGACACCTAGGGGAGTTATGTTAAATAGGGAAGATATCTAAAAGGGAAGTAGGCAGAGGCCTCTATTAAGAGGTGAAAGTGCAGAGTCATAGGGAAGGATGTTGTTGTCAGTTTCATAGGTTTTAATTACAAAGAAATCAAGAGTCCCAACTTAAGAAGGTGGATGAAGAGGGTTTGGGAGCTAGCCAAGGATGTTGATGGTAAGATGGAGGTTTGCCTATGCTTGATCTAGGATACTCTTGTGGCCGCTAGAATGTCTTCGATGCTACCAAGTCTGTGTCGTGTGCTTCCATGATGTTGGTTGCTGCGTGCTCCTACTTGCTTCATGATGATGTGGGGTATGTGGTTCATCAGGCCAAAGCTTTTCATGACTGTGTTGTGGAACACCTGCATGCAATAAAAAATGTCAAGTTTGTCTATAGCTTGTGGTAGAGGAGATGGTGAATAAATTGAATGTGACACTTCCTGAGGAGGCAATTCCTCTATTTTCTCAATGTTGTGACATGAACAATGATAGCAACATGCATGAGGTCTTGACGCTGAAGGAAAGTGGGTTATGTGAGAAATGGAAGTTTATGTTTTTTTATGTTTTGGACTAGTGATAGTATGGGATAGATAGCTTTGGGCTTCGACCATTTTGTCATGTAGTAGTGGAGGGTTGGGTAATAGTCTGGTAAGAATGCTTTTTGGTGATGTTAAAGACTATGGGATATGCCCATTTTAATGGTTCTTGGACCTTAAAATCAAGTCATACGAACAAAAAAAATTAAGGACATAAATTGACTCTTCATCTTAATTTGCATTCTACCATAAGAGACACAAGGTCTCCCCAATAGGACAAAGGAATTACTAGAAGAAATAATTTTAACATAAACATTAAAGTAATCTCATTCAATGTTCTCAAAGATCACTAAAGCTTTAAGAATGCAATTAATATAGGAAATTTAAAGGGGTGCATCTAAATTTAGCATATTAGAGATTTGGATATCATCCACAAAACCTACCCTTAAATTTATTCTAAAAATTAAACAAATTAATATGCCATGTTACATTTTGATACATTTGATATCCACCAAATGTGACAGCCTAGTGGTAATTTCCCTATGAAATAAACAAAGGTGAGCTTGAGCTCTATTCACATATTGAAAATGGCCTCTTTGAGCATAATAGTTTCCATTGCTCAATTTTTTTAGTTGAAATGAAATCATATTTATATCACTAAATTGGTGTGCCCAATTTATCATGAGAAAATGGAAGAAATTAGATCTTTACAATGAGAATATCGCGAAATTTTATGACATCAAAGAACATAGTCAAAGAAAAGATGCAAACAACCTCCAAGGAGGGTTGCTTCTAAAATGAAGTAAAGTGAAAATGAGCAACCAGCGATAAGGGGAACATAGAATAGGGCAAAGGATGAGGTGGATGTCCACATTGAAATTGCTCAATGGGCAAGAGCAGCATGAAAGACCCTGGTGAGAATGGAACCTATAACCCTTCCAACAAATGAGAATGCTAAAGTTGCGAGTCAAGCATGACAAGGTGGAACATACATATATTGTTGCTTACCATGCTCTATGTAGATCATAAGAAATCTTTGAGCAACTATTATTAGCAATGGAGGGTTCTAACAAGGAAAGGCCTTGCCATCTCACTAAAACACAAGTTTGCTACTACCTGTTTGCCATGTAAATTGAAACATTTATGCCATGTCTTAAAGTCATTTGACAATCAGTTACAAAAGAACGGAAGGAAAGGAAAGCAAGCATTGTAAAGCATATCTATGTATGATGAGAGATAGAGAACTAGATATTAGATGGTTAAGGAACAAGTGCATGTAGGGCCACAGTAATGGATAAAATTGTTAATGGGAATCCATAAATTTTGTTCATTGTAAGATTATAGAAAGAACCAAAAGGAAGCTTTGAGATACAGAGTCACAAAGAAATTTATTGATTTCGCTATTTCCTCTGAGATACAACACTCCACGCTTCATCTATGTCTTCCAAAATTTCCATGAACTCCTATGCTTCTAAGCTTCCTTTATACACAGTCCAATGGTAGTGGAAGTTGGGAGGTGAATAAAAGGCAAAGAGGTAAAAAATAAGTTGTAGGAAAGCATCAAATATATGATCTCTCCTGATGACATTGCAATAACTTCCCAATTTCACTGATTAAACCTAGATACTACACTTCTAGGCCAAACAATGATGTACACTTGGTGGTGCATTCCTGGTGTATGAAAAAATAACCCAAATTTTTTGAGCATTGAATACAAACACCTACGTTAATGAGATCATGGTGCAAAAGATGACAAGGACCATCACCTAAGAAAATACCTATGAATCTAACACAAGACTTCAAATTCTTATTTAGAAGAGAAAAGTGCCTTCCCCTAAAAATAGGTAAGATATCATACAACAGTGAGCTAGAAATTAGGAATTGTTTGAATAATGTCATTATGCTTCTCATAAATAGGATGACATATCTCATTATACTCTTGCTCCACCTCCAACACTTAGACACATACTTCCTCATTAAAAGTATTTAAATTACAATAACCACATATCAGAATAGTAAAAACCAAGTACTCAAATTGAATGTAGAATTGGATATGCTTAATTGATAAAGCAATGGAAATTTACGAAAAAATTATGCATCTAAATGGAAATACTTCACTTTGCAAGCAAGTTTTACCAAATAATCAAAAGGAGATTGCAAAAAAAAAAAAAACTTCCCCCCCCCCTCAAAAATGATTTTCCTACTTTCTAAAGCTCTTATTGAATTTCCTATTAAAGCTTCTTAGTTGTGAGAATGAGTTTGCTACCAAGATTAACTTCTTCCACCTTTTCCCTTTTTGCTTTTGTTCACCATACTTAGCAAGATTTCTTCAATACCTTCCGCTTGGCGAAATTCACTAAAAATGATAGGATGCACAAAACAAGAGATGAAGATGAAGATTTGGGTCATCCCACAATAATGGGTTATACTTTTTGGCCAAACTTGATATTGAAATCAACATTTTGAACTAAATTTTCACTTTCTGGCACCTATAGCTGCTAAACCGTTAGGAATTTGAAGATGATGTGAACTAGTGATTTGTGAGATTTTGTTTGTAGATTCTAAATATATTTTTTTAAAAATATTTGGAGTTAAACTGTAAAATATTTTGTGTCTCCTTTGATAACTATTTTTTAATAGTAAACAACATTTTTTGAAAGTGATGTGTATTCCGTAGCACATAACTTTTTTCGACAAAGGATAAAATTCTGATTCTTTTGAATTTAGATTGGTAACACCAATATATAGGGAATGAATTTTGTTTTATAATGTTTTGTTGAATTTTTTTTTAATTAAGTTTTGAAGTCAAACCAATTATAATTTAGACATAGGCATATTCCGTAAAACCTAACTTTTTTTGTATGTATCGAAATTCAATTTTTCTTTTTTTGTTGAAACAAGGACATCAATACCTAGTGCATATATACTTTTCAGAATTTTTTTCACTAATTTACTAATTTTCCATGTGTGTAGAACATAGAACTTGATGTTGGGTGAAAAACCTACATTCACAAGAAATAAAAAATAAATATAATAATCAAATTAAATATATTTAAAATTATACTTTTTGGGAAGCTTATAATAAAGACTACATACTTACAAAACATAAATTTTAAATGAATTCATTTGATCTCACAAAAGGTAAATCAAAAGTGGTTTTTTATCAGCATTTTGATAGGTGTAGAGGAGACTCCATTATAGGTATGGTTTAAAACTAGCGGGGTTCTATCCAAAGGGGTTTGAATCTAAGGGGGTTTGATCAAACCCTTTTTAATTAAAATCCTTTAAATGGAACCTTTCAAGGCTTAAATCATTATATTTTCTAAAAATATGTGATTTCAGCAAAAATTAGGATGTCCCAAAAAGTGTAACCCATTATTGTGGCAGCAAAGTCATTTCATTTTGATCTATGCTCCATCCTAATGAAATAAAATTCCCCTAATCTAAAGCTTGTAATATGCATGCCCGCTTGAATTGAACCAAGGCCCTTAATCTAAAAAGGCTAGTCTACAATGATAAGAAACATATTTGTAAGAATATCCTCCATGTTCATGTCCCCCACATAAGATTGATTCCCTTTCTCGAAACCTTGATCCTAGACAAAAATGATAGAGAGAATAGATGAGTGACTACCAAGTTGAGAGATATTAGCTTTTTTGTTGCAAGAAGGCATAAAAAATTATTAGAATTGCATCCCAAAAGAGCCAATATTGCATAGTCATAACTTTGTTGAACGACCTTGCTCTTTGTGTGCAAAACAATCATAGAATGTTGGATGAGCCTCACATAGTTTGGATAAATCCTCCACACCTTTTCGTTTGTTGCAACACAAAAAGGTCTTGCTTACAATTCTCCACGTATAGTCTCCTCAACCCTTTGTTCTTGTCCAAGTCACCCTCAAAGAAGTCCTGATAAGGTTCTGAAAATGTTGGTCTGACAAAGTTTTAGAAATGTTGGTTTGATAAAGGTGTGGAAAAATTGACCCTAATAACGATATGCAATAGTTTGTAAACAATATTAATATGTTATGAAATTTGGAAAAAAAAAAAGAGCAAAGTTAAGATACATGATATAGGGATAAACATATTTAGAAGTTCAGAACCCTAGTAAACATTTTAATACTGAAAATCTAAGTTTAAATTTTAGCGTACATTGTAAATAATAAAACAAAAAATTAGAAAAATAAAGGTCAAGGTGACAGAGTCTTTTGCCTGAAATGTTTGTGATAATTGCAACCATTTTAATGGAAATAATTTTTATTTATTAAAAAAAATTGCTTATTTTTTTCAAGTTGTTTTTTTAATTTTTTAGACAAATCTCCCATTTCTGGCACCTGCGCCGTAAATTGAGAAGCTGAGTTGTTGAAGGCTAAAATAATCACGAGGCGATTATCAGGTGGAAGAGAGATGGACAAGTTGAAGAACACTGGTAACACGTAGCACATTTGTAAACAGGTGGTGTTGTAGCATCCTTTCATCGTGGGCTTTGTTCAACCTCATCCTCCTCCTCTCTTTACTCGTATAGGAGAGCAGAATGATATTGAAGGGCTAAAGCAATGGTTGTGCAGGCGGTTTGGGGAAGAGTGATTTTCAGCGCTCTGAGATAGATCTTCAAAGGATGCAGAAAGGCTTGCACTTGCGCTGCCAAATCTGGTAGGGAGTAAAACAAATAAGTGGCCTCAGTGGAAGCCATGTCCGCATCCAAGCCCAATTGTACAAGATTTCTCTCCGAATTTATCCATAATATCGATATAGCAATGCAGGTGTTGAGGAGTATGGTGACCATGAGCTGCAAAGTGTGGCGCAGATGCCCTCTTTTACAAGGATTTCAGATTCTTCGTTTTCTTGGAATGAGAGAGATGAGGATGCATTGCTAGCGTTGGTGAGTGGTCGTTGTATTCACAGACCTGGTTGAAGGTCAGAAGACAAGTTTTGCTTCTTTGTTGGAAGAAGATGACCGCTTAAAGCATATTTCAATGGGCACATTCAACGGCTGTTGTACTCTTTTCTGATAAGCTTTAATAAAATTTCGTGATTTTGACCCAGATTTATTTTCAAACATGGAAATCTATCAGCATAGCCATTTAAAATAAGAAGATAAAACGCATTACAGACCGTGTCAAAGTTTAAAAAAGGGTTCAAAAACACAAACACGTGGGATGCTCCACAGTAAGGCGGCCTGGGATGCTCTACAGTAAGGCGGCGTGGGCAATGACAATAAAAAAAAGTTGACTTCCGGATTAAGGATTATATTTGATTAAGGATATAGTAGAACCTAAATTAGGTGGATTGTTGCCTCTTCCATGAGTATATTGTCTTTTTTTATGTGTATTTTGTTATGTGTACCAATCGACTACAACAGTAATAGAGCCACGGTTCTCTGTCATGATTGCTCACACAATTACATGAATTTTCATGTTTACAGTATGTCAAGCTAGATACATAATTTAAATATATATTTTTCTCATTAAAACCTTCAATTCATTCAGAATCTGAATTGAGACCACCAAATAACAGTAAAACTTTCAATTCATTCAGACACAAACCCGAAAAGCTTGAGAAGCGATGGGAACGTGGTTTGTGTGAGGAGATTGCAATTTATATAAGGAGATTAAGTAATACTTTTTCGCTTTACGCCGCGTAGATTGCGCGGTCATAATTCCTCCACGAGGAGAATGGGCAATACTAATAGGATAAAGGAGGGGCAACTTTTTCCAACGTTTGTTGTAGCTTCACAACACACCTGCGGACACGTGGTCATTAAGACGGAGTTGTGTGTCTCTAGAATTTTTTGTGTGCCACTTGTCTCTCCAGACACCGGAGAGACGCTTCGAAACCCAAGAGGTTTTAAATTTTCGAATGGGAATCTACGTACGCGACTTTGGGTTACAGGGCAG
Source organism: Cunninghamia lanceolata (assembly GCA_027924645.1). Taxonomy (NCBI): domain Eukaryota; kingdom Viridiplantae; phylum Streptophyta; class Pinopsida; order Cupressales; family Cupressaceae; genus Cunninghamia; species Cunninghamia lanceolata. The sequence continues at coordinate 346,428 of BSBN01000370.1, read as the reverse complement.
AGTTTTAAGTGTACATAGTAGGGTCGGCGTCATGGCAAACGTCATTTCAATGGAATTTTTAGGTGCCTTTGTTCACGTATAAGGCATTGGTGTTGGCATGGTGACTCGCAAGGAAATAGCTAAGATAAACTTAATTGTCGTTAGGAAATATTTCATACGTAAGTATATAAACGTGAGTAAGTAAATAGTATAGATATCTTTAATATTTATTTTTAGCACTTGCACTTCCTAAGGGTGTAAGGGATGAGCTGATAGGAAAGTTAGAGTCAATCTCAAAGATCTGCTTTGGCATAACTCATTCATCCATATACAATTAATATCTAAAGACAATGAGAATCTAATACATTTCTATGGATAAATTTACATGATCTTAGTGGATTCATGAGATCCTTGTATGTTGCTTGGTAACTGCTTCAAATGTGTAAGCTTTCATGTTTAGTGTTGTCTCTATTTATATACATATCTCCTTGCTAGAATCTTGTCCCCATGTTACACTCAGTGTTATCTACATTACTCTTTGCAACATTTCTCATATGTATGGCTAATCATCCAAGAATTGAGGATGCATGTTCAAACCTCCTGAACCTAATATAAATAGAAAATGTATTGTGAATAGAAAATATGATTTTCAAATTCTATGCTTGTTAAATTGGATCAACTTGCCAAATGTGATTATTTGCATATTCCTTTTGTGCTTGTAGGTGCTTTATGCTTGTTTTGATTATACATGGAGGATTGTGGCCATGGCAATGCATATATCATCGGAGCAATTGGAAGGCCGAACAAGAGTAATGGATAAATTTAGTGGAGGCATGGTTGTTCTTATCCTCAAAATTTGTATCTATGGAAGATGTCACCGTGTTTGATTCATGATCTATCCAAGTCCCACATCCAAGAAGTAGACTACATAAATTCAAGTATTTTTCCTAACAATTTACTATCTTCTAACCTTTTGCATCATTGACATTGGAAACAAAATCAAGATCACACAAACTCTTCCTCAATATTAACTTATTTTAAAAAAAGTGGGAAAAGCAATAGAAACCTTGGTTTTGAAAGATAGAGCATATAAGCTAAAAAAAGTGGGAAATGCAATAGAAACCTTAGTCTTGAAAGATAGAGCATATGTAAAAATGAGCCCATTGTATTTTAAAAAATATAATAAAAATAATAATAGGCACCTATAGTACATAATAAAATACACCTACAGAAAATTAAGGAAAGACAAATTCTATTGGGTGATGAATGCACCTTTACAGAAAAACTAAACATGCAATAAATAAAATAAAAATGTTGTAAAGATAGGAGCTTGGCTCTAGTAAAAGATAAGAGAAACTTCGGAGAAGGAAAACTTATGTGCCCATGTAAAAGATTATTATGTGGGGTGGAAGATGCAAACTTGAAGAGGTGTGTGGATAAAGAAAGTTTATTCACATTTATTTAAACAATGAAAAAAGGGTACGCAACTAAATACAAGGAAAAACATTGACATTTCACATAGAAGATTTAAAACTTTGAAAAGAAGACATAGAGGACCTTTATGGAAACACAAATTTAACCCGCTCGAAACTGGCAACCACAAAAAAATTTAGCTCACTCTACAAAAAGCCTATCGGCTAATAAGTACTAGCTCTTGCACTTTAAGGAAGTTTAAAGAATTTAAGTAAAAAGTTAAGAATAAAAATCGTGGAATGAATTAGAAGATATATTATTTTATTTACTAATTTTATTTACATAGTATAACATTTAAAAGTAATGTTTCTTCATGAATCCTTTGCAAAAGATTGACATTAATCTTTATTTCTTTTACTATCAATTTTTTGAGTTGATGTTGATTTTTTCCACAGAAGATTTAGAGCTTGGTTAAAAGAAGTTTGGATTTGGGTTTAGTTTCAAGCTCGGTAGTTTGGCGATTTTTTCCAAGATTTGGTTGTACAATATAATTATAATAAAAATAAAGATAATATAGAAATAAATAAATTATTAAAACAAGAAACATATTTATATCTGTTCATATAGTATATTGAAATATAGTTATATTATTATATAAATATAAATAAGAAACATAAAATATATTAATATAAATATATAATATTATAAACATAAAATAATTATATATTGAAGGGAAGTATTGTTACAAAGTTACAACCTTCAAAAGTTAAAATAAGCCATTAGTAGCTAACATTTGATGAACAAAGACTACCATGCATACAGAGATTACAAAGGATTCAAAAACTATAGATGGATATGTGATTTGTCCACAACAAATAGTATCAAGGCAAAGTTAAAGAACCAAAGAAGAACCATATGTAGAGTAGTATCTGATATGTTTGCTACTATATTTCCCACATAATACCCTATCTATCGTTGTCATTCGAGTATAGTGTCAAATCTTTATGTCCTCTAACTATGCTTATCAAGTGGCATTGTTATTAAATGAATAGTAGAATCTGGAGCCTAACATGCAAAGTGTTAAAGATTTACATTTTAATTTGCTTCTACAATCTGTCTAATTTTATTTATGTCTCTCAAACCATTATCCAGAATCACTCTATATAATATAATACATCAAAATATTTATTTTCTAGCTGCAACCCAAAAACAAAAATCTAAATGATATAACAATTTAAATACCTACTAATTATCACCCAAAAATTCTACATTGGGTCATATCGATTTTTTACTTACATCCTTAAATGTTTTTTTTTTTTTTTTCTTTTTCTAGACAGATTAGATAGTGCTAGATGGATTATTCAAAATCTCAAAATTGGATGTGCCAAATCTAAACAAAATAAACATACCCATGTACACAACTAGGTGCTTCCTAAAACAATTTACAGTTGTTTAATTAGGCACTTTATAAAACCATCTTCAAGTTTTAGATGACATTGGTCAAGGTCAAAAGGATGCACTAGCTAAGACTCTACCAAAAATTCTTTAGGGGTTATAGTCCTGAGTCTGCATGGTTTAAGAGGATTCCATCATTAAGTAATCATAATGACCTGATTAGGATTTAACATGCACCCAAATTAGGGTTTAATAGAATACCACATATTGTACATAAATGTAAAATAAGAGACATTTGAAATTTACCAGAAGACAGGTATACCTGATGCACATAAAAAGCAATAGGTTGTTATTAGAATGGAAATTTAATGTTTGCTTCCTACTAAGTACATCTTCTATTGATAGCAAAAATCACATCCAAGGAAAAAAACTATTTATTAAGAACATACAGGAAATTTGTCTCAAAACTCTAAGTAGAACTTGTAATACAAATTGATCAAAACTATTCAGAAATCAACTAAAATTTGTCTCAAAACCCTATGTAGAACTTGTAATACAAATCGATAAAATAATTCAAAAATCAACTATCTAAAGAAATAGAAAAATGTAGACTATAAATTAGCTGGAAATTTGCAAATGCCTTTGATAAAGCCTTCACCAAATATAGGAAAAACTCTATTTCAGAACAAGGGAATTGAGCTCTATTTAAATAGAGCTTAGGCAGTGGGAGTTTGGTAGTCAGATGTTGTTGGCAGAAAAATGTAGAGAAAGATGTGCTGACAGTACATAAATTTAAAGCAACAAATTTTTACAATTAATTATTGAGATATGCATTTACGTTTTCTTTCTAACATAGAAACTGCAATACATTGTTATTAAATTCTAGGCAATGGGAGAGGTAGCAAGTGTTGGCATAGCAATGGTATTACATTGTTAATTGTCATGTTGCGGTTATAAAGATATTATATAAACTGCATCGACAGTTATGTGAACTGCATCGATATGAACTACATCATCCTTCTATAAATCTGCATTGTATCATTTCAAATATATCAATAAAATCATACTCTCCATTATTTGGTATTAGAGCAATATGATCATGTGCCTGTATGAAACGTGATACAATCTGGGAAGAAGATGTTTGCAGTAAGAAGGCATTCCAATATTTTTTATAATGTCAATAACTATGTCTATTTCCAAGTTATTTTCTATCATCCTCCATTTTGTTTATAATTCTGGTTCTACAAAATATACTATTGGTTGTGTCTAGGGTTTCTCCTTAAAGAAGATTACCAGGTATTCTAGTTCATGATTAATTGTGACCACGTATCTTTGCCACCTGCAATTGTTTCCCACGGATCTCTGGTTTCCTTTTATTCCACACCATCCATGCAATATTTTCCATTTTTGTACTCAGTTTATCCCCAAGATAATTGTGTCGTCTAAAACAATATTTCCAATCTATTCACTGAGCATAAAGGTATGAATAGAGAATGGATTTGATTAGGCGCCAGGCATTTTAATTTCATTTGTTGTGCCTATTATATTGCTACTATGTAGAATTGTTTACTGATGTTGTTTCTGGTAGAGAAACATGTGTGGTAGTTTGTTTGAAAGAATGAGACTGTGTACTCTGTGAAATGATAATTGATCAGTGCCTCCCAGTGTATTGGTAAACTTTCAATTTAACCATTGAAGTTGTATGAGTTTGAACTCAGCCAAGAGTGGATTGCATTGCCAAAGTGACTGTGTGGAAAATGGATGTGTAAAGAGGTATTACTTCTAAGATTTAAAGAAAAGGTATTACTTTTAAATTGGGCACATTAAAAAGGAGAGATTCTTTTGTGTTAAAGGCATGTAGTGTTTTTGAAAAGAGTAGTTGATTTTTTGAACTTAAATAAGTTGTTACAATTGTAATGGGTGTATTATCAGTTGAATCCAACACCCAATCTTTTGATTTTCATTATAGCCACACATATTACATGGCTACTTCATATAAATCATGTATGCTCAAGAATGATTGTGCTTTCGAGGCTATGCATGCTATACTTGATAGAGATTTCAAAGGTATGAATGCACATATGTCAAAGATCACTTATGCTTTCAAGGACATCTTTTCTATTCCTGATGAGGCCTCCAAAGACTCATCCAAGACATCAGTTGGTTAAAGTGTAACATGGTCATATTGGAGGCAGGCAACATCAGAGGATGGAGGATTTTCCATCATCTCAAGTTAGCTTCTTGCTTTGAGATGATGCTTTGCATGAGAAGCATTTTTGGTTTTGGTTGTTTCGCTTTTCTTTGTTGATGCTACCAGATTTGAAGAATGTATGTTTTGTGAAGATTTTGTTTTGGAGACAGGTTTGGGAATTGGTGTTGAGCTCAATATGGATTGTTGTCTAGCAAGCTTTAGAGTATATGATCAAGAATTATACCCTTTCACGGTCACTAGACAGTGATAGAGATCTATCGTATCTCTTAGGGATTGTTGTCGAATAATTCAAGACTCTATGGTTTGAGAGTTTGGGACTAAAGAGCACAAGAACACAGCTCGAAGCTACACCTTTCCGAGGGTAGATGAGACAACATGATGGAGCCTCGCTTGGTTTAGGATTTGTTCTTTGGGAGAAGATCTTCTATAAAATATGCATTCATATTATGTAATCAGCTGTGTTGAGTATGTTAGCATTCAGGGGGGTCCCTTGGTACTATTGCAAGAACAATGTAATAAGGGGGGAATGTTGGCATAACAATGGTTTTACATTGTTAATTGTCATGTTATAGTTATAAAGTTGTTATATAAACTGCATCGACAGTTATGTGAACTACATCGGTATGAACTGCATCGTCCTTGTATAAATCTGCATTGTATCATTTCAAATATATCAATAAAAGCAAGGGTTATAGTGGTGGAATTGTCTTTTGAAAAAATAATCCATATATCTGACTACCTGAAAACTGTTTAACGACGATCTGAAAATTATCTTTAGGCACGAGACAAATATTCTGGGGATTTGTAAACTTGCAAGTCCACTTATAAAAAACCTATTGACTAAAAATGATCAGTCTTGAGTTATTTTATTTACTTGAGAGTTATTTTATCCTTACTTCTTAATTCTCTTATTATTTATTATTGTTTATGGTGTAATCATACTTGTTATTATCTAATATTGTCTAATCTAATTGCTTATATTCCACTCCACCTAGACTTCATATTCAATCTTTAAATCAATTAATACTCAATTATATCTATTTACCTAACTAAACTAAGGAGTATATTTTTCCATTTCAATATTACAGGATAAGGTAGAAACTAACAAACCACATAAGCATATTGTCATTCATCTTTATTTATTTATTTATATTTGTTATGAGGTTGTTGTGTATTCCTAAGGCACTCATCAATCTACTTCAATAATAGAGCCACGATTCTCCATGATTCCTCATACAATTACATGAATTTTCATGATTATATTGTGTCAAGCTACATATATAATTTACATATATAAGCTACATATTTCTCTCATTGTCTCCATGGGAGCTTGGCAAATCGGGGGCACGTGCATTCTAGTTAAGTTTGGATTAAAAAACCAGAAACTCTTGCTCCCCCAAGTCAACCCAAACACGAGAAATGAAGAAAAGGAAAATATCTGTGAGCAAGGGGTTGAGTCACCTGCTCACCGACAGGCCAACTGAATTGAGTTTTATCAAGCAAAGCAGCACAAGTGGGCGTGAGATTCATAATTTTCTCTGTGGATGACCTCCTGCACATACTGGAAATCGGAGACATGGCATGGAATGGAGATTCTGCCTTTGTGCTCAAACCCGTATTCTTCCTCGGCTTCCTTGAGAAACTTCTGGAAGAGAGGATGGTTCATGTATTCCACCGGTATCACACACCGCTTCTGTTCTTCCCCCTCTCCAACATCTATGGCAAGGCAGCCCTTGGGCACATCTCCTCCTTTCTTGGAACTCAACTGCAAAGAAAAATGAGGGAGATGTATCCTGCCCAGATGAGGCATAATGGCAATTCAGTAACAATCAGAATTGAGACCACCAAATAACAGTAAAACCTTCAATTCATTCAGACACAAACCCGAACGCTAGGCTCGTCTAATGTCAAGAAAAGGCTGAGGAGCGATGAGAGGAGGTTGCAATTTATATTACAATATTAGTTAACACTTTTTGGATCATACTTCCTCCCCGAGAAGATTGGTAAATATATATTCCTACCTTGGGAGGATTAAATTGCTTTTCGACTTGAGAACTTTGACTTTTTCGGAACGTTTGTTTTAGGTTGACCATTCTTTCGCATACGCGGTCATTAAGAGGCGTGTTTTTGCAGACGTTGATGCTGTCTAAATAGGTAGAGAGTCTAGAGAGGCTTTTCAAAAGTCGTAAATTTTCAATCCGGATCTACCTATGCGGGTTTGGTTTACAAGCCAAAGCTTTTGAGTGTGGATGTTAGGCTAGGCGTCATCGCAAACGTTACGTGTTAGGTTACTTACAAACAATGGAATATTAGGCGCTCTAGTTCACGTATAAGGCATTGGGGTTTGACATGATAACTCACAAGGAAAATTCTAAAATAAACTTGTAAAGGAAACCTTTATAAGGTGTAGTTTAGGATAATTTAATGAAATGCATATACCTATATATATATAAGTTTAGGTTAATAAATAGTTGTATGGTATAAACTAATATATGAAATACATCCTTATTTTTTGTGATATATTTTTTAGAAAGATTAATGATTTTCCGTGTGTGTGGAAAAGAGATCTTGATGTTTGGTGAAAAAACTATGTTCACTAGAAAATAAAAAATAATATAATAATCAAATGAAATATATTTAAAACCATACTTTTTTTATTTAAGCTTATACTAAGGTCTACATACTTACAAATAGAATTTCTAAATAACTTCATTTGATCCCCCAAAAGGTGAAGCAAAACTGGTTTTTTATCAGCATTTTGATAGGTGCGGAGGAGACTCCATTCAGGGTTGGATTTAAGACTAGGGTGGTTATTACCAAGGGGGTTGATCTAAGGGGGTTTTATCTAACCCCCTTCAATTAAACCCCTTTAGATGGAACCCCTCAAGGCTTAAATCATTAATCTTTCTAAAAAATATGCGATTTCACACAAAAATAAGGATGTCCCATAAGTGGGACACTGTATTGTGGCAGCACCCAAGTGTGGATATGTTGATATGTAAATAACCTCAGATACACTTGGATAACTCACCAACTATAGATTTCACTATGCTAACAACTCAAAACAACCTCCATTTGAATGTAAACAATGTTACAAACCTTGCAAACACGAAGCAATCATATTGATGCAAGCAAACATCACAACAAAATAATAGAAAGCATTAAAATGAAGTAATATATGCTAGAAAATGATTGAAACATGAAAATTTGGTCTATATAAACACCAGAAGGGAAAAAAACTATAGTTTGGATGAACAAATCACTCTCCAACTCTACTATGAATAGTCAAGTACAGCCAAGAAAGGTGAAAACCTTTACAATCACTCAACATGTTACAAGAATTATAACATCCATCCTTACACTACTTTGCTCTATATTCTACTCCAATTTAATGGCTATAAATATATAGATCCACTTACAAATTAAGGTGAACAAGAGTGCCAACCCCCATAAAGGCAAGTGAAAACCTCCTTAAGTAGATGCACCTACATCTCAAGAAATTAGAAGCACAAATCCTAACACCTAGAAGATGACATGAACAACCAAAACCTTTCAAATTCTATGTGACATTCACATTAAATGCATTCATTGGTTTAGCATCTAGATTCATTTGCCACTTCTTGAAAGATTTCACTAAGGTGAATGATCAGCTCATCAAAGTGAATGTGGTGTTCATTACGTATAAATGGTGAGCTTATTAATAGTAGCAAAAAATAATTTTTATAATTGCACACAATATTGCCTTCTTCCCTTAGATGCATTAAATCATCTAGAGTCTTCAACAACCTTGTATACATATCCTTAATGTGCCAAACTAATGAAAAATGACTCTCCCACATAAAATAACACCTTGATTGAAATCCATTGACTAAAATGGAGAAAAACCAATCTCTTGGTCATAAGAAAGACCCACTTTTTGGTCTCCAAAAGCTTGGAGACTCATAAGATGTAGAAATTTCTTCTCAACATCTTCCTTAGGGTACAACTTTGCTTTGTTTGGGAGTTGTTCCTTCAACACAACCAACCATGTTTCTTGTAGCCCCATTTGGTTTTTCCTTTCATTATTTTAAAGTACCACATCCTACTCAAGCTCTTCCAACAGATTTGAACTAAGATCTTCCATGGATGGTAAAACCAACTCTTCTTTCTCATCCAACATTGAAGCCTCAAATAGTCTTAAATTTTCTACATTAATCACCAAATACACCTTTATGTATGGTGACAAATCAAGCCAAAAGTTAGTTTTACTAACTTGTTCTAGAATTGAAAGAGGTCCATACCTCAAGGTTTTCATCTTTCTTTCTACTTCTTGAAGTCTATCCTTCCTTAAATACAACCAAACTTGATCGCCCAACTTGAATTTGTGTTCAATGTGGTGTTCATCATGTCGTGCTCTCTTATAATTTTCTTGGTTTACTCTAAGCTGAACTCGTGCACATGGAGTTCCACTTGTCTATGTGCTTGATCGAATTTTAACTCTATCAACCTCTAAGACAACACTTTTACCCTTCACATATGGTTGTCTTGTTAGTACATAAAGTAGGCTACGAGTTAGAAATCCATAACATATCTCAAATGGAAAAAGATTCATATAAAAATGTATTACTTGGTTGTAGGAATGTTGTATATATATACTATGCTCTCATTATATGTCTTCCTAGAAGCTTCATGTATTATACCCATGAAGTGGTGGCACCAATTCCCTAATAACCTCTTTAGTTTGTCCATCTATTTGTGGATGTAAAGTCATGCTTGTTTTCAATTTGGCATCTATTTTATCCTGATGTGTGCACTAGAAAAATATCAAGAAATCTCAAATCTTGGTTTGAAATGGTTCTTTGAGGGTCAAAGTTCAAAGTTGTGTCACACTTCAGGCCAACTTATAAGCATAAATGAATTTAAGTATTTCCAACTAAAAGTCAATTTTGGTGAAACATATGTTGTATCTGGATTCATTCTATCTAAATTAGATCTAAGCCACAACTTTTCCAACTGGAACCATCCATTAAAAACATATGTAGCATCACTTTGGGGTTAATTTACCAAAAATTATTTAAAAACTTTATTTTCTAACAACTCTTAATTGTGCAAAAAATCATTCTAAAAGAATCTAAAAATACCCTTTTGTAGATTTATAAGTCTACTTCATAAAAAAAAAATTCAAATATTTCAATTAGTGTTTATATTTTGTTTTGTATTTTTACTAAAAGTAGGTCATTAGCACCAAAATATGATGTTGATTATCCTCTCAAAAAAAAAATAGTAAAGTTTATCAAAAACAATTAAAAAATATATGATGCACTAGAGGAGAGATTCCATGTTGAGGTGATATAATTTTTTTCCTATTTTGGATAAATAGTTAAGACAAAAGTTGACATCCCATAGAAACAATTGTGTTTTCATTACATGCAACTTCCAAGATTTATTTAAAAATATATATAATTTATCAAAATGGGGAAAAATCAATCCATGCACTAAAGTTTCAAGTTATGAATACACAAAAAAATAAAATTTACTATATAAAGTGCAATGTCTCGTTCAACCTTATTTTTCAGCATTTTATCAACACCTAAATTATAGTGTCAATTTTATAAAATACTACATTTAAATAAATTTTTAATTTTTTTTTTAAAATACAAACATAAAATACATTAAAAAATCTACATTTTATTAGTTACATCATTTTAAAATTCAAAACATATGTGCCACTTTTTAGTGATCCAATTTAAAAAATTAGATGAGTATTGGTTGTTTCCTTTATAAAAGTGTGATACAAATTTGAACTTAAATCACCCTTGATGCAAACCAAAGTGAATCCACATATTAACAAAGAATGGTTCATTTACATCCAACAAAATCTATTAAAATGCTCTCCCATGAATATGATGGAACTTGAAGTGGCTAATACAATCCTAATTTATGGTTTTGAGGCAAACGCTTACACTACATAGTTTACAACTATGAATAAATTTCGTATATTTTTGCATACAAGGCCAACAAACATATAATTATAAAATTGAAACTATTTTTGTAACCCTAAATGACTAGATATTCTAGAAGTATGCCCTTTTGTTAAAAATACAAATCTTCTTTCTTTTGAATACATAACAAATCAAACTCATAGAGTAATCCATCCCTTACACAAAAATGAGTTTTTGTCTATAAATTATCATGCTTATTAGTTGTTGATATATGTCCCCAAAATTCTTTTCATGCTTATAATGATCCCCACAAACCTCTTTCTCAAATGGATTAAGAAAAGACAAAGTAGAAACTAAATGTGGCCTACATAATAAACCAACAAATTTGTTCAAGTTCTACCTTTCTCATACTTAATAACCAAGTGGAACTATTCTAGGAAGCTTATTCACTTGTAATTTATTTCTTGTTGAAGCTTCATTTGAGATTGAAGGTATTGGAGTGGTTGATGGTTTGTATGCACTATGGTTTCTTTGCCCATCAAGTAATGCTTCCACTTCTTAACCACTTGCACAAATGCATACAACTCCTTGTCATAAGTGCAATCCCAAGGACACACCCATGAAACAACCTAGAATTGTAGTAAATTTGTCTTCCACTTCACATAAGAGTGTGTCCCATATAGTATAATTTCTTTCATTTATTTCCACCTCAGAAGGAAGTTGCAAATTGGGTAAAGCTAACATGGGCACATTGCCATTTTTCTTTAATTTATCAAAATTCCTCTATTGCATATTGATAGGGAGAACTCTAGCCTCCCTACCAATTCAAAGTGCTAACAGACATCTTTCTACACAAAAATGTCAGCTAAATTCCTCAACTCTTTGCAGAGATGGAAAACTCTATTTCACTGCTTGGTGTGGGACACATACCTTGTCCTCACTGCTTCCAAGATACTGCCTAAATGGCACATAACTTTCTGAGCCCGTTGCCCACCCTTCTCACTCTGTTCAAGGGTCTGGACTGCTTGGTGCTCATTTTCCTTCTCTCTATTTTCCACCCCTGCAAATCTATTTTCCTACTTGTTTAACTAGCCGGACTCCTCACTGAGCTCGCCTAGAACAAGCATGCATTGCCTCTAGCCGGCAATCCGACCACCCCACAAAAGAAAAACAAACAAAAATCATGGCTCTGTTTGATGATCTCCATACTGTACATTGGGATTTGAAGAATCATCAAAACAGAGTCATGGTTTGCAAAAGAGAACAAAATTGCAGAAACAGAAATGACTAATCTATTTCAGAATGATAAGTGAAAACAAAACAGAATATACAAATGATCGAACTGCTATATTTTATTTCTATTCAAAAATTCTGATTACATCAAAGTGCTTCACACACCAAAATTCACTTCTTCGATTCTTCTCCTCTTTCCCCTCTCTACAGGAAGAATGTTACATTTTATATGAATTCCATGTCCGTTACAGGACGGTTCAGTTACCAGACGGTTCGTATTCTAACTGCTGGTTGAATTCTGCATTTTCTTGACAGTCGGCAAGACTTACCATGATGTCTCTCCGACACATTGTATCGGCAAAACGGATGACTATCGGCCTAGCCTAAGTCCCTTCCGCCGATGGACCATTTCTCTCCGACGGCTTTAAGCATTCATCGCTCAGACATTACATTGCCGGCGTAGCTTTTCCTTAGTTAGCCGATATGCATTTTTACTCCGACGGTCCTAACAACCGCCTTCGGTGAGACCACATTCTATCGAAAACCTTCACATTCATCCCACCGATATCTTTGGTCATGCTGATGTGCTTCCTTCATTCCTTTCTGTTGGTGTAACAATACTTTGTCGGTGCAAGAAAAGAAGCTTGTGTCGATGCCTTTTATCACCCCGATACATACTCCTTCGCTGAACCATTGAACCACAACAGCGGTTCAATCGCCAGGTTCAACCGTGAGGTTCAACCTCCAATAAAATGATCGGCGCTTTCAACTCCACCATCCTCTATGCATGAACCCGTTGAACCATTGAACCTCAATAGCGGGGTTCAATCGAAAGGTTCAACGAAGAGGTTCAATGGCGCGGTTCAACCGTTGAACAAATGGACCAACACTCTAACTTCACCAAACAGAAATATAAAACTATTGAACCGTTGAACCCTGGCGCGAGGTTCAACCGCGGGGTTCAACCGGATGGTTCAACAGCAAGGTTCAACCGATCAACAAGTGCCGATCAACAAAGTGACCAATGATTCCAATGAACCATTGAACCTTGGCGCGGGTTCAACTGTGGGGTTCAACCGGATGGTTCAGCTGTTGAACAAAATGCCAAACACCTTCAAAATGCTCGAAAAACTCCAAAAACAAAAACACAAGCTGCAAACTCAAAATTGACAAACCAAAAACTATGTACGGCTGCATTGAGCCTTGGTGCTCCTGCACCACATATTACCCCACTTAAGACTCTTCCTTTGACCTTTTATAGTATGTAATAGAGTTGTAATAGAAGAAAATGCTTTTACATATTTATGTAAGTATTGAGTTTCCCCAACAAAACTTTCTTGTTTCACTTATGCTTGTGGGCTTGGTCCTATTCACAAAGGCCTCAACTTTTGTCAAGTTAATTCTATCTACATCATCACCTACCACATGACCAAGATAAACCAAAATCTATTTTATAAAGTCACATCTTACTATTCAACCAAAGCTTGTTCTCCTTTAAAATATACAATACCTTCTTGAAATGTTCAACACGCTCTTCATATGTCTAGCTAAAACAAGAATATCATCCAAGTAAGTAAAAAATGCACACTCATTAATGAGAGGGTGTAGCACTTGTAAGATTCACCAATGGACTCAAGCTTCTAAGATCGATGTTAGACACACAAGGATACTAAGAGGGGGGGATGAATCAGTATCTAAACAATTTTCAACTTTAACAACTTCAACTTATCTGGAGCATATTTAAACATCATAGTATTAGTTACATGAACATGAAAGATTAACACAATGCACATCAACACATGACACCAGATATACGTGGAAAACCCTAGAAGGGAAAAAACACGGTGAGGATTAACTCACAATATATAAAGCTCAAATGACTTTGTTTTAGGGCTACAACCCAAGGAAGCTACTACTCCCTGAAAACTTTGATTTAGGGTAACTCCAAAGGAAGATACTACTCTCTAAATACTTTTTTTAGGGTCACTCCCAAGGAAGCTACTACTCCCTAAATTGAGAACACACTTACAAAAGATTACAATATGACAGTCCTTCTACTATTTGAAATCTGACATTGAAACTCACTCCTTTGATGATTGTAGTTCTACCTCTTCTCACTTTCTTCTGAAGATCAGATTAGTTAGGCCAACTCTACACTTGATCACTGTCACAAATATGTCTTCAAGATGAATCAGGATAGCATCAACTTTTGATCTTTCTCCTTCAATTGCACATCATAATGCATTCAATCTACTTCTTGTCTTGTATGCGAGCCAGGCTATTAATCTCTTTACAATCACACTTTGTCTAACTCACTTTGATTCACTATTTATACATGATATTACATTGATTATATTTCTTGTCAGCCAAAGATAATATGGAAAATACATTTACAAGTTAGCTAGACAACATACAACATGAAACGTGTAGAAGATAAGACCTAAACAACATCACACATTACACTAGCAGAAGATCCATGCCTTGCGGACCTCAACACTTGCTTAACCATGTCCAAAACATCCTTCACAGAATCAAACATTAAGGAATTACCTTCGTACACTCCACTCATTTGAAAATAGGACAGACTTAAGAAAAACATATGAAAACTTGAAGGATAACGACCACAACAACTTGAAAACCTTGTGCGGTACTAGAAACAAGAAAGATCTTCATAAAACTCTTCTAGATGAGTCTACATGACTCATACAACATCCCCAAGTACACCTTAACATCTGCACATCAAAGATTTGTGCTACATATCTTCAATCATGAACTCTGAGAACACCAAGTCAACCAGAACACTCTACAACATGATGTCATTTGAAAAATTGAGTTGTGGACCACTAAGAGACTTGAAACTGCAAGGGAGCATGCAATGTACATCCATTAGATCATATCCTCAAAACTACAAATGAAACCATTCACCTCCGGAGGAATGCGGAGCATTCGAACATGCCTTCAATACTAAGTTTCATTCTGCCAGAGTACATACCGGTACTCAATCCTGCATAACTTTCATAGGGGAAGGAAAAAAGATCTGAAACTTTGGAAACAACATCTTCACTACCCTCTGAACACAATTCCAGAACTGCATAGCCATATCTACAAATGTGGAGGAATGTGGAGCATTCCATTACCATGCTAAGAACACCTTCACAGAAACCACATTGTCTTTAAAGTGTCAATAGAAAAACACCCTTCCGGTGATCAAAAAATCATAAAACTTGGCACATACATGATATGACACTATATGAAACCATGTTCCAATCTACAGAAGCACAACATCAATAGAATACAAATGCGAAGCAATCTCCCGGACAGTCTTCAAAAGCAATCATCTTGAAACAGAGACTGTCACCAACTTCCAGAGGCCAAATCTTCTTTGTATCAACACATACAAGTTAGGAATAGTAGGATAGATCATACAACATGCTTCAAGCTACCAACAACACTTCCTCAACATTAGAAACACATTTGATCCTCTTAGTGCTTCTAATTCCCATCTAAATTTGACTTCATACTCAACTCTACAATGATTAAGGCATGACATCCAACCATGAACACCATCACACAAATACTCAACTACATAATTCTGCATTGTTTAAGGCATGACATCCAATGATAAACACCATCACATAGATAATCAACTACTCAACTCTACATTGGTTAAAGCATGACATCCAACCATGAACAATATTACACATCCATAACAGTATTGACATCAATGACAACCTTGTGACAGTATTGACATCAATGACAACAATACAACTATAGGAACCATATGTGTAACAATCACTTGCAAAACCAAAAATACCTTCCACAAGAGAGAGACAAGAGGATAAATTTCTTGATTATGGATGGAATAATGATATTAGAATAATAAATTACATGAGAGACCTTTCTTATAAATGGCAAGGTAAAAAACCCTAAATAAGCTTAATAAGTGTAATCAAATAAATAAAAACCCCTCCCCAAAAAGAGAAAAATAAAAGAAGTGATGGATGGAAGACTCAATATGACCCCCAAGGACTACATCCAACAAAAATACATAATCAAAGACCCCCCAATAGGAGAGAAAGAATGAGATGATAGATCCCCCCACAAAGAAGTAGCTCCTATGCCAATGGTGAATGCCTGAAGATAGAACATAATCCACTACCCACAAACAACGTCTCCCCTTGGGAAGAAACAAATCCAACGGTGGATGTAGAAGTAACTCCATGTTGAAATCTAGGTAAAAATAGAATCCAAATCCAAATGTGTGCCTCAAAATACAACTCTGGTGACCTCATGCTAGAAAAAGATGTCTCCTCTATTGCAAGATGTGCACCCTTGGTCTCCTTGTGTTGTGCAGCACAACGCTTGGGTTAACCACCTCCCGTGGATTCATTAACTCTAGCGGTTGAATCAGGCATTAACAAGTTGATCTTTTGGTGCAATGACAACCATCTTGCTAACATCCTCCAAATCAGGAATTGAATAACCAATCAAAGAAGTAGAACCAAGAGAGGAAAGATATTGGATTTCATATGAAAACATTAAAGATGTGATGACATCACTACCATCAAAGAGGACAGATAAACCCTCAAATGTTTCATCCAAGTCTGAAATGTGAAACTCCACAAACAAGGATGCAATGTCTAATAAATAGGAATCCCAATGAGGTGGATCTGAAATATTGAAATGGCCCTAATGCAGAGAATCACTAGAAAATCTCAAATAAACAACTCTGAACTCTAAAGTAGTAATAGGTGATGGAGATATGATCTCGATAAGAGAATAAGGAGAAGTAAGACAAGTCTTTGTGTCATCACAACGATCAATACCTACTAGATATTCAATCTCCTCTTCTATATCATCATCAAAGGGTATATTATCTGAATCATCAAGGGGTATAAGATAATTCATAGTAGGATCATCTAGAAATGAAAAGAGATGTGGGTCTCCATAGATCTCCCAAATTTTGGTCCAAAGAGTGCGTGGGCACTCAATATGTGAGATGGAACACATAATGTCAAAATAAACACTAGAACCAATCAATCCTAGGACATGATCATTCCTATTTCCCCATGCAAACTTCCTCGGGCCAAGTGTATCTATTTAAAGTATGAGTGCATGAAGATAAGGCAAAAGATTGTGCCACCTAAGATGTGTTAGGATGCCTTTTCACCAAGACTCATAATTATCCTTAGTTAAGGTGAACATAGAAGGATGAATAGAAAAACCCATGATATCTCCTCAAATGATTTTAAGATCAACAATCTCAATACATACTCATGCTGATAAATGAAGCTCACCCAAGAAAATAGAACACTTCCATGTACCAAAATGTCTAGGATATCAACTAGAATGCAAATAACTCACAAATTTAATAAAAGATACATGGGATTGAATCTAGAAAAGTACAAAGATGGATGTGTAGATCTCCTCAATACCTTTCCAATGCCACAAGAATCATGAAAATTAGAGATTGTGACAAAACATTATGAGCCTAAAAGACAAAAAGGTGATCTAGACTTCAAACTTGTACTTTGTCCCACTTTTTGGCCAAAGTAGGACATTGAAATCAACATTTTTAACCAAAATTTCACTTTCTAACACCTATAGCAACTAAACCATTAAGAATTTGAATATGATATGAACTAGTGATTTTTAAAATTTTGTGTGATGATGAATGTGCACCTGACATGTGTCACACAAAAAGATATTTTTGTTTGAGTTAATTGATTGATTTGACATAAAAAGACATGGAACAAACATATTTTTAGATTTCATAAAAATAGAAATGCTTTTTCTAATTTATGAGGTGGTGATAAAAACAATACTGATTAAGTCAATTAACTCAACTTATAATTTGCTTTTTGCATGATTTGAGATAAAATTAAATAATAAATTGTTTAATTTTGTGTGCATGATGAATAAGATTTATTTTTAGAAGAATAGGAAGATAAAAAGCAAATTAAATAAATAGATTTATTTAATTGTTTGTGCATGATGAAGGATAAATAAAATATTTGATTATATTTTATTTTTAGAAGAGATATTCAATTTAAATAAATTTGAATGACTTATTTAAATTTGGAAGAATAATTGATTTAATTAAATAATTTAGAAATTGTTTAATTGTAGATAAGAGGATTTTGATGATAAATTAATTAAATAATTAATTTATTCAATTGATGTGGATTTGAAATTTTGAAAGACAATAATGATTTAATTAAATAATTGAAATTATTTAATTTTGGAAGAATAAAGTTGATTTTGATGGAATTAATTAAATAAATAGAATTTATTTAATTAATGTTGATTTTAGGAGATTTGGAAGAATTTTGATGATTTTGATTAAATTAATTAAATAATTAGAATTATTTAATTAACATTGAAATGCAGGTGATTTGATGAAATGCAAGTGATGCGATGACATGGTCATTTTTGGGTGTCTACAGTCTTATCACCACTCTTTTAGGCTTATTTTTTATAATAAGATATCTTTTCCAATTCATGCCTAAGCCACAAGAAAAACATGAGCAACCTATAGAATGAGTTTTTTGATATGTCAAAAGAAGCTCCACATTTGACATTTTATAATAGAGATATATTTGTTCCATTATATTTAGATATATTAATTTTGATTACACTAGATCTATGAATACTTGAAAATCTACAATGTAATATATTTTTACTCTTAAATTAAAAGTAATTTCTTTATTGAGCAAATTATGATATACAATTACCTTATCTTCCACTAAAACATAACATAATTTTTTTTTATTAATTCATATTTTTTTAAAAAAATATCACCAGTTCCCTACTTTTTCATGTTAATTAAATTTAACTAAAACTAAACATACCAAAATTTATCACCAATAATGTCGTTATTGTCACTTACTAAAGAACACATTATTGGCATAATGACTAAACCCTTCAAATGAAATAACTTTATAAAACTAGCACTTGAACTAGAAGGAGGTGCAATGGTTATGCCAATTGTGATTTATATAGTCTATCTTGTAAATTTGAAATCAACATTGGGTCAATAGAGAAGCCTAGCATTTTATAAGAGATCTTAAAAAAATATTTATTGACTTGCTAATCTGAGATAAAGTCTCAAAATAATAAAATTATATTTGAATAACAATTGGACAAGGCTTCTCAATGAAGCGTAAATGTCATCTATCATTCAAAAAGTAAATCATTAATAAGTAATTGTTCTTCTACTTTTATCGTTAGAGGTTTGGATTTTTTTAGTTCACTCATAGGGGTGGTTGTTTCCCTAGTGGCGAAGATCTATAGAGTTAAGATTTTGATTGTGAATGCAAGTATTTATCAAGTGTTGAATAGCATTTAGTCAAATTTGAGGACATCCACTCGATAAGGGGTCAGAAGAAGAATAATCGAGAAGCCATCATTAAAGAAAAAGGAAAGGAGGGATGTCATCAATAAGAATGTGTGTGAGTTAATTGAAGTGTGTGATCATTCAATACTTGGTATGTAGATGGATGTGAAGGACTGATATATGGGGTGGCATTATTCATTGTGTGTCAATTGAAATAATATTCTACTGTTGATTCTGATGGCTTCTACTAGTGGAAAATGACACACGGGGGGGAGTTATGTTGAATAGGGAAGATAGAAAAGGGAAGCAGGAAGAGGCCTTTGTTACTTGAGGTGAAAGAACATAGTCATAGGGGAGGATGTCGTTGCCAGTTTCATAGATTTTATTAACAAGGAAAGAGAGAGTTCCAAATTGAGAAGGTGGATGAAGAGGGTTTGGGAGGTGGCCAAGGATGTCAATGGTAAGATAGAGGTTGGCCTATGCTTAGCCATGGCTAATCTCTTTCTTGATCCAGGATACTCTTGTGGCCACTAGAATGTCCTCGTTGCTACCAAGTTTGTTTCGTGTGCTTCCATGATGTCGGTTGTTGCGTGCTCCTACTTGCTTCATAATGATGTGGGGTATGTGGTTCATCAGGTCTAAGCTTTTCATGACTGTGTTATGGAACACCTGCATGTAATCAAAAAATGACAAGTTTTTTTGTAGCTTATGGTAGAGGAGATGGTGAATAAATTGAATATGACACTTCCTGAGGAGGCAATTCCTCTATTTTCTAAGTGTTGTGACATAGACAATGATAGCAATATGGAGGAGGTCCTAACACTAAAGGAAAGTGGGTTATGTGAAAAACGTAAGTTTGTATGTCAAGGTGGGCTGGGGCCCATGTAATTTTCCCTAGCCCTATTTAGTTTATGTTTTTTTATGTTTTGGACTAGTGACAATATGGGATAGATAGCTCTGGGCTTCAGCCATTTTGTCATACATAGTAGTGGAAGGTTAGGTAATAGTCTAATAAGAATGCTTTTTGGTGATGTTATAGACTCTGGGATCTACCCATTTTGATGGATCTTAGACCTTAAAACCAGGTCATACGAACAAAAATAATTGAGGATAGAAATTGACTCTTCATCTTAATTTGCATTCTACCATAAGAGACACGAGGTCTCCCCAATAGGACAAGGAATTGCTAGAAGAAATAAATTTAACACAAACATTAAAGCAATCTCATTTGATGTTCTCAAGATCACTAAAGCTAAGAATGCAATTAATATGGGAAATTTAAAGGGGTGCATCGATATTTGGCATATTAGAGATTAGGATAACATCCACAAAACTTGCCCTTAAATTGATTCTAAAATTGAAACAAATTAAAATGCCATATTACATTTTGATACATTTGATGTCCACAAAATGTGACAACCTAGTGGTAATTTCTCTATGAAATAAACAAAGGTGAGCTTGAGCTCTATTCACATGTTGAAAAAGGCCTCTTTGAGCATAATAGGTTTCATTTGCTTAATGTTTTTAGTTGCAATGAAATCATATTTATACCACTGAATTGGCGTGACCAATTTATCATGAGAAAATGGAAGAAATTAGATCTTTACAATGAGAATATCGTGAAATTTTATGACATGAAAGAACATAGTCAAAGAAAAGATGCAAACAACCTCAAAGGAGGGTTGCTTCTAAAATGAAGTAAAGTGAAAATGAGTAGCCAATGATAAGGGGAACATAGAATAGGGCAAGGGATGAGGTGGATGTCCACATTGAAATTTCTCAATGGGCAAGAGCAGCATGAAAGACCCTAGTGAGAATGGAATCTATAACCCTTCCAACAAATGAGAATACTAAAGTTGTGAGTCAAGCATGAAAATGGTGGAACATACAGATATTGTTTCTTACCATGCTCTATGTAGATCATAAGAAACCTTTGAGAAACTATTATTAGCATAAGAGGGTTCTAACAAGGAAAGGGCTTTCCATCTCACTAAAACACATGCTTGCTACTACTTGTTTGCCATGTAAATTGAGACATTTATGCCATGTATTGAAGTCATTTGATAATTAGTTACAAAAGAATAGAAGGAAAGGAACGAAAGCATTGTAAAGTATATCTATGGATGATGAGAGATAAAGAACTAGATATTAG
Organism: Cunninghamia lanceolata; assembly: GCA_027924645.1. NCBI lineage: Eukaryota > Viridiplantae > Streptophyta > Pinopsida > Cupressales > Cupressaceae > Cunninghamia > Cunninghamia lanceolata. The sequence continues at coordinate 324,787 of BSBN01000370.1, read as the reverse complement.
ATAGTCAAGGAACAAGTGCATGTAGGGCCATAGTAATGGATAAAATTGTTAATGAGAATCCATAAATTTTGTTCATTGTAAGATTATAGAAAGAAACAAAAGGAAGCTCTGGTATACAAAGTCACAAAGAAATTTATCGATTGCCCTATTTCCTTTGCCACAACACTCCACTCTTCCTCTATGTCTTCAAAAATTTGCATCAGCTCCTATGCTTCTAAGCTTCCTTTATACGTAGTCCAATGGTAGTGGAAGTTGCGAGGTGAATAAAAGGCAAAGAGGCAAAAAATAAGTTGTTAGAAAGAATCAAATATATGATCTTTCATGATGACATTGCAATAACTATCCAATTTCAGTAATTAAACCTAGAGACTACACTTCTAGGCCAAACAATGTTGTACACTTGGTGGTTCATTCCTGGTGTATGAAAAAATAACCCAACTTTTTTGAGTATTTAATACCAACACCTAGGTTAATGAGATCATTGTGCAAAATATGACAAGGACCATCACCTAAAAAAATACCTATGAATCTAACAAAAGACTTCAAATTCTTATTTAGAAGAGGAAAGTGTCTTCCCCTAAAAATAGGTAAGATATCATACAACAGTGAGCTATAAATTCAAAATTGTTTGAATAATGTCATTACGCTTCTCATAAACAGGATGATGTATCCCATTATACTCTTGCTCCACCTCCAACACTTAGTCACATACTTCCTCATTAAAAGTATTCAATTTACAATAACCACATATTAGAATAGTAGAAACCTTACTCAAATTGAAAGTAGAATTAGATATGCTTAATTGATAAAGAAGTGGAAATTTACCAAAAAATTGTGCATCTAAATGAAAATACTTCACTTCTCAAGCAAGTTTAACCAAATAATCAAAAGGAGATTCCAAAAATAAAAATAAACTCTCTTGAAAAATGATTTTCCTACTTTCTAAAGTTCTTATTAAATTTCCTAAAGCTTTTTTAGTTTTGAGAATGAGTTATCTATCAAGATTAACTTCTTCCACCTTTTCCATTTTAGCTTTTGTACACCATACTTAGCAAGAATTCCTCAATACCTTCTTCTTGGTGAAATTTAGTAAAAATGATAAGATGCACAAAACAAAATAATAGTCTATCAATAAAGTGCAAGAGTGCAGCAAGGTCATTTCATTTTGATCTATGCTTCATCCTAATGAAATAAAATGTCCCTAATCCAAATCTTGTAATATGCATGCCCACTTGAATTGAACCAAGGGTCTTAATCTAAAAAGGCTAGTCTACAATGATAAGAAACATATTTGTAAGAAATTCCCCCATGTTCATGTCCCCCACATATGATCGATTCCCTTTCTCAAAACCTTGATCCTAGACAAAAATGATAGAGAGAATATATGAGTGATTACCAAGTTGAGAGATATTAGCTTTTTTGTTGCAATAAGGCATAAAAAAATATTAGAATTTCATCCCAAAAGAGCACATATTGCATATTCATAACTTTGTTGAATGACCCTGCTCTTTGTGTGCAAAACAATCATAGAATGTTGGATGAGCCTCACATAGTTTGGATAAATCCTCCACACCTTTTTGTTTGTTGCAGCACAAAAAGGTCACACTTACAATTATCCACATACAGTCACCTTAGCCCTTTGTTCTTGTTTAATTTACCCTCAAAGAAGTCCTGATAAGGTTCTAGAAATGTTAGTCTGACAAAGTTTTGGAAATGTTGGTTTGATAAAGTTGTGGAAATATTGGCCCTAATAACGATATGCAATTGTTTCTAAACAATATTTGTTAGTGTTGTCAATTCAAGTATGCACCCTTGTTAAGTTCGCAGAAACTTAACTACCACTTGAAACATGGAATCATTCTTGGATGTGGGTCTCCTTTTATGAGAATAAATCTCCAGAGTGAGTTGGTTCTCTTATGATTTCTAAACTAATGACTTGAGGGGAAAATGATAGAAGGATGTGATTGAAATGTAAAACTAAGCATTTATGACTAATCTAGATGAATTTCTACCACTCACAAAATAGATCCTCAAACTTGAATCTTCACAATTCCACTGATAGTTTATCCCTTAAGTGATTTGAAACAAGGTTTAGATCAAACACAAACTACAACCAGGAAAAAACTAAGTCTTAACAGTATTGAGACATAATAAAGGACAGAAAAGTCACAATAAAACATCAGATAAAGACTGCAAAATATGTGAAAAGGATGATTTTCTATTAGAATTGGAAGGAGTACAATGCATAAAATGAAATATGAGCCAACTTCCTGTATACAACTTTGCCTGAGAACAAGAGAGAAGAAATTGATGCTAGCTAACTGAGAAAAACTAAGACTTTTCTCCTATAAATGCCTCCAAAAGATCCCTTCAGAAGAAAGTTGAAAAAGCTCCCAAAAATAGACCCTAAGTCCATTTTCGAGCTACTCATGAAATCCAAAAATAAAAATCTAGATCTGCCACCAATCTGGAAAATAAAGCTGCAAAACTGCCCTCTCATATGGTCCCACCATAAAACTGCTTTTCTCTGCTCATGAAAGCTCCAAAATTTGTCCTTTATGACTCTAAATAAAACAAATCGAAATGGGATATTTGATTTGTTTTATTAGTCTATAAATTGCCTAAAAATAGTTAAGTTTTAAAATCAATTTGTCAATGATTGCTTTAAAACTAACTTTACAATGCTATGACAATTTTATTCTATATCTCCATTTGATATGATTTTTTGCAAAAAATAAACAATATCTGGCTCATAATTTTGCCAAGATATTTTACAAGACAGTACAAATAATTTTCTATAAAAATCATAAAAAGATGATGAAAATATTACATATATTTGCAAAATATGAAAGCCTTAAAGGCCACAAATGCATATACATGTGTCAATTTTGCCACCTCATCCTTGTCTTCAAGCATTGAAGAATGCCACCTCACTACCTATACAGTGCCACCATGTTGAATTTGACCCTTTTCATCATGTCATCACCTTGCATGTTTTCCTCAACTCCAAAGGTTCTTGCTTTGATCTTCTCATACATTTGAAATATATGAAGGAAATAAAATAATGCATAAGTGGGAGGTCAATGACTCTCTACCACATGCATGACACTTTGACTGCACTAGGTGTCGGCCATACTGAAGGTTTGAAAGTTTATCAAAAGAATAAACTTCATCCACTAATGATATCCACCTTTGACTTTACAAAGATCAAACAAAAAGAGGGAATGTCGATCCCTTCAAATCATGATTTCTAGGCACCATCGATTGCAAGGTTTTGACCATGATGCTATTTGGGTAAAATACTTATGTTTGTTTGCAAAGTCAAAATGAGAAAAGAATATCGAACAAAACAACAACATGAACCCTAAAAGTTAGTCATTTCATTTGTTTCTTACTGTTGAGTTTGCTCTGCAACTCTTTGCCGCCGACTTGGGGTTTCATGGCTCTACATTCTTTCCTCCATATCTGGTCTTCTGTGGTCGAGAAACGTTGCACTTCTTGAGTCAAGATGACAGACTGAACTTGGTGAGTATGTATCTGAAGCTTAAAATGGCATTTTGACTTTACCTTAGTGGCATTTCTTTCTTAAATGGCCATGGCCATAGTTTCTCTTTCCTCAGTTTCTTAGCTTGATATCTATTTGCTTGGCTTCTTCTGTTTTGAACTCCATAAATGTGGCAAAATGATAGACTTCAAGATGGGCCGCGGCCAAGATTATGTACACCTAGATCAAGCGAGTACTCTACACTTTGTTGATTCTTTTGGTTGGTTGAAGAAGAAAACATTCTACCTAGACTTCATTGCCAGACAATTAGTGGATCTACTAAATGGCATTCATTTAGGAGTTTGAATGCAAGTACATGGACTATCTGGACAAGGGAGCTTGCATGTTTTTGTAAGTTTTGTATTTCAGGAGATTGGGAAGCATGTGAGAATACAAAATGGGTTAAAGAGCGGAAGCAAAGACCATTGACACTTGCACAAGCACATGATCAAAGTGAAACAACAATTGGAGACAATGATCAACTGTTTGCATCAGACGATTATGACCGTGTTTCAGACCTTGTACAAGAAGGTAATTTAATTCAAATTATTTTATTTTATTTCGCTTCATTATTAATTTGTAGTGCTTTAATTTATTTATATGTGTACATATGAATGCATGTATGTTGATTGGTCAAATTTTATGGACATGTGCAAGTTATTGAATCAAAATTTATTTACAAGACATGTGTATGTTGTTGTTGCACCAAAGAAGAATGAAGAGGAAACATAATATTGGTTGTCTCGTTGCGTGGAGACTAAACATAAGTTAACAACACCTCGAGAAGATGATGATGGCTTTCCTTATCCAACAGGTTTGGTGATTCCCTTAAGACATCCCCTTAAGCAAATTTTGATAACAAGTCTTGGATTCCCTTAAGCAAATTTTAAGAATTTCTTTGATGATGGCTATCATTATCCAATAGGTTTGGTGGTGGTTGTTGGCACTTGGCTACAGAAATACCTAATAAGAAAGAATGGTTTGCCTGCATTCAAAGATTATGAAACACATAAGAAGATTATACACTACTCACATTTGGTGTTGGCAACAAATATAAAAGTGGAGAGGTATCGTGGAAAACCTACAAATAAAGAGCTATGGATAATTTCTATGGAAGACCATGAGACAATCATCGATGCATTGGAAAAAAGAGAGGATGGAGATGGTACAATGGAATAAGTAAATACAGGTAAATATAGTTAAATAGATTTATATTATTCTTTTAAATACATTAAATACATGTTTTGATATTTCTTGTGCGTTATTAGTTGAAATTGATTTAAATTGTCCTTTATATCCTTAGGCCATCATCACAAATTCATCACATACTTTGAAACAAAAACTTGAGAGGATGCAGATTAAACCTATATCTACACATGTGTGAGGCACTTGTAAATACAGGTACAAATTGTGTATATCTAGATAGTTTTATATAAATTAAAATACATGTTTTGATGATACATTGATAAATTGCTTGTATTATTTTTATATCAGGTGGCGTCAAGGCCTGCTACATTCCCCACAAGTTTTGGATTTTCTTGAGATGGCATAACCATATTTTGTAAACATTATTTTGAGTTGGCATATATGTACATACACAATTACATCATTACACATTTTGTACACAAATTTGTATACATGTGTATGCACACAATTTTATACTGTACACTTTTATATATCAAAATTATTATTCTATATATTTTATTTGTTAAATGCGCATATTTTTCTACTTTGAATTTACTTTAAATTTGATTTTATTATATTGTTAAATTTGGTTGCCTTGGGCAACTTCACCAAATTTTGAGAACTTAAGACGTCCCCTTAAGACATCGTAAATTAGGACCCCTTAAGACATCTAAAAAGTTAGCATCTTTGTAGGTTAATTAATGGCCAATTTGAAGTTGTTAATGGACCACAATATCCTACACAGTTATGTTACTTCTATATTTCAATAACCATATATCTCTCAATTCAACCATTACACTATCATCTTCATTCTATCCTTAAAATTTCTTCTTTATTTGACATGCTCAATTTAATGAAGATGAACTAGTTAATGGTCGTTATAGATTAGGTTAGTAATTTTCAATACATAGATACAACTCCATGCCTTAATGTTATCTCTTTGGAATTTGTAATTTCTCCCTTCTAGATTCTAGTTAATGGTTCATTGCGTGGATGTTTTAGAGCTATTAAATAGGTTTGCATCAATGAGGCCTGGAATCTTTCTTTATCTAAAACTATGGAAATGTATGGTGGAGATGTAAAATTAGTTTGAATTTTTCCTTTTAGCTAGTCATGTGAGTTTTTGAATTTATTTATTTGTGAGTTCAACACATGATTTAAGATTTGATTTATTTTATTAGTGGGGATTAGAAGTTAATTAATCAAATAGTAAGATTATTCAAAATTAATTAGTGGGGAAGGTGTAGGAAATTAGTTTAATTAAATAAATATTCAATTTATTTAATTAATTTGATGATGGAAGGCATGTAAAAGGGTAATCCTAATTAATTAAATAAATATAATGTATCTAATTAAAGTATGCAAATGTGAGGTAGATTAAAGTATATAAATACCATGGATCTAAAAACATGTATACAAATGTCCTATCTATCAAAGTACATGAACTACTCAAAACACATCATAATATGGGTGAATCCTATCTCCTTGCTAAGTGACCCTCAAAGTGACAACTATTGTGCTAAGAATAATGAATGGATCCCTACAAAAATATACACATACATTAGAACATGAGAATTATAATAAAATTAGAACACATAGTTAATCTAATTTAACAATATACATAAATTATCACCTGATCACTACCATGATGTGAATCATGCATGTATATGTCCTCTCTATGTTAGCAATGATATGAAATTCACATATGTCACTACATCTAAGAGAGGGACTCAAAACTACATGGATATCACCTAATATACCTTCATCAAGTCTAATAATATACATCATATCTAGAATGATGTAATTGATTAGTATCGGTCCTCAATTGCTTTCCTTTGGTAAGAAATTTAACCACAATGTCACCAATATACTTAAAACCTGGGGTAAACATGTATGCATCCTTTCACCAATAAAATATCTAGGTTGAGGAAAATATCATCCTCAATGATGACCATATGTGTCTCTATCACATATACCCTACCATGCACTAAATTCCCACATGGCTTGGTACATATACATTAAATTATGTTGAGACCCAAGTGCACCTTGACATATAGATTTTGTTGTGATTCAAATTACACATTTAAGATTTGGTTTTTATTTGGATAATGATCATGGGTAGCTACAAACATAGGATATAAAAATGGTTTCATATAGATTAAGAATAAACGATCAAGGTCTAGATGTTTAGTTAATATATTCCAAAGTTTCATTATATTGGTTGAATCTTCAATGGGTAGATCTATTATTTATGCTGGGGTTTGAAACATGATGTTGAGGGTGTTAGTATCACTCCTTGGTCTAGATCCTTTGACCCATCTACCCTACACTTCATGAGCCTTTCTAAAATAAAAGTGAGGCATCCCTTTAGGATATTAAGTGCTTGCCTAATGATATAGTGATGGAAATTAACACTCTCCAAGTTCACTCTTTCTTGTGGAAGGGTTTAATGCTTTCACAATAATACTTGATATATTTTAATTATGACATTGTAATAGGGAAAACTGTACATACCTATGTCATTTTACCTTATGTTTTGGGCCTAGGGTTCAAACTCTTTTATGAATGAGAGCTCAAAAGGACTATAATTTATATAGTGTGATCAAGTCTTAAAAACATTCCTAAAAAAACATCATGATCACACATCTCAAGATTTTACTACATTCCATAAATAGTTTATAAATTCCCTCTTTAGGTCAAACACACAAGTGTGTCCACCTAATCTCGATTAGGTCTGTGACTATGGATCTGAACAAAGGCATCTACAAGTGCTCTAGTGAAGGTTGTGAGATTGATTCCCAAGCCTAAGCAAATCTTATCTACACAAACTAAAAATAGAAAATTTAAAGATAAACTTAACGAAAGCATGTCAAAGGAATTGGGTCTTGCTAAATTATATTATTGTGTTGTGCAATGATCAACTTTCAAGGCAATTTGTATGCTATGTATCACTTATCTCAATAGTTACTCATAAATTTGTTACCATTAAATGTCCTAGGTCATAGAATTGTAACATCAAAGAAAATTATAACATCAACCATTTGAAATTGATAGACATTTTATTTTCTAAGTGTGGTTCTCAAAGAAAGGGTCTTTTGGATTCATTCTTTATCATCTTGATTAAAATGTAATATATTATCCTCATACTAGTTTTCCCATGTCATATAATGACTTAAATGCATATGAATTAGTTAAGGAATGCTTTGTCTAATAGTGGGGGATCATATAGGAAGATAATTTGTTTCATTTGAATAAACCTAACAAAAGTGTTAAATTTTCCACTAGACCATGAAGTATATAGGACTACTAATATGTCTAAGAATGCTATGCATGGCCTTTTATGAGCAGAGTACATTAGTTATCTTTATCATCTGATAAACCCTTTATGTATGATTATTATGATCCTAATAATATCAAATATATTTTTTGTAAAAGTGATTTTGATAATATCAATCAATTGTATTTTTGCAAGGCTTTACCAATCCATGTACTAATATTAGTTGAAGACTAACATGATATTATATTTTTTTGTCAAATATGTAAATCTTTCGTAGACTATTCATTGGGACTCAACCCCAAACTTAACTCTTAGGGTGTTGGGCATTTTACTCAACAAAAATTGATTTCTAATAGCTTTTTTTGTGAACCTAGTAACTTCACCAATAGACCAACTGACTCTTGACAAAAAAATATTATTATGAATCTCACTATTAAAGTCACTTTTGAGTTATAGTGTTTTACCCTTGTTAATTTTAAATTTAGAGCTTGCTATTACCATTTTAGCACATTTTTTTAATACTAGTGGAATATATAAGTGCAAAGTCATGTTGTGCATTTTTATATAGTTATTTAAGTACTTGCATGTTTGAAGTGTAAAACACATGTAACAATGAAATAAAGTTTTGTATTCTAGGGACCATAAAATAGTGAAATGAAATAAAGTCTAGGTCCATGTTCAAAAAATATACAAAGTCCCATGTTCAAAATATAAATTCCATGTTCAACAATATATATATAAAGTCCATGACAAATAGTATATGACATAGTCCATGAAATAGTCAAATTATGTAGCCCATGAAATAACCTATCACATACTATCTCTATAATCAAGAGTCCTCTTCACACCATGCGAACCACTCAGATGACCTGAATCACTCTGTAGAAGAGAAAGATTTAGATGAAATCAGATGTAAGATGATTAAAAATGATTTATTTATAATTTATCATAAAATTAAATTACCATGTGAGGCTAAGAGGCATGCTCTGGTGCACCTGGACCTGTCTCTACATGCTCTGAATCAATCTATTTAATACAAGAGAAAGTTCAAGTTGAAATTAGATGTAAGACGATTTAAAAAAAGATTTAATTCAATTTAATTTATAATTTATCATATTTAAATTATTATACCGTAAGAGGAACTTGTTGTGCATCCTCTATTCTAGGACCTATCTCTACAGGCTTAGCTACATGACATGTCTCAAGCTATAAAAGAAAAAGAATTTTGAACACATGTGAACATATATATCTATCAAGAAATTTACTTTAAGTTCGCAATGTATATTTTAATTGACTTTAAATATAATCTAAATTTTAAATTATACCGTATCAGGCTACCCATCTCCTCTATCCTCTTGCTCTGCATGTGTTGTGTGTTGATGAAACGTGTCACTGACAAGCTCCTACAAGGTCATTTATAACTTAGCACATGTGTGTACAAATTAGATTTTAAAACATATATATTGACTTGTGTACATGTTATAGGTACTCAGTTTTTGTTTTAATCTATTTAAAAGACTTGTACATATATTACACGTAGACATAGATATACGTTTTTGAACAACCTGAAATGTAGTCGACTCCTGATATAAACTTGGATTATCCAAGTGTGCTGCAATGCCCATCCTCATTATTGTGTCAACCTACATAGACATATATTTTTAATATATATTAAATATTGCATGCACGTTTTCAGATATAGTGATATAAAAATAGAAAAATCTAAGTATATATATAGTTTTTTAAAATAATATACATACTGTAAAAGTGTTATGTGAGATGCCCAATGATGGAGGAGCGCTCAAGACACCCTCAAATGGAGGATTCAATGTGGAAGAACCCTAAACCAGTTCATAAATATTTAATGTACATGTTCAAGTCTGAATTACAAATTAAAATCAAGTAAATAAAATTAATATTTAAAATATAAATCATTCAAAATGTACCCCAAATGGGTGCCCGAGATGAACAGGTGTCAATGAAAAATTAAATCGATCAATGGTTCCTGTTGCCATCATCTACACCAAACAATTCAATTGTTAAAATATTACAATCTAATTGATCTATATGTTGATTAAAAACACGTGCTTAAAAAATTGGTATAAATTCAACATGTGTGTAACCTATATATACCTGTGTTGAATGATCAGTGAGATGATCCTCAACAAATGGATAATCAACAAATGATTCACCCATATTATCAGATGATGCATGTGTAGCTGAAGTGGGTGCAACTGCCGGATAAGGTCCATAACACAACTGATTGCAACTCGTACATGTATGAGGCATCGACACATGTGGAGTGGTACTAGGACCACTTCCATCATCAACTCCTCCATGGTCTCTAACCCGAGCTACCATCATAGAAGTCTGCTCATCTAGGCTACCTGAGAGTGCGCTCAATGTGCCTAGTGTGCATACCACTGCACGATGATGGAAGGGCGAAGGAATGGCAGTAACAGGAGGGTCAATAAGAGGTTGAATAGGCACAGGTCATTGGGGATCAACCCATGCCCCCAACCTCTATTGTGGCATGCCACCACCAATACCCTGGAATGATCTAAAATCAAAGTAGTTGGGTTTTTTATTCATAACAAACTCTGCATATAATTTTCTCAAAAAATATAAACGAACCTCACAATTAGCATGAGGTGGATAATCAAACACCATCCACCATTTGTCTAAAAAATTGGTAGACATTCCTTCATGCCTACACCACCTGATTGATATTCTTTTCTCATTTGCAGGAATAGGTTCATTTGTAATGGGATGTCTAAAATATTGCGCTAAATGTGTTGGCAAGAGACACTATGTGTATTCATTAGTGTTTTCATTGATGGCAACAAAGTCCATCCCACACATCTGCAGGACATAGTGTGTCTTTACCAGAAGTTAGATTGAAGAAGTGTTGTGGTCTGATAAGCAAGAACAGAGCAGGCAACAAGGTCTGACAGTCAGGTCTGGATCTCTTAGAGGAAGTATCTTAGTAAAGTATAGATTTGGGGAAGTCAAGAGGAGTACCTTGGCTTCAATATATTCCAAGGACTTACCCTCTGGTGATAGAAGAGTGAACAGATATGAGCACTTGAGTGTTGGGTTCCTAATTGGCAGAGTAGACAGAGGAAGACCTAACTGGCAAAGAATCAGACCTAAATCTGGATGTGATATTGATGGTGATTAAGTTTCCTAAGGTATCATTCATGATTGGCTGACATGATTGATGACTTCTATAAGCATCTCTTTGATCTGCATTACTTGGTATGCAAAGATTCAGCCAATTGATCAGAGTTTGGGAAAATATTGAGTATTCCGGATGCCGACTAGAAAGTGGATGAAATCCTTGGTGTGGATATATATACCAAATGGATTTAGATATGAATGCATGTGTTGTGAGTAGTTAAGTGCGAAGAAAAGAAGAAGAGCAGAGTAACAATAGTAATACAAGTCCGGTATGTGACAGGACAACAGCACCTAAGAAGAGGAAGAATGAAGTGCAGTAAATCAGTGTATTGAGCCTAACCGGAACTGAACCTCAGCATGTGTGGATGCTTCTCATCAGTTCAAGTATTTAGTTTCCTTGTATAAACTATTGTAGGCAGTGAGCCTCTTGTGAGCAGTGTGCTCAGGCAGTGAGCCCTAATTGGCAAGTGCCATTTTGTACTATCTTATTCTTCTAACAGAGAATACAATCTTGGGTTAATCACCCCATGGTTTTTCCCTTAACCGGGTTTTCCACATCAAAATCATTGTTTCATGTGTACTAATGTTATCTCTGCCTCCATGGTAATGCTTGCTTGTATGATTTGATTCTGCACTAATTGTTAAAGAAGGACTGAAAGTCAAAATAATTAAGATAACTGATTCACCCCCCCTCTCAATTATTAACAATTGGTATCAGAGCCAAGTTCCTCCAAACAGAGCCTAACAGCTTGAGGAAGATCTGGGAATTCAAATGGATATGTATGGTATGAGGGAACAACTTTAGTCTTCCCTAGATGATCTTGAACAATCTAATTCTGAAATCAATGAATTGAAGGAAAGACTTAATCAGGCTGATGATTTTATAAATGAATTAAAAGGGAAACTAAGTATCTCTATGAAAAAGAGAAAGGATCTACTTCAGCAATTAGCAAGTCAAGGTGAAACTAATGATTCAAATGAAGACCTAAAGGAGAAAACCAAGCTATGTGAAAAGTTATCAAAAGAGGTCATTATGGGAAGACATGAAATGGAATCAGGAGTTATGAAATTCACCCAAGAAATTGAAGAGAAAAGAAAAACTGAAGATGATCTAAGACAATCTCTCAAAGAAAAATTAGAAGACTACCATAAAATGGATAGAATAATCAAACATCTAGAATTTGATCTTGAAGATGCTAGAGATAATGAAGAAAAACTTGAGGATCAAATAAACATTCTTAAAAAGGATCTTCAAACAACAAATGAATACAAAGAAAAATTCAAGATAAGCTCTGTTCAACTTGAAGTTCTTCTTGAAAGTCAAAAAAGGGTAGATGACAAGCATGGTTTGGGATATGGGAAAGGTGAAAACTCCAGATCCGATTAGAAGAACTCTGGATCAGGAAATCCAAGGAACAAACCTAGAAGACCTCCGGTAAGACAACCAAATGCTCAAAGATATCCATCTTTCAATGGATACTGCCACAACTGCAATAACTTTGGTCATAAAGCAAATCAATGCAAAAGAAGAATGAATTAGACTAATTCATCCTTCTCCAGATAGTGTTTCAATTGCAAAAGGTATGGTCACAAATCTCATGAGTGTAGAAATATGCAAATAAACAATTCATTCAATGGTAGATATTTTGCATGCAATAGAGTGGGACATATGGCTAATCAGTGTAGATCAAGAGGATACCAGTCAAATATGCAAAGAAATGTTGTTTTCTATAATTGCAATAGATCCGGTCATATTGCCAAAATCTGCAGAAGCAAGAATCAGAACAATAAGGGTTTGGTACATCATAATCAAAACCAAGACAAAGGAAAAGGAAAAATGAATGCAGATGAAATTCAAAGGGAGATGAATAAGATTTCGGTAAAGAGGAGTATAGAAAATGTTGAGGATGGATCCGCACTAGAATCTGGTGCTGATATTCCTTCCAGAAACTAATTAGATGAGCTCTGGCTCAAGGGGAGGAACAAAAGAAAAACATTTTCCCCCAGCCAGTCATTAGGTGCCCAAAATTGGCACATGAAAGGTTGTGGATTAAAGTATTCTCAGAGAAACATCTATAGAAGATATGAAAGATCCACAAGAAGGTTTGAAGAGTCTAATCTTCCTAGATAGATCCAGTTTGATTGTCATCCAGTAAAAGTAGGATTCTCATAGTTAGATCCGGCCTGATTCAAAATTGAGGAATCTTGATATGCGGAGAGATCAAATGATTATGAAAAGAAAAATAGATTGTCAATAATCACCAAGTGTAATTCGAAGCATATCTCAGTGATCCAGAAAAAGATCTTTCTCAGAACAAGGAGAACAAGGCAACCGGAATGACTTGAGTTGCGCATTTATTGCAAAGTGTAATTAGGGTTTGCTCAGGGATAAAAGGGTTCATTTACTCTTCATTTGCACATTTGCATTAGTGAAATAGACAAGAAGAGCTCTGCAAACAAGCTTGCGTCATCTCTCTGAAGGATCATTCGCAAAATTCAAATCAGCTGGTGATCTCTTCAGCTCATTCTGTGAACCCTAAAAGGCGTAAGAGGTATTTTCTGTTCTTTCTCTGAATCTTTAAAGATGACTACTCTGAATGTTGTGAAGATTTCTGATAGGCCGCACCCTAAATTTAAGAAACATCCCTACAAATCTCTAGAAGTGGATCCTTTAGGTGCATTTTCTAGCATTCCGCATGGGGTTTTGCATGTTGAAGACGTTAGGGCATACATTCATGTGAACATTGAAGAGTTTGGAGAATCTAAGCTATCAGACATCTATCATAATCAATTAATAGATGACTCTTTTGATCTCAAACCTTAGTATAAGGCTATCCGAGACAAACATTTTGCACAGTGCATTCATTTCCCCTATTTTCCAGAAAATGAATGGGTCCGGTATATTCTGAGCAGAATGCATGACAACTTCATGTGGTTGAACAGGCCGTTTAAGATCACTAAGGATGCCATTAGGGTAGTAACCAGATTACACTCAACCAGTGGGATGCCTACTCTCAAATCTGTCAAAAACCAAATTGTAAGTGAGGCTACCGGATCGAAATTTGATAAAAGAGCAATGACAATTGAGGATATCACAGATCTGGATATCAAGTTTGCATCAATGATAATTGGATATAAGATATATCACTCCAGCAGGGAAAATTTAGTATCCAGATCTGCTATATATACTACTTATGAAATGTTAAGGAAGAATGCAGACTATGATCTTTGTGAGCTCCTTCTAAACCAACTCTTAGAGAATCTATAGAAGATAAAGAAGGATAAGAAGAATTCTTTCAAATACAGTGGTTTGATACTCTGCCTATTCTTTTACTACATGAATGAGCTACCCGGATCCAATGGATGGGTATGGAAAAATAACAGACTGGTTGCAATTCAAATAAGAGATTACTTGCATGGGATTAGTGATGCCAAGGCACAAAACACAACACTATGGGGTTACTTCAAAAACTTCCAAAGCATGATGTAGGCTAGAGAAAGAATTCCCCAATCCCTAGTTGAAAAATATAAAGATACAGTATGCTTTATGGTAGAAATTGATCAATGCCTAATGGAGGCAGTGGAACCAAGAACAGTGTGGATCATGCCAATGGGGTATGAAGTTGATGAGAAAATTGTAGAGCTACATGTTCAACACATGCTAAGTCAACCCAAGGATCCTAAGGCAGAAAGGTTTGGAACCTTTGAAGAATTAAGTGTAAAAATCCATGTGGAGCTCAGACAACCAGAGATGAAGAGAAAAGTGAGAAAAGAGGTAGAAGAATTTGCCAAGAGGCATGGAATCTCAAAAGAGGCACTTGATGCCAACAGAAAGAAAAGAAAGAAACTGGAAAGGAAAGTGCTCCGGTGCAAGCCCCCTCCAGGACTAGATCAACCAAAAGCTCTGTACCTGCCACTTCCAAAGGTCAAAAGGCTTCAAAACTGGAAGCTCAAACATCCGAAAAAGGAGAAAAGAGAACCAAGAAAAAGGCAACAAGGTCTTACACAAGCCAAAAGGATGAAGAAGAGACAAAATCAGATGAGGAAGTAAAGAAAATGAAGAAGAAAAGGAAAACATCTAGTGAACCCTCTACTGAAGAAGTAACAAAAGAATTTGTTGAAAAACCTACTCTATGCATTGATGACATCATAAAATCAGTTACTGTGGATGGGAACCTTTAACCAATGGCTGAATTCTATGATGATTACAATGAAGCTGACCAAAAAAATCTTGCAAGAAGCCACAGTTAGGTATCTGAATATCTACAACAAGGCTTTTATTGAAATCATATCTCTTATTCCCAAAAGCCTAAAAAAGGAATTAGAAATAAGAAAGAATAATGCTATGGCAAAGGATCTTGAGATCCGAGAACAGATAGCTATTCAGCTATATCCTTCAATAACTCCTAAGCAGAAGAATATGATCTTCAAAGATTGTAAGAATGAGTTCTAGAGCAAAGCTAGAATGAATCATCTTATGCCCAGAAAAACTGACAAAGTAGAAAAAGAGACAGAAGAGATTCTCCGGAATGCATACAAAAGATTCAACATTCCTATTATAGAGGACTTAGGTGATAATCCCTTAGCCACAGATGTTGAAGAAGAATCTACTGAGACAGTGGTAGAAGAGGTAAAGGAGACAGGTGAACAAAAAAGTAAGGACTTCGATTCCTCTGCTCTGGAAGAGGAGGTCCATGATCAAGCAAACATCTCTCCTCTGGTTTCCCCTACAAACTCTGAATTCAAAGAAACACAAAAGAGTACAAGAGAAGATCAGTCAAGAAGCAGAGGAGAAGGAAAAAGAAGATGACAGTAATAAGGCTACAGAAAAAGAGAAAACTCCAACAGAGAAGGCCACAGATGATGGTGGTAATGGTGTAGAAGGGGAGAAAACTCTTTCTCCGGCAAGAGACATAGCAGAGGCAGTCGAAGAATTCTTAACCAAGGAAATGATGGAATTTGATGAACCAAAACTTCTTCAAGGACCATTCAATTTTGAC
This sequence comes from Cunninghamia lanceolata, assembly GCA_027924645.1. Classification (NCBI taxonomy): domain Eukaryota; kingdom Viridiplantae; phylum Streptophyta; class Pinopsida; order Cupressales; family Cupressaceae; genus Cunninghamia; species Cunninghamia lanceolata. The sequence continues at coordinate 308,601 of BSBN01000370.1, read as the reverse complement.
TCCCTCTCCCCAGTTCAAATCATGAAGCTAGCGTCCTTTACTTCAGCAAAGGCAAAAGAAAAGCTTCTCAAGTCTCACATGGAAGACTGCAAGCTTATAGAAATTGCATCCGGTGTATTGGAGAAGATCTTACCATCTTTTCATAAGGATCCCTTAGCCTCTTCATCTGGTAATCTCAAATCTCTAGTTAATAGTGTTAGCACACATTTTGATTCCTTAGAAAAGTCAGCAGAAGATAAGGTCTGGAAGGAATTTTTAGTAAAAAGATTATTAGAGGTACAAGGGTTAATATCAAATGATAGGAGAGTTATGGATATTAGAATAAAGAACCTAGAAAATGCTCTCAAAGATGGGGGAGATATATATAAATTTTATTTATCCTGGCCTAAAGTGACCAAGGACATTGAGAAGAAAGTAAAAGAGCAAGAGGATAAACTGTTAAGTTTATCTCAAAGTTTTGATCCTTTATCCTCTTCCATAGTAAAATAAGAGTGTCAAACTATTGCAGTCATAAATGAAATAAAGACACTTGAGAAGGAGAAGAAAAATAGAATAAACAGGTTGAGTGAACTTAGAGGGATCATTATCCCTAAGTTAGAGGCCATGCATGAAGCCCTAACTGATGCTCAGGCCACAGGCCGGACCAGTGATCCAACAGATCTCAAGAAGGCAGAAGCTTTTGCATTCCTATTGAGTGGTCACATCTCAATTTTGGACAAGATGAAGCTGAGTTGGGCAACAGAACTTGTACAATTGAAAAAGACTTTTGCAGATATACTAAAGTATATGTAAAGTATAACCGGATAATATACTTATGCGATTAAGTATAGATTGAGTTTTGCAAATTTTGGTGTGCGGACTCCACCCTTTGCCATTGATGTCAAAGGGGGAGTGAGGAGCAGTGAAAAATGAGGAATCCAGCTAAGGGGGAGTTCCAGAAAATGTTCATAAGAACATAGCATTAGCCAAGGGGGAGTATAGTGTGACACTTAGTAATTTTTCACTAAGTGTTGCCATCAATTCCAAAGGGGGAGATTGTTGGCAAGAGACACTGTGTGGATTCATTAGTGTTGTCATTGATGGCAACAAAGTCCATCCCACACATCTGCAGGACATGGTGTGTCTTTACCGGAAGTCAGATTGAAGAAGTGTTGTGGTCCGGTAAGTAAGAATAGAGTAGGCAGCAAGGTTCGACAGTCAGGTCTGGATCTCGCAGAGGAAATATCTCAGTAAAATACAGATTTGGGGAAGTCAAGAGGAGTACCTTGACTGATATATTCCAAGGACTTACCCTCCAGTGATAGAAGAGTGAACAAATATGAGCACTTGAGTGTTGGGTTCCTAATTGGCAGAGTAGACAGAGGAAGACCTAACCAGCAAAGCATCAGACCTAAATCTAGATGTGATATTGATGGTGATTAAGTTTCCTAAGGTATCATTCATGATTGGCCGACATGATTGATGACTTCTATAAGCATCTCTTTGATCTACATTACTTGGTATGCAAAGATTCAACCGACTGATCAAAGTTTGGGAAAATATTGAGTATTCTGGATGTCGACTAGAAAGTGGATGAAATCCTTGGTGCGAATATATATACCAAATGGATTTAGATATGAATGCGTGTGTTGTGAGTAGTTAAGTGCAAAGAAAAGTAGAAGAGCAGAGTAACAGCAGTAATATAGGTCCGGTATGTGACAGGACAGCAGCACCTAAGAAGAGGAAGAATGAAGTGCAGTAAATCAGTGTATTGAGCCTAACCGGAACTGAACCTCAGCATGTGTGGATGCTTCTCATCAGTTCAAGTATTTAGTTTCCTTGTATAAACTATTGTAGGCAGTGAGCCTCTTGTGAGCAGTGTGCTTGGGCAGTGAGCCCTAATTGGCAAGTGCCATTTTGTACTATCTTATTCTTCTAATAGAGAATACAATCTTGGGTTAATCACCCCGTGGTTTTTCCCTTAACCAAGTTTTCCACGTCAAAATCATTGTGTCATGTGTACTAATGTTATTTCTGCCTCCATGGTAATGCTTGCTTGTATGGTTTGATTCTGCACTAATTGTTAAAGAAGGACTAAAAGTCAAAATAATTAAGATAACTGATTCACCCCCCCTCTCATTTATCAAAAAAATGACCTTTTGTGATTTTAAGATCCAAAATATCCTTATAGGAGAGGCCATCAACATAAAATTGGCACCTCTCCTCTCTCCATTTCCGGAATCCATCAAAGTCTGAGTCAATAGACCTCATAGAATCTACAATGTTTTGCATCAAAGCTGCAAAATGTACCACGTGAGGTGGCATGAATTGTTCATTGCAAATGGAATTCAATTTTTCTTGTATGGAATCCATATTTTCATTAATTATGGCTCAGAAGCGAGCCTAGTCAGTTCTAGGTGGGGGTCCGGGTGGGGCATCTGGAGTTGGGGCATCTGGGGGTGGGGGTGGGGGTGGGGCTCGATCATCTTGTGCATTAAGGAAGTCCTCAACATCAAAGTGATATCATCCAGATTCATGATATATATAAAATAGATATGAACTTGCATATATACAAATAAACATACAAACTTGAGTACAAATTTAAAATTAAATCAAGAATATATATATATATATATATATATATAAACATATAATGTACATGTTCAAAAATTATAAATTATATGTATGTTTCAAGAAATTACACTTGAAATAAATTTAAATTAAACATACAGATACATACATGCATGTACAAATTTCAAAATGTAAGAGAGCTATTATATAGTGAACTAGATGTAATTTTCAAATTGAAATCAAGGGATTTTCATTCAAGACCTAAATTTTGATTCTTATAGTGAGGGAGACAAGAAAGATCAATTTAATAGTAGGGCTATTAGGACTACCATAATGAATTTATTCTCAAGGTTTGTTATCATATGTTAGGTCCAAGGTTTCAATTAAATGTTAATTTTTCTATGGAGTTGGCTATTGGTTTGATGTTAAGTACTCATTCTAGGAGATCCAACATTTCCTATGGCAAAGCTACAAATAATTTGTAATGGTTTTGGATGAATTTCTCTTACTAAATATGACTAATAAGCTTGGTCAACAAACAATAGTCATGCTTGCATTGGTTTGAGCATTGGATCAATCATGAATTCATAAATTGGATATGTGTTTGAGTATGTGAAAATTTGAGTGAATCCTTACCATTTGATAGGAAAGAGGAAATCATCATGTGAACTTTAGTATCTTGTATAATGTCATCATGACCATTAAGGACTGAACATTAATTGTTATTAAATTCCTAGATTGTTATATGGACCTTTAAGATAGCCTTAAACCAATAACAGACTTGTCATGATGGACAATGAACTACAAAGGGACAATGAAATTGTTGTTAAGATGTAAGACTCCTCTAGAGATTCAATTGCATTATCTAGATAATCAAAGAGACATAACCATATGGTAATGATTAAATCTTCCACTTTTAAGATAGATGATGAGGTAAGAAGGTTAGGATGCTTTGCTTAACTTTTGATTGTAGGGATGATCTAGCTAGAAAAAAGATATTAGTTGATGGTGAACTAGCTTGATTTTATTTCCTATTTCCTATTTGCAATTGTTGTTTTCTGTTTAGTTGTTAGTCACTTGACTCTTATGTGTGTTATTTAGCTTCAGACTAAGCCCATTTAATTAGTCTAAATAGTCTTAATTTGCACTATCTTAACACTAGATGATTGTCTGAAACCTTAAGAACAATTTAAAACTCTATTTTACTATCAATATATATCAATGAAGTGTGAATGTCTAGGATTAGGTGGATGGATAATAGGAGGAAATGGATTAGGATTGGGATTGATTGTACTAGAGAGGGATGGCATATAGGTTTGTCTTTGTAATATAGTTCATAGTATCTATAGAGGTCATTTAAGAGAGGTGATTTAAATTTAGGATGTGAAGTTGGAGGATTAGATGGTGGTGAGGGTAATGAAGGGATTGATGGATTAGAAGGTGGATGGACCAATGAATTAGCATTGGGATTACATGGTGGTGTTGGGATAGGACCAGTAGGCTCTTGGATAGGCATTCGATTGGATGATGATGAAGGATACCCATAGGATGCGTAATCTAGAGTGGTGTTCCCCTTGTCAAAGGTAACATAAGGACTTAAGGACACTTGATCTTGGTGAAAAGGGTAACTTGGACTTGTACGTTCTTATTACGAAGGAACTTGATAGTCTTGTAAATGGATTTGATGATGAGCTGAAATGTTGGAATAAGTAGTTGGATGATCTTTGGGTATGGATTGATATGGATATTGGTTGATATTGAAATAAGTGGGATAGGTTGATGTAGAATTGACATGATATGTGGATGGACTAGGTCAGTATGATGATGGAGGTGACACATAGGATTGAGGTGGAATAAATGTTGATGTTGTGGTTGTGTTTGTTGGGTTTGGGATTGGTGGGTGGCTAGGAGTTGTTGAATGAGGGATTGTTGTTGTGCTTGAAATTGTTGTTGGGCTCTAGGATCTTTTTCTCTTGTGTTGGGATGGATTTCCATATATGTTAAAGTCTTTGTATTTCATCTTGTTGTTCAAAATATGCATCATGATCTACAAGGTTCTCATGATCATTGGGAGGAAATTGGGGACCTCTTAGGATTGTGACTTTGGGTTTGGCATGGTCAACTTGGAGAGGTTGTGTGGCATATCCCTATAAGAGGATGAAGGGTGATAGGAGGTTGTAGGATGGCTAAAAGCATTCACATGATGATAATGTTCAAGCTTATCAAGATATGCATCATGGTCTACAAGGTTCTCTTGTTCAAAAGGTTCATTATATTCTACAAGGACCTCACAATCATTGGTACCAAATTCAAGACCTCCTATTATGACCGGGGGTTTCCTATTGACTATGAGTTCAATAAGCTTCTTTTCTATAGTCACAACCATTTTGGACAAAAGAAATGAATTAGAACAGATGCATCTATGATATTGAATGATGTCATAGAAACTAGTGGACTATCATACCACCTAGGTAGAATCATAATGAACATCTGCAAGACTATAACTAGACTTGGAAAACTACCTTGAGGTGGATATCGTGTGCATGCCACACGATCTGAAAACCTAAATTTGGTGAAGTTGCCTATGGAAACCAAATTTGATAATGGAGATCTAGGATTGACTACTAGTTGCCTAGGACTAATCTAAGTATGAAGATGAATATATTCTGATGATTTGTGATTTAAATTTAATGAAGAATTTGATGCTTTGATTAACTTGTGATTGTAGGGATTCAATCTAGCTAGAAAAAGATATTAGTTGATGGTTCTAGCTTGATTTTGTTTCCTATTTCGTATTTGCAAAATTATTGTTTTCTATTTAGTTGTTAGTCCCAACTCTTATGTGTGTTATTTAGCTTGAGACTAAGCCCATTTAATTAGTCTAAATAGTCTTAAAATTTGCACTATCTTAACACTATGATTGTCCCAAACCTTAAGAACAATTTAAAACTCTATTTTACTATCAATATATATCAATGAAGGGTGAATGTTTAGATGCATCTATGCTATTGAATGATGTCATCTAGAAACCAATGGACTATCATACCACCTAGGTAGAATCACAATGAACATCTGCAAGACTATAACTAGACTTGGAAAACTACCTTGAGGTGGATATCGTGTGCATGCCACATGATCTGAAAACCTAAATTTGGTGAAGTTGCAAATGGCAACCAAATTTGATAATGGAGATAGTATTGACTACTAGTTGGCTACTTGACTAATCTGAGTATGAAGATGAATATATTCTGATGATTTGTGATTTAAATTTAATGAAGAATTTGATGCTTTGTTTTTAACTTGTGATTGTAGGGATTCAATCTAGCTAGAAAAAGATATTAGTCAAGATGGTTCTAGCTTGATTTTTTTTCCTATTTCCTATTTGCAAAATTATTGTTATCTATTTAGTTGTTAGTCCCAACTCTTTACTTTTAAGAAGTATATCAAATCTAATTATATGCACAAAATTTTGAAGTTAATTTGATGCATTTTCATCAAGAGGACCAAGTATCAACAAATTCAAGAGTACATATGGATCATAGTGTTGAAGATCACAACAAGTGTTATTATCCTAGAGGATCTTATGTAGTAGTCTACTTCTACATATACAAGTTTTTTTTAGGAGAAAATATCTTTTGCCAAATTTGTATAGAGTTGTCTATAGTGTGTTCTAGGGTAATCAAATGATGTATGTCACAATTTAGAGGGTTGAGGGATAAGTTTGTGTTGAGTCTACAGGAGGTGTTTTCTTACATAGACCTCTCCATAATCTAGGTGTCTCCATGTCTAACTCAAATGTTTCAAGGGATATTGTATCCAGATTAATGATAACATTTTATATATATGGCTATGAGATCCACGATCATATCAATGTTTGGTAGAGAAAAGTTATCTTTAGGGTATCCTTTTTTGATGTCTCAAAAGTTAGTGCAAACATGAATTCCCTTGGTTTTCTTACTAACTAAGACCACATTAGAGACCCATTTAGGATAAGTAATAGTTTGAATGAACCCCACATCCAAGAGCTTCTACAATTCTTCTTTGACAAAGAGGGCTACTTGGGGGTGCATTTTGTGTAGCTTTTATTGAATAGGTTTGGCATTGAGGTGAACCACAAGATGATGCATGACTAAAGATGGAGTCTCAAGGCATAACCCCATAAGACTACATGAAGAAATCAGCGTAATCTTTAAGGGTGATGGTTATGCCTTCTTTGATGTCAAGGTCCAGTGGATCTGCTATCTTAGAGAGTTTAGGGTCCTCTTCTATTCACAGGTTGATGTTTATAGCATCCTCAACAAGGAGAGGGGAGTCATCTTGTATCTAAGTGGTATCTAATGGAAGGTGAAGTTTGTCATTGAGGAGCTCTTGGGAAGTGTCCATTTTTATTGTATCATATTAATCGATCACAAGTTTCTTCTTATATCTTGTTGCTATTCTACCTACTAGGGCGCCTTAGGACTAAAAGGTTCTTCTTTCTCTCCAAAATAAGCATAGGTGTTAAGTATGGTGGAAAAGTATTTCTTATGATTACCATGGGGATGTGGTCTTGACACTTAATAAGTTTCATGATGGCTTCATCATTTTGGAAAACATCAAATCATAAAGGGTCGTGTTGGTCCCAATCGATAAGCTCAAGGTATTATAGGTCTAAGGAGATGGTGACGATAGTGACCTATCATGAAGGAGGTTAGTGGTGGCAAGATCTTCATAAGGATCATGAGTGGGGCCTACATCAATGTCATTAAGATTAGGGGAAGCATTACCAATGAGGTTAGGCTCGTATCACAATTAACATCATGATGTTCATCCCAGGGGCATAACCTAGCTAGTGAGGACAACTACAAGTGTCTCTAAAGTTACATTTGTTGGCTTGATTTCATTCTTGATTAGTTGGCTATCACAAAAACTGTAAAATCTTCTCAATTCTTGATTAGTTGGTTGTCTCTAAAGGTTTGATTATGAAGGAAGTGATAAAGGTTTTATTATGGTTTGTTGTAATTTTTTACATGGCAGCTACCTATTCAATAATGCCTTTAAAATACAATGACACACATTGATATAAGTAAATTTTATAAAAAACAAATATATATATCATCCCAATGCTATATAAATTTTGACAGTTTGTTCAAAATCTCTCCTTTCATATGATACAGTCATTTCAAAATTTCAATTGTATTTTATAGCTAAAATGTCTAAATATAGCTATTCAACACTCAAATTAAAATCAAATTTTGACAGTTTGTTCAAAATCTCTCCTTTCATATGATACAATATTTTCAAAATTTCAATTGTATTTTACAACTAAAATGTCTAAATACAGCTATTCAATTCTCAAATTTAAACAAAATTTTGACAGTTTGTTCAAATTCTATCTTTTTATATGATATAGTCTTTCAAAATTTCAATTGTATTTTACAACTAAAATGTCAAAATACAGCTATTGAATTCATAAACAGAAACCTTAAATAACAGTCTACATTTTAAATTTTGATTGTATTTTACATCAAAAAAAAAGGGAAACTTCAAAAGATTCATTGCCAAATTGTAGAAGTGGAAAAATCCACTTACCTGGTGTTTTGATGGTGAAAATTGTCTTCCTCAACTTGGGATCCCATTCTCAACTGTCGCCTATCGCTGGGAAAAATGGGGTCACAGCCATTTTTTTAAAATTTAATACTTTTAAAAAACAGGATCCCATTTCATAAAATGTGATCCCATTCTAAATGGGATCCCCTTTTTTGGTTCTAGGTTTGGGATCCCGCTAAGGAATAGGATCCCATTCTGGATTTTAGGCTTGGGATCCCATTTTGTAGAAACGGGATCCCATTTTTAGTTACCTGATTTCAGATTTTTTCCAACCCTGAAACTTCCACCTTAAGTGGACACAACTTCTTGCATTTACCCTCAATTGCCTTTGCTCTTTCTGGATCAATTCTAACCCCATCCCTTGACACAATGTGTCCCATCAACTTTCCCTCTTCTACTCCAAATTGATATTTCTTGGGATTCAAAGAGATCCCATACTCTATACATCTATCAAAAATCATTTGCAAATGCTTGCAATGATCTTTTTTGTCCTTTGAATATGAAGTAAGATCATCTTGGTATAGAACCATGATCTCATCAATGAGGCTAGCAAAGGCCACATCCATTGCTCTTTGAAATGCAGATCCTACATTTTTCAATCCAAATGGTATTCTTAGATAAATATACGTCCCCCAAGGAGTGGTGAATGTTGTTTTGTACTATTCTAACTCCTTGACCAGCACTTGATTATATCCTGAGAACCCATCCATCATAGACATTAGCTCTGAACCAACAACCCTCTGCAAAAGATGATCCATGCTCGGAAGAGGATAATTATCCTTAAGGGACTTGATATTCAGATTTCTAAAATCTACACATAATCTAATCTCCCCATTCTTCTTTCTTATTGGGACAAGATTAGACACCCACTCAGAATGTCTAATTGGTTTAATAATACCTCCCTCTTTCAGCTTTAGCAATTATTTTTGCATCTTGGGAGCTATAGTGGGGTTTATAGGCCTCTATTTTTACCTAAACAGTTTTGCATCAAGTTGAAGGGGGATAGTATGCTGAAATAAATCTTTCCTATAAGCCTTCAGCTCATCATAGGACCATGCAAAACATTTTCTAAATTTTCTTAGTAAAGCAATCAGCATTTGCTTTTCATGAGGCTTTAACTTCTTGCCTATGTAAACCATTTTAGGTGCCTCCTTAGTTCCAAGGTTCACACCTTCTGTTAGGGTTAGATGGTAGAAGATATCTATTAAATGCAAATAAAGATTAAATAGAGGAATTGAAAATACATAGAAATAATAACAGCGAGAGACAAGTTTTAATGTGGTTCACCCAAACTCAGGCTACATCCACCAACAGAGAGTCCAATATTATTATCTAGTAAATCAAACTGGTTACAACCAACAATCCCTACAACTCAATACCGTTGTAAAATGCTACAATACATCAATGGAAACCCTAACCTTGAGTCGCTTTTATCAAGTATTATGTCGGTTACAAAAATAGGGTTTTTTTTTAATGTTAGCCAATAGAAAAAATATCCCCTGATGCCTTAATAAAATAATAAAAAATCGTCGGGGGTGCTGCCCCTTGACCCTGTAGGAATTTGGGGGGAAACCACGCTGATAAAAGTGAGCTAAATTTAACCTCTGAGTTTGATTATGCTCGATATAACAACACCTTCAACATTATCTTATTCTACAGGCTTACCTTTACTCTTCCAGTAATCTACATTATCAAATATTCTTTCTAGCACCACCAATTCCTTGGGAATGGTATTTGTCTTTAGCTGCACCACCTCGCTGTCGAAAAGCATTTCTTTGCCATTTTCCATCTCCACCATAGGCTACCAATTAATCACTTGATTATCAAAGTCATCCATGCAATTGAGGAAATTGAAAATTTGATTATTGTCATTAAAAACTTACCAGTTGTAGATGTTATTAGGAATTGTAGGCTTGGTTAGAATTTCTATAGCATGATGGCCATGAGGAAAATCTAATTGAGGATCAAATTTTGACACAACTATAGCTAAAGAATCTACCTCTTCATTTGTAGTTCTCTCAACCCATTCAATACCAATGGCGTCAAATAGCTCCATGGTATCCCATACAGCTTCATTGATTTATCCTGACATTTTCACCTAACGTCAAATCATTAAATCATGCAAAATTATCTACTGATTGTACACACAAGTAAAAAGTAAAACATAGTCAAAATTAGGGATGTGACAGATCACTAAAGCTAAGAATGCAATTAATATATGAAATTTAAAGGGGTGCATCAATATTTGACATATTAGAGATTTGGATAACATCCATTAAATTGATTCTAAAATTGAAACAAATTAATATGCCATGTTGCATTTTGATACATTTGATGTTCACCAAATGTGACAACCTAGTGGTAATTTCCCTATGAAATAAACAAAGGTGAGCTTGAGCTCTATTCACATGTTGAAAATGGCCTCTTTGAGCATAATAGGTTCCATTGCTCAAAATTTTTAGTTACAATGAAATCTATTTATACCACTGAATTGGTGTGGATAATTTATCATGAGAAAATGGAAGAAATTAGATCTTTACAATGAGAATATTGGGAAATTTTATGAAATGAAAGAACATAGTCAAAGAAAATATGCAAACAACCTCCAAGGAGGGTTACTTTTAAAATGAAGTAAAGTGAAAATGAGTACCCAATGATAAGGGGAACATAGAATAGGGCAAGGGATGAGGTGGATGTCCACATTGAAATTGCTCAATGGGCAAGAGCAACATGAAAGACCCTGGTGTGAATGGAACCTATAACCCTTCCAACAAATGAGAATGCTAAAGTTACGAGTCAAGCATGACAATGGTGGAACATGCAGATATTGTTTCTTACCATGCTATATGCATATCATAAGCAATCTTTGAGAAACTATTATTAGCATAGGAGGGTTCTAACAAGGAAAGGGCTTGCCATCTCACCAAAACACAAGTTTGCTACTACTTGTTTGCCATGTAAATTGAGACATTATGTCATGTCTTGAATTCATTTGACAATCAATTACAAAATAATGGAAGGAAAGGAAAGCAGGCATTGTAAAGAATATCTATGGATGATGAGAGATAGAGAACTAGATATTAGACAGTCAAGGAACAAGTGCATGTAGGGCCACAATAATGGATAAAATTGTTAATGAGAATCCATAAACTTTGTTCATTGTAAGATTGTAGAAAGAACCAAAAGGAAGCTCTGGGATATAGAGTCACAAAGAAATTTATTGATCACCCTATTTCCTCTGCTACAAAACTCCACTCTTTCTCTATGTATTCCAAAATTAGCTTGAACTCCTATGCTTCTAAGCTTCCTTTATACGTAGTCCAATGGTAGTGGAAGTTGAGAGGTGTATAAAAGGCAAAGAGGTAAAAAATAAGTTGTACGAAAGCATCAAATATATGATCTCTCATGATGACATTCCAATAACTCCCTAATTACACTGATTAAACCTAAAGACTACACTCCTAGGCCAAATAATGATGTACACTCAATGGTGCATTCTTGGTGTATGAAAAAATAACCCAATTTTTTTAAGTATTTAATACAAACACCTAGGTTAATGAGATCATGGTACACAAGATGACAAGGACCATCACCTAAAAAAATACCTATGAATCTAACACAAGACTTCAAATTCTTATTTAGAAGAGCAAAGTGTCTTTCCTTAAAAATAAGAAAGATATCATACAATAGTGAGCTAGAAATTCAGAATTGTTTGAACAATGTCATTATGTTTCTCATAAACAGAATGACGTATCTCATTATACTCTTGCTCCACCTCCAACACTTAGTCACATACTTCCTCATTAAAAGTATTCAATTTACAATAACCACATATTAGAATAGTAGAAACCTTACTCAAATTGAATGCAGAATTGGATATGCTCAATTGATAAAGCAGTGGAAATTTACCATAAACCTAAATGGAAATAGTTCACTTTGCAAGCAAATTTTACCAAATAATCAAAAGGAGATTCCAAAAATAAAAATAAACTCCCCCCAAAAATGATTTTCCTACTTTCTAAAGCTCTTATTGAATTTTCTAAAGCTTCTTAGTTGTGAGAATGAGTTCGCTAACAAGATTAACTTCTTCCACTTTTTCCCTTTTAGATTTTGTCCACCATACTTAGCAAGAATTCCTCAATACCTTCTACTTGGGGAAATTCATTAAAAATGATAGGATGCACAAAACAAAACAGTAGTCTATCAATAAAGTGCAAGAGTGCAGCAAGGCCATTTCATTTTGATCTATGCTCCATCCTAATGAAATAAAATTCCCCTAATCCAAAGCTTGTAATATGCATGCCCACTTGAACCGAACCGAGGCCCTTAATCTAAAAATGCTAGTCTACAATGATAAGAAACATATTTATAATAAATTCCTCCATGTTCACATCCCCACATAAGATTGCCTCCCTTTCTCAAAACCTTGATCCTAGAAAAAAATGATAGAGAGAATAAATGAGTAATTACCAAGTTGAGAGATAATGATATGTACAATAGTTTATAAACAATATTAATACGTTATAAAATTTAGAAAAAAAAATAGGGCAAAAAAATAGGACAAGGTTAAAATACATGGCATATGAATAAACACATTTAAAAGTTTAGAAATCCTACTAAACATTTTAATACTAAAAATCTAAGTTTAAGTTTTAATGTATATTGTAAATATTTTATTTTTTTAAAAGTTTAAGTTTTAGTGTACATTGTATATAATTTAAAAAAAAAATAGAAAAATAATCAAGGTCAGGGTGACAGAATCTTTTCCCTAAAATGTTTGTGATAATTGCAACCATTTAAATGGAAATAATTTTTATTTATTAAAAAAATTTGGCTAATTTTTTTTTCAAATTGTTTTTAATTTCTTAGACAAATCTCCCATTTCTAGCACCTTCACCGTAAATTGTGAAGCTGAGTTTTGAAGGCTAAAATAATCACACGTGGAAGTTATCAATTGGAAGAGAGATGGCCAAGGTGAAGAATACTGGTAACACGTAGCACATTTGTAAACAGGTTGTGGTTGCCCATGGTTGTAACATCCTTTTATGAGTGGGTGTTGTTTAAATCTTGTTGATTAGCCACCTCTTTTACAAAGATTTCAGATACTTCTTTTTCTTTATCCGCACAGACAGGCTTCTGCATTTGGGTTTTCTTGGAATGAATGGCGTGTGAGAGATATGAGGATGCATTGCTAGCATTGGTGAGTGGTCGTTGTATTCAGTGAGAAGAAAAGTTTTGTTTCTTTGTTGGAAGAAGATGAGCGCTTAAAGCCTATTTCAATGCGCACCTTCAATGGCTGTTGTACTCTTTTCTGATAAGCTTTAATAAAATTTTGTGATTTTGACCCAGATTTATTTTCAAACAGAGAAGAGCGGATGGAAATCTATCAGCATAGCCATTTAAAAGAAGAAGAAAAAATGCATTACAGACCGTGTCAAAGTAAACAAATGGATAAAGAAAACAAACACGTGGGATGCTCCATAGTAAGGTGGCATGGGATGCTCTACAGTAAGGTGGTGTGCAGAATGACAATAAAGAAAAATTGCCCTAAGAAATACTTACTTCGGGGCATGAATCCCCACATATAATCTATCAGCTAATTAAAACATAGATTAAGGATTATATTTGATTTCCTCATTAAAGATTATATTTGATTAAGGATATAGTAGAACCTAAAGCCTCTTCCAAGAGCACGTTGTCCTTTTTATGTGTATTTTGTTGTGTATCAATCTACTACAATATTAATAGAGCCACGATTCTCCATCATGATTCCTCACACAATTACATGAATTTTCATGTTTACAATATGTCAAGCTACATACATAATTTAAATATATACTTTTCTTATTGTCTCATTGGGAGCTTAGCAAATTGAGAGTAAAAACGGTTGAGATTCTTTTAGATTTTAATGATATGCTTAAAATCTAAAATCGTAAAATATTGCAACATAAGTTAGTTGCAAAGAAAATAGAGATATAACAAAACACATAATAACTAAACATACATTTGCAATATAAGGATTTATGCGGTAAAACTACAGCAATATGCCAGAGTAACATCCACGGGGCAAAGTATTGGTATTCTTATAGTTCAGAGAAAAATTACAATCCTCATGCAGCTGCAATTCCAATTTATTTCCCTTTCAAAAGACTATAAAAATAAAAAAACATCTTAACATAATTGCCTCCGTCAAATTTAGAAGAAAGTAGACTTTTCTTTCTTTAAGAAGAAAGTAGATTTTTCTTTTTTTAAGAAAAAACTAGATTTAAAACAAAAGATTTTTATTTTCTTTTAGAGATAGACTTCTTACTTTCTTTGCTTTATCTTGTTGTCACAAATCCAACAAAAACTAGAAACTGTTGCCCCAAGTCAACCTAAACATGGGAAATGAAGAAAAAGAAAAGACTGTGAGCAAGGGTCACAGACAGACTGACTGTATTGAATTCTATCAACCAAAGTAGCTCACGTGGGCATGAGATTCATGGGTTTCTCTGTATATGACCTCCTGCACGTATTGGAAGTCAGAGACATGGCATGGAATGGCCCTTCTGTTCAAATCCATATTCTTCCTCAGCCTCCTTGAGAAACTTCTCCAAGAGTGGGTGGTTCATGTATTCCACTTGTCTCTCCACAGAAATGCTGGAATTTTTTGTATACCACTTGTCTCTCCACACACCTGAGAGACACTTGGATACCCAAGAGGTTTTAAATTTTCAAATGGAAATCTACGTACACGACTTTGGGTTACAGGGTAGAGTTTTAATTCTGGCCAAAGTGTGCATGGTAGGGTCGGCATCATGGCAAATGTTACGATATGTGTCACTTCAAGGGAATTTTAGGTGCCTTTGTTCCAATAAGTGAGCATGTTCCAATAGTTGTGATAGTATTTGTGTATTTAAAGTAACTTAATATTTTTAAAAGTTTAGTATTAGACTTTAAGGTCTTTAGTGTTGACTATAAGTACTTATAATTCAATGAAATGTGTTCTTTAGATCTAAAAAGCAACCAATCATGTGCTGCCACATCAGCGCACCAACAAAACACGACTTAATGCACACTTATTGGTCCACCTTTTTTATTGGGAACTTTTTGACACCTCAACAAAAAGCATGCTGATGTGGCATCATATTTGATGGTGTGGCCCTGAAACCTTAGTTATAAGCAGGGGCCTTGCCAAATAAGTTGCTGTAAATTTGTTGGAGTGATCTGAAATTGCCACATATGATTTTGAGAGGCGTGAAGTTAGAGTGCTCAACTACTGGGTCCTCTCCCCTAGAAAGCATTGGTCTTGGCATGATAACTCACAAGAAAATAACTAAGATAAACACAATTGTTTCTAGGAAATAAAATCTCTCTCTCTCTCTCTCTCTCTCTCTCTCTCTCTCTCTCTCTCTCTCTCTCTCTCTCTCTCTCACTCACACACACACACACACACACACACACACACACACACACACACACACACACACACACACACACACACACACACACACACACCTGTGTGTGTGTAAACAAATGAGAATATATAGATATCTTAAATATATCTATCTAAAATAATCAGTCTAGAGTTATTTTAAGAGTTATTTTATTTTATTTTAGAACTATTTAAGAATTATTTTATTTTTATTTTTTGAAGAGTTAATGTTATTTTATTTTATTTACTTAAGACTTATTTTATAGTTTTAGTTTTTTCTTTTAATATATGTTAGTTATGTTTTAGGTTTTATTTATACTGCCACGACATGACACTCTGTATGTTGCTTCCACTTTAGAATGTTTCTTGGCATAATAATATATAAAATATTTTAGATAAAAAGTTGAAATAAAAGTATGTATATAATTATATTAAAAACATAAATAATTTAAAAATATATACTTTAGTGTGAAGAAAGGGAGACAAATGATCGTGATAGATAATTGTTACTCAATTTTTAAAATGAGATCTAAGATAAATAAACCAAAACAATTGTGTCATATGAATTTTGTAATTCCCTATGATCTTTGGTTAAATCCCACACCTACATCCTTGATCTCATGGCTACAGTTTTGATATATTTTCTATGATATTAATCTTTTGTTGTGGACCTTTAACCCTATTGTCTTTAGTGTTAGGAAGGTAAGGTAGCGAAACAACTTTCTACACTAATCTTGAGAGGAGGGATATGCAAAACTTTTCAGATATTTACAACAATCACATAAACTATACATACTTAGACTTGCTTGCACATAATCCTATTCTTATTGCTTATCCCGATGTTTATGTGCATGTAGTCCTAGTCCAATTGGCTTATCTATATTATGAATTGATCATTAATCTAATTCTATCAAACATAGATCCAACTTAAGTGTTTGACCCAGGCTGTGTTTGTGGGTGTAAGGTCATACTTGTAGTCATGATCTTGATCCTTGTAATTACAAAATTAAAACCAAACATCTAGTTGACTAGGCCCATGTTACACTATGGTCCTAAGCTATCTTTGCACAAACATTTGCAATTTGGTGTTATGTTCGTGTACAAAAAGACATCAACTTGCACTCATTTTTGAGAAAAGGGAGAACCATCAAAGATCACTTGTCCACCATTACTTAGCATCAATAGATCACACAATCTGCACTCAAATCAAGCAAGGAATTTAGCATATTTGATCACACTTGTCCTAGTGCATGTGAATCACCTAGCAATAATTCTAAATTCCATATGTATATTTGAAGCTTGTTGTCTATCAAGGTTTTTTTAAATACCACCATCTTGACAGAATTATCCTAAGAGTGTGACATAAAATATTATAATCTAGTAATCTACTTTCCAAAGAGCTCATAAGGAAAAATCCAGAGAGCATCACATCTTGAGTACACAAACACAAATTGAGTTTGTAATTGTGAATTATATCTAGAACTATGGAGACGACCCAAAACAAAGCAGGGAAGAATATTTTAATTTCCATATATACATATGACTATATAGCACATTTTCAGATTTTGAGGCACATCAACTCCATTATCTTCATTAATCAACACTCAATCTTTAATCATAAAAATAAATATTTTCTCTTTTTATTAATTATTATTTATCGTGTAATCATACTTGTTATATAATATTATATAATCTAATTTCTTATATTCCACTCCACCTACAATTCATATTCAAGCTTTAAATCAATTAGTACTTAATTATATTTATTTACTTAAATAAAGTAAGGAATATATTTTCCCATTTCGATATTATAGGATAAGGTAGAATCTAACAATCCACACAAGCATATTGTTATTCATCTTTATTTATTTATTTTTATTATTTTCTATGCGGTTGTTGTGTATTCCTAAGACATTCATCAATCTACTTCAATAGTAATAGAGCCACGATTCTCCATGATTCCTCACACAATTACATGAATTTTCACGATTATATTGTGTCAAGCTACATATATAATTTACATATATAAGCTACATACTCCTCTCATTGTCTCCATGGGAGCTTGGCAAATCGAGGCACGTGCATTCTAGTTAAGTTTGGATTAAAAAAACAGAAACTCTTGCTTCCCCAAGTCAACCCAAGCACGAGAAATGAAGAAAAGATAAAAACTGTGAGCAAGGGCTTCAGTCACTGAATTGAGTTTTATCAAGCAAAGCAGCACAAGTGGGCGTGAGATTCATAATTTTCTCTGTGGATGACCTCCTGAACGTACTGGAAATCGGAGACATGGCATGGAATGGAGATTCTGCCCTTCTGCTCAAACCCATATTCTTCCTCGGCTTTCTTGAGAAACCCATATTCCGACTTCAGAACTTTGACTTTTTCAGAACGTTTGTTTTAGGTTGACCATTCTTTCGCGCACGCGGTCATTAAGAGGCGTGTTTTTGCACACGTTGATGCTCAATGCTCATCTGCTGTCTAAAGTCTTAAATTTTCAATCCGGATCTAGGTACCTATGCGGCTTTGGGTTACAAGAAGTGTGGATGTTAGGCTAGGCGTCATCGCAAATGTTACGTGTTACGTCACTTACCCCATGTCCCCATGCCGCTGCTTAAACTATTTTTCTACTTAAATTTAAGCAAATTTAAGTACTTGGAGTGGCCCCATGGAAATTTAAATTGTTGGTGTTGGAAATAAGCCACACCCAGACCAACGATGGACTGGTCCAAGAGGGGCCAGTAGCTCGGTGGTAGAGCACTCCAGCAGCGAATGGAAGGTCCTAGGTTCGAGTCCTAGCTGGTCCATGTCAAATTTAAGCAAATTTAAGTACTTGGAGTGGCCCCATGGAAATTTAAATTGTTGGTGTTGGAAATAAGCCACACCCAGACCAATGATGGACTGGTCCAAGAGGGGCCAGTAGCTCGGTGGTAGAGCACTCCAGCAGCGAATGGAAGGTCCTAGGTTCGAGTCCTAGCTGGTCCATGTCTCAACACGGTATCAGAGCCAGGCCCATGCTAGGAGCCCCAAGCACACAAGAGGTGTGGCTTAAGGAGGGGTGTTGGTGATGGAAATAAGCCACACCCAGACCAACGATGGACTGGTCCAAGAGGGGCCAGTAGCTCAGTGGTAGAGCACTCCAGCAGCGAATGGAAGGTCCTAGGTTCGAGTCCTAGCTGGTCCATGTCTCAACATAAATTATGGGAAAAGGATAATATAGAATCTTTCCCTATTTTCGTGGAGCAGCGGTTGCTTAAGAATTCCAAATAAAAAAAGGGGGGGCTGAAAATAAGCAGCCACTGCATAATGAAAAATATGCCATGTGGCTGCATTTAATTCCTTCCCTCTTTTTTTATTTATTTTTTTCTACTATTTTTTTCTTTTTATATAATAAAAAACTCCAAATTAAGATAACTGCTTAAAATAAGCAGAAAAATCAAGTATCATGGGGTCGCTGGCTCCACAAATATCTACTAAAAAAATTAAGCAGTGGCTGCTAGCCAAAATAAGCTAAGCAGCAGCATGGGGACATGCCTTTACAATGGAATATTAGACGCTTTGGTTCACGTATAAGGCATTGGTGTTTGCCACGATAACTCACAAGGAAAATTGTGAGATAAAGTTGTAAAAGAAACCTTTATGAGGTGTAAAAGAAAGCTTGGAGACTTGTAAGATGTGGAAATTTCTTCCCAACATCTTCCTTAGGGTACAACTTTTCTTTTGTTGGGAGGTGTCCCTTCAACACAACCAACCATGTTTCTTGTAGCTTTATTTGGGTTCAAGCCTTTCATTCTTTTGAAGTACCACATCTTGCTCAAGCTCTTCCAATAACTCTAGACTAAGATCTTCCATGGATGGTAAAACCAACTCTTCTTCCTCGTCCAACATCAAAAACTCAAATAGTCTTAAATTTTCTACATTGATCATGAAATACACCTTCATGTATGTTAACAAATCAAGCCAAAAGACATTTTTACTAACTTGTTATAGAATTAAAAAATGTCCATACCTCAAGGTTTTCATAACTTTGAGTTCATTGTTCAAAAGTGTGAAATGCTTAAAGAAATAGATGGTTGATCTACATGATTGCAAAAACTTATGCTTTCACCTTTCTTGTTTCATAAGTATATGAGCCTAGCACATATCAAGATGAAAGGTAAATCAGGGGTAAATCTTGAAGGGAAAGCTTCTAACAAGGTAGAATTTAATTCCTTGATACAAAAAAGACTTGGGTGTTGTCATTATTTTTATTGGTTGCAAATGGGTTTATAGGGTGAAATCTAAATTAGACGTTTCTTTGGATAATTATAAATCCTATTTTTTTAAACGGTATGCACAATAGGAAGGGGTAGACTATGAAGAAACATTTTTCACCACTAAAAATAGTGTGACCTTTCAATTGATTTACTCCATTAAATCTTGATTTGGATGGAAGGTACACCAAAAGGACAATAAAAGTGTTTTCTAGAATGAAAGAATACACACACACACACAAGATTTAGAAGGTTTTCCAATCCCAATTTTTATTTCAAAAATAATGTTAATGATATAGTGATCCTATTTTTTTATGTTGATGACACTACCACAACCTGTAGTGTGGCCAATGTCATTCAAAAAGTGAAATTTGATAATGTTCTTATTTTGACATGTGATAGATCTAGATCTCCAAAAATATTGCCTAGGTGTAAAATTTTGATAGCTTGATTGTGCATTTTTATATCACAAACATAAGTATAAATTCCAAATCACTTAAGAGTTTAGCGTGTCTAAATCTAATACAACATCAATGCACATGGATGTCAGGATTAAACTCATAACTTGAATTTATTTAGCACTAGTCTTGATGAATTTTAATGTATTGTCCATTGGTGCAAAGATTGATTTATCATGTCACCACTCAATTAAACATATGTCTTGTATTAAACTCTCTAAATCTTAATTCATGTCTAATCGTGATTTAATGTAATCCAACAACCATTTCTATGGAATTTTTGATAAAACTCTCAACTTTTGTTGATCCATCATTGGTTAATGAATTAGTGTGTTGACCATTAGTGGGAAGTTTGATTTGTCTTCTCACCACTCTTTTAGGCTTATTTTTTATAGTAAGATATCTTTCCCAATTCATGCCTAAGCCACAAGAAAAACATGAGCAACCTATAGAATGAGTTCTTTGATATGTCAAAAGAAGCTCTAACTTTGACATTTTATAATAGAGATATATATTTGTTCCATTATATTTAGATATATTAATTTTGATTACACTGGATCTATGAATACTTGAAAATATACAATGTAATATATTTTTACTCTTGAATTAAAAGTAATTTCTTTATTGAGCAAATTATGATATACAATTACCTTATATTCCAATAAAACATATAACATAAAATAAAGTTATATTAATTCATTTTTTTTTTTTAAATATCATGAGTTCCCTACTTTTTCATGTCAATTAAATTTAACTAAAACTAAACATATCAAAATTTATCACCAATAATGTCTTTATTATCACCTTACTGAAGAACACATTATTGGCATAATGACTAAACCCTTCGAATGAAATAAGTTTATAAAACTAGCACTTGAACTAGAAGGAGGTGCAATGGTTATGCCAATTGTGATTTATATAGAGTGTCTTGTAAATTTGAAATCAGCATTGGGTCAATAAAGAAGCCTAGCATTTTATAAGAGATCTTGAAAAAATCTTTATTGACTTGCTAATCTGAGATAAAGGCTCAAAATAATATATATATATATATATATATGAATAACAACTGGACAAGGGTTCTCAATGGAGCATAAATGTCATCTATCATTCAAAAAGTAAATCATTAATAAGTAATTTTTCTTCTACTTTTATGGTTAGAGGTTTAGATTTTTTTAGTTCACTCGTAGGGGTGGTTGTTTCCCTAGTGGAGTGGATCTATAGAGTTAAGATTTTGATTATGAATGCAAGTATTTATCAAGTGTTGAATAGCTTTTAATCAAATTTGAGGACATCCACACGATAAGAGGTCAGAAGAATAAAAATCAAGAAGTCATCATTAGAGAAAAAGGAAAGGAGGGATGTAATCAATAAGAATGTATGTGAGTTAATTAAAGTCTACGATCATTCAATACTCGGTATGTAGATGGATGTGAAGTACCAATATATGGGGTGGCATTATTCATCGTGTGTCAATTGCAATAGTATTCTGTTGTTGATTTCGATGGCTTCTGCTACTAGAAAATGACACCTGGGGGGAGTTATGTTGAATAGGGAAGATAGAAAAGGGAAGTAGGTAGAGTCATCTATTAAGAGGCGAAAGCACAGAGTCACAGGGGAGGATGTCGTTACTGGTTTCATAGGTTTTATTGACAAAGAAATCAAGAGTCCCAACTTGAGAAGGTGGATGAAGAGGGTTTGGGAGGTGGCCAAGGATGTCGATGGCAAGACGGAGGTTGGCCTATGCTTGGCCATGGCTAATCTCTTACTTAATCTAGGATACTCTTGTGGCCGCTAGAATGTCATCGACACTACCAAGTCTATTTCGTGTGCTTCCATGATGTCAGTTACTGCGTGCTCCTACTTGCTTCATGATGATGTGGGGTATGTGGTTCATCAAGTCGAAGATTTTCATGCTTGTGTTATGGAACACCTGCATGTAATCAAAAAATGTCAAGTTTGTCTGTAGCTTGTGGTAGAGGAGATGGCAAATAAATTGAATGTGACACTTCCCGAGGAGGTGATTCCTCTATTTTCTGAGTGTTGTGACATGGACAACAATAGCAATGTGGAGGTCTTAACATTGAAGGAAAGTGGGTTATGTGAAAAATGTAAGTTTGTATGTCAAGGTGGGCTGGAGCCTATGTAATTTTCCCTGGCCCTGTTTAGTTTATGTTTTTTTATGTTTTGGACTAGTGACAATATGGGATAGATAGCTTTGGGCTTTGGCCATTTTGTCATGTAGTAGTGGAGAGTTGGGTAATAGTCTGATAAGAATGCTTTCTGGTGATGTTAAAGACTCTGGGCTCTGCCCATTTTGATGGTTCTTGGACCTTAAAACCAAAAAAATTTGAGGACATAAATTGACACATCTTAATTTGCATTCTACCATAAGAGACACAAGGTCTCCCAATAGGACAAAGGAATTACTAGAAGAAATAAGTTTAACTAAAACATTAAAGCAATCTAATTCAATGTTCTCAAAGACACTAAAGCTAAGAATGCAATTAATATAGGAAATTTAAAGGGGTGCATTGATATTTGGCATATTAGAGATTTGGATAACATCCACAAGGCCCGCCCTTAAATTGATTCTAAAATTGAAACAAATTAATATTCCATGTTATATTTTGATACATTTGATGTCCACCAAATGTGACAACCTAGTGGTAATTTCCCTATGAAATAAACAAAGGTGAGCTTGAGCTCTATTCACATGTTGAAAATGGCCTCTTTGAGCATAATAGATTCCATTGCTCAATTTTTTTATTTGCAATGAAATCATATTTATACTACTGAATTGATGTGCCCAATTTATCATGAGAAAATGGAAAAAAATAGATCTTTACAATGAGAATATCATGAAATATTATGACATGAAAGAACATAGTCAAAGAAAAGATGCAAACAACCTCCAAGGAGGGTTGCTTCTAAAATGAAGTAAAGTGAAAATGAGCAGCCAGTGATAAGGGGAACATAGAATAGGGAAAGGGATGAGGTGGATGTCCAAATTTAGAATAGGGAAAGGGATGAGGTGGATGTCCACATTGAAATTTCTCAATGGGCAAGAGCCGCATGAAAGAGCATGGTGAGAATGGAACCTATAACCCTTCCAACAAATGAGAATGCTAGTTGCGAGTCAAGCATGACAATGGTGGAACATACAGATATTGTTTCTTACCACACTCTATGTAGATCATAAGAGATCTTTGAGCAACTATTATTAGCATAGGAGGGTTCTAACAAGGAAAGGGCTTGCCATCTCACTAAAACACAAGTTTGTTACTACTTGTTTGCCATGTAAATTGAGACATTTATGCCATGTCTTAGAAGTTATTTGACAATCAGTTACAAAAGAATGGAAGGAAAGGAAAGAAAGCGTTGTAAAGAATATCTATGGATGATGAGAGATAGAGAACTAAATATTAGACAGTCAAGGAACAAGTGCATGTAGGGACATAGTAATGGATAAAATTGTTAACGAGAATCCATAAATTTTGTTCATTGTAAGATTATAGAAAGAACCAAAAGGAAGCTCTAGGGTACAGAGTCACAAAGAAATTTATTGATTTCCCTATTTCCTCTGCTACAACACTTCACTCTTCCTCTTTGTCTTCCAAAATTTGCATGAGCTCCTATGCTTCTAAGCTTCCTTTATACGCAATCCAATGGTAGTGGAAGTTGGAAGGTGAATAAAAGGCAAAGAGGTAAAAAAATAAGTTGTAGGAAAGCATCAAATATATGATCTCATGATGACATTGCAATAAATCCCCAATTTCACTGATTAAACCTAGAGACTACACTTTTAGGCCAAACAATGATGTACACTCAATGGTGCATTCCTGGAGTATGAAAAAATAAGCCAAATTTTTTGAGTATTTAATAGAAACACCTAGGTTAATGAGATCATGGTGCGCAAGATGACAAGGACCATCACCTAAAAAAAAACCTATGAATCTAACACAAGAATTCAAATTCTTATTTAGAAGAGCAAAGTGTCTTCCCCTAAAAATAGGTAAGATATCATACAACAGTGAGCTATAAATTAAGAATTGTTTGAGTAATGTAATTATGCTTCTCATAAATAGGATGATGTATCTCATTATACTCTTGCTCCACCTCCAACACTTAGTCACATACTTCCTCATTAAAAGTATTCAATTTACAATAACCACATATCATAATAGTAGAAACCTTACTCAAATTGAATATAGAATTGGATATGCTTAATTTATAAAGCATTGGAAATTTACCAAAAAATTATGCATCTAAATAGAAATACTTCACTTTGCAAGCAAGTTTTACCAAATAATCAAAAGGAGTTTCCAAAAATAAAAATACTCCCCCCAAAAATAAGTTTCCTACTTTCTAAAGCTCTTATTGAATTTCCTAAAGCTTCTTAGTTGTGAGAATGAGTTCGCTATCAAGATTAACTTCTTCCACCTTTCCCTTTTAGCTTTTGTCCACCATACTTAGCAAGAATTCCTCAATACCTTCCGCTTAGCGAAATTTACTAAAAAATGATAGGATGCACAAAACAAAATAGTAGTCTATCAAGAAAGTGCAAGAGTGCAACAAGGTCATTTCATTTTGATCTATGCTCCCTCCTAATAAAATAAAATTCCCCTAATCTAAAGCTTGTAATATGCATGCCTGCTTGAATTGAACCAAGTCCCTTAATCTAAAAATGCTAGTCTAAAATGATAAGAAACATATTTGTAAGAAATTCCTCCATATTCATGTCCCCCACATAAGATTCATTCCCTTTCTCGAAACCTTGATCCTAGACAAAAATGATAGAAAGAATAGATGAGTGATTACCAAGTTGAGAGATATTATCTTTTTTGTTGCAAGAAGGCATAAAAAATTATTAGGATTTCATCCCAATAGAGCACATATTGCATAGTCATAACTTTGTTGAACGACCTTGCTCTTTGTGTGCAAAACAATCATAGAATGTTGGATGAGCCTCACACAGTTTGGATAAATCCTCCACAGCTTTTCATTTGTTGCAGTGCAAAAAGTCTCGGTTACAATTCTCCACGTAGAGTCTCCTCAACCCTTTGTTCTTGTCCAAGTTGCCCTCAAAGAAGTCCTGATAAGATTCCGGAAATGTTGGTTTGACAAAGTTTTGGAAATGTTGATTTGATAAAGTTGTGGAAATATTGGCCCTAATAATGATATGCAATAATTTCTAAACAATATTAATATGTTATAAAATTTGGAAAAAAAGCAGAGCAAAGTTAAGATAGATGGTATAGAGATAAACATAAAAACCTAAATGTTTTAATATTGAAAATCTAAGTTTAAATTTTAGTACACTGTAAATAATAAAACAAAAATTAGAAAAATAATCAAGATCAAGGTGACAGGGTCTTAAATGTTTGTGATAATTGCAACCATTTTAATGGAAATAATTTTTACTTATTATTTTTTTTTGGTTTTTTTTTTCAAATTGTTTTTAATTTTTTAGACAAATCTCCCGTTTCTGGCACCTGCACCGTAAATTGTGAAGCTGAGTTATTGAAGGCTAAAATAAACACGAGACCGTTATCAGTTGGAGTAGAGATGGACAAGTTGAAGACCGGTAACACGTAGCACATTTGTAAACAGGTGGTGGTCGCCCATGGTTGTAGCATCCTTTCATGAGTGGGTGTTGTTTAAATCTTGTTGATTAGCCAACTCTTTTACAAAGATTTCAGATTCTTCATTTTCTTGGAATGAGAGAGATGAGATGCATTGCTAGCGTTGGTGAGTGGTCGTTGTATTCACAGAGCCTGGTTGAAGGTGAGAAGAAAAGTTTTGTTTCTTTGTTGGAAGAAGATGAGTGCTTAAAGCCTATTTCAATGCGCACATTTAACGGCTGTTGTACTCTTTTCTGATAAGCTTTAATAAAATTTCGTGATTTTGACCCAGATTTATTTTCAAACAGAGAAGAGCAATGGAAATCTATCAGCATAGCCATTTAAAAGAAGAAGAAAAAACGCATTACAGACCGTGTCAAAGTTAAAAAAAGAAACACGTGGGATGCTCCACTGTAAGGCGGCGTGGGATGCTCTACAGTAAGGAGGCGTGCGGAATGACAATAGAAAAAAACTGCCGTGAGAAATACTTACTTCCGGATTAAGGATTATATTTGATTTCCTCATTGAGGATTATATTTGATAAGGGTAGAGTAGAACCTAAATAAGGTGGATTGTTGCCTCTTCCATAAGCACATTGTCCTTTTTATTTGTATTTTGTTATGTGTACCAATCTAATTCCTCCACGAGGAGAATGGGCAACTTTTTCCAACATTTGTTGTAGCTTCAGAACACACCTGCGGACACGTGGTCATTAAGACGGAGTTGTGTTTGTCTAGAATTTTTTGCATGCCACTTGTCTCTCCACACACCAGAGAGACGCTTCGATACCCAACAGGTTTTAAATTTTCGAATGGGAATCTACGTACGCGACTTTGGGTTACAGGGCAGAGTTTTAATTGTAGCAAAAGTGTACATAGTAGGGTCGGCGTCATGGCAAACGTCATTTCAATGGAATTTTAGGTGCCTTTGTTCACGTATAAGGCAGTGGTGTTGGCCTGGTGACTCACAAGGAAATAGCTAAGATAAACTCAATTGTTGTTAAGGAATATTTCATTGTTGTTAAGGAATATTTCATACATATGTATATAAATGTGAGTAAGTAAATAGTATAGATATCTTAAATATTTATCTATTAGCACTTGCACATCCTAAAGGTGTAAGGGATGCGCTGATAAGAAAGTTAGCGGGCACATATATATGTGGATGTGTCTATTTGACTCCTCTATTAGGGTCAATCTCAAAGCTATGCTTTGGTATGATTCATTCATCCATTACAATCAATATCTAAAGACAACGAGAATCTAATACATTTCTAACAAGTGAAATTGTACTACTCATAAGAGGTTCTTCCAAGTATAAGTGCCATGTTTTCCACAAGGAGTGTGATGTAAAAGAGACATTCCTAAATGGAAGTAAAACTAGATGTAGCTGTAATAAGAAAAACTAGTAACAAGCTTGAGGATGCAAAGGTGGATAATGATTGAGATGGTTGCTCATTGCTTCCCCAAAACTTGATCTCTTTCAAAATATTTCCCAACGTTATTGCTTTTTCAAGATGTTTTCCAGTGACATGAAAAATGTTTCACAGCATGCTACAAGTATTTTACACAAATAGCTAACAAATAATGCACAATATTTGTACTTATTAACTTTGTGACAATAATTTATTTTACAAAATTGAAAAATCGAACAACAACAACGTAAAGTGATGTAGACATTTCTCAAGAATAATAGTGTAAAGTGATGATTATTTATCTTTTGAATAAGATACTTAATTTTAAATAGTAATCTTCCAACCAACAATTTAGTTACAAGGAATGTTAAGTTAAAGAATAGAAATGTTAAAAGTTATGTAAACAACGAACCATCAAAATTCAGCTTTCATCTTAACACGCTTAAAGAAGCCATTTTATCTTAATTATAATAGATCATAGAGCAGTAACAAAATAAACACATCTTAGAATTACATACAATTAAAAGAGATTAAAAATGTTAAAAGAATTGCAAATTTGCTTCTAATAAAAACTATTTTAACTATAAAATGAATAGCTTCATAGAAATTTAAACCTGACAAATTTGAGACATAAATAAGTAGTATTTGAGCAATATCCTCTTGGCTATGCTTTCATAGTGCCTTGTATCCTCCCATGGCCCATGAAATTTTTTCTCTCAAGCTTCATGGATAAATTTGCATGATCTTAGTGGATTCATGAGATCCTTGTGTGTTGCTTGGTAGCTACTTCAAATGTGTGAGCTTTCATGTTTAGTGTTGTCTCTATTTATATACATATCTCCTTGCTAGAATCTTGTCCCCATGTTGCACTCAGTGTTATCTACATTACTCTTTACAACATTTCTCATATGTATGGCTAATTATCCAGGAATTGGGGATGCATGTTCAAACCTCCTAAACCTAATGTAAATAGAAAATGTATTGTGAATAGAAAATATGATTTTCAAATTCTATGCTTGTTAAATTGGATTGACTTGCCTAATGTGATTATTTGCATATTCCTTTTGTGCTGGTAGGTGCTTTATGCTTGTTTTGATTGTACATGGAGGATGGTGGCCATGGCAATGTGTATATTATTAGGGTAATTGGAAGGCCAAACAAGAGTAGTGGAGAAATTTAGTGGAGGCACAGTTGTTCTTATCCTTAAATTTTGTATCTATGGAAGATGTCACCGTGTTTGATTCATGATCTATCCAAGTCCCACATCCAAGAAGTAGACTACATAAATTCAAGGGGCAACGCCCCCTCGTGGAGTCTGGGGACAGAGCCCCTTGCCACCAAGCACAAATACACTTTTAGAAATGCATTCAAAAACACAAAAATTAAACATTTTAAAAATATTTCACATTAAAAATAGAACTTAAAAAAGAGTATATTTCACATTAAATCTTGATCTCATGGTTGTTGTTGAATTCCACGAGAATATGAGCACATGCCTTTTAAAAGGCTTGTTGAGCCCTGAAATTGCTTTTGGACCGCTCAACAAGCCTTTTAAAAGGCATGTGCTCATATTCCCATAGAATTCAGTAATAGCCGTGATATCCAAACTATAATCAATGGTAATTAATAAAATTTGTATTGAAAATGAAAATAGCCCTAGAAGTACATGATAATTTAATAGTAATGGCGATATTACCCCTAAATTAATGGCAGAAATATAATATTAATGTTGAATATGATTAAGATTTTTAATTATATTATAAACTACTAGTGAATTGGCTTTAATCATGCATCATTTACTTGGTGAAATAATTAAACTTATTAGTTCAAAAAATTAATGCTTAGGCGAATTAACTAAGACTGAATTAAATTTTTGTAAAAATCTGGTGATTTAGTCCCCTTTATAACTTCAACTATTCACCATTTTTGGAGGACCTAATTTTAACTATTCACCAATTAGCAAAGATTCGCCACTAAAAAAATCCATGGTTGGGGAGATAGATCATCAATCTCGAGTACACACCTCATATTTTTCTCCTATTGTTCCTTCAACTGATGTACACACTTAGACATCTAGTGTGGACACTTTCAAGTAGATACAATATGGTCATTTGAATCTTGGTGTTCTTTCATCAACAGACACTCTAGAGACATGTGCTAACATTCCATCTCCTCCATAATCTCATGTTGCTTTCAAATTCTAAGCCTTTATAGGAGTATCACCAACCAAAGATTTAAAGTAATTCTAGTAGCATAATAGTACCTACAAAACTCACTATCAAAACCTCCATCTCAAGTACCCAATAAATAGGAGAGGAAATACACAGAACCATAGAATGATAATTAGGAAACCATGAGCTAAACCACCCAAATAATGCACCCTAATCCCTAATTAAAATCCCAACACCCAAATGCCAAGATGAGTCAACATGATAAAAATAACATATTCCATCCACCAGTCATAAACTTGTCATAATCCACTCACCAACTTGGGCACTCCATTTTGGCTCCATTATCTCCATTCAAAGATGCATTATGATGTGTCGTAACATGCATCATAAGTTGGTCAACAAGTGTAACTCCCTCTTACAACTCATAGATGTTCTTACATTTGTAATGTGGGAGGCCCAATTTTTAGAGGCCATTACTTTTGATCTCAGAGGTCAATTGGGCCCCCCTTTTTTTCAATTGTAGAGATTAAAGAGGTCCATGTACCTAGCATCTAAAAAGCAATGTCAAACAACCCAAAATATTTATTTTGGCCAAAAATAACCTCTATAGCCTAGAAATTGTGTTTTTCTATTTTATAGCTCCCAAAAAAATTACATTTTTGTATTCATAACATTAGAACCAATGTTCGGACAACTTCCTAACATGTAAGAAACACCTTGTTAACAAATATTTGAGCCATGAGATAAATTATTTTTAAATTTTGAAAAATTATAAATAGAATCTACATATAAAATATCACAAATCATTAGTTTATATTATCTTCAAGTTCTTTATGGCTTTCTTTCTATAATTGAGGTAAATGTAAATTTTTAAAATTTGTGTGGCCTAGTTAAACCAATAAGTGGGACACACTTTTATGCTACCACCATGTTACATTTAATTTTTGTATGTTTGAGAATAGGCATACTTAGAGATGCATGATTTATACTTAGAGATTTTCATGCACCTCAAAGTGGGAGCAAAATGTAACTGTGAAAAATGCATCCTCAATGCATTTTATATTTGCTTTTATTCCTAATTTGAAGCAATATTTTAATGCATTTATATAGCTAGAAATGACACATTTTTGTAGAAACTAGGAACATTGAGTGAATGTTAGTACCGATTCGAGGCACTCAAGACAAACAGGAGCACTCTCAACTTGCAAGAAAATAAATATTGCAAAAGAATGGACAATTGGAATGCAAAATATGGGATAATGAATTAGCTTCCAAGAGGTAGTACATATAGGGCATAATCGACTAAGAATAGTTGAGCCAAAGATTAAAAAAGCTCACTAAGAATAGTGGTGCTCCAAGTATAGGAAAAGAAACCACTTAACTTAGTTAAGCTAATCTAGGCATGCCAAGTATAGTTCAAGGCTAAAGATAGACTCCTAAATATACACTCCTAAGCAAGCTTAATGTACACTAACAGCCCTCCTTAAGCATAGCTTAGGTGGGCTAAATGAAGATGGGTCATGGCAACTAGGCCTAATCAGGTACCCATGTACAATGCAATCTCTCATAAAAAAGGAGAAACAGAGAAAACCAAGTGGGAAAAACTCCCCTCCAAAAAGAGAGAAAAAGATAAAAGAAGAGGACTAGGAAGCCTCCTCAAAGATGATAACTCTATGCCAAGCCTGAAACCATGTCGCTCTGACTGTGATGATGCAGATATGACTCCCACATAGGAGAGTAAAAGAGACTATGTAGCCCCCCACAGTGAAGTAACCCCTATGCAAAAAGAGAATGATCGTGTATGAATGTTGAAAATGATACATTTGTGGAAAATGACATTTCTCCCCTTAGGAAGAAACAACTCTAATGGTGAATGTTGAAGTAACTCCAACTCAAAGAAGCAAGATGAGGTTGTAAGTCTCATGATGTATCCTGTCTTAGAACACTGCTCAAATGTCATCATGCTGATGTTGAAATGAGTCACAATCAAATTAGAAGTCCCAGGCCTAATTGAAACAAGTGACCTCTCAAAATCATGTGAAAATTGATGAAGAGCAAGATCTAAAGAATTGATGTATGGATGTGGAATGTCAATGCATGCCATGTGGCTACAATGAAAATCCCACGAGATGTCTTGCGAAGAATAAGGAATGATTTTTTGATTCCCATATATACATATGACTATCTAACACATTTTCAGATTTTGAGACACATCAACTTCACTATATTCATTAATCAACACTTAATCTTTGATCATAAAAATAAGTATTTTCTCTTTTTATTTATTATTATTGTTTATGGGTAATCATACATGTTATATAATATTGTATGATCTAATTGCTTATATTCCACTCCACCTACACTTCATATTCAATCTTTAAATCAATTATTACTTAATTATATTTATTTACCAAACTAAACTAAGGAATATATTTTTCCATTTCAATATTGTAGAATAAGGTAGAATCTAACAATCCACACAAGCATACTGTCATTCATCTTTATTTTTTATTTATATTTGTTATGCGGTTGTTGTGTATTCCTAAGGCACTCATCAATCTACTTCAATAGTAATAGAGCCACGATTCTCCATGATTCCTCACACAATTACATGAATTTTCATGATTATTTCGTGTCAAGCTACATATATAATTTACATATATACATACTTCTCTCACTGTCTCCATGGGAGCTTGGCAAATCGGGGGCACGTGCATTCTAGTTAAGATGGGATTAAAAAAACCAGAAACTCTTGCTCCCCCAAGTCAACCCAAGCACGAGAAATGAAGAAAAGATAAAAACTGTGAGCAAGGGATTGAGTCACCTGCTCACCAACAGGCCAACTGAATTGAGTTTTATCAAGCAAAGCAGCACAAGTGGGCGTGAGATTCATAATTTTCTCTGTGGATGACCTCCTGCACATACTGGAAATCGGAGACATGGCATGGAATGGAGATTCTGCCTTTGTGCTCAAACCCGTATTCTTCCTCGGCTTCCTTGAGAAACTTCTGGAAGAGAGGATGGTTAATGTATTCCACCGGTATCACACACCGCTTCTGTTCTTCCCCCTCTCCAACGTTGAGGGCAAGGCAGCCCTTGGGCACATCTCCTCCTTTCTTGGAACTCAACTGCAAAGAAAAATGAGGGAGATGCATCCTGCCCAGATGAGGCATAATGACAATTGAGTAAGAATCAGAATTGAGACCACCAAATAACAGTAAAACCTTCAATTCATTCAGACACAAACCCGAACGCTAGGCTCGTCTGATGGCAAGAAAAGGCTGAGGAGCGATGAGAGGAGGTTGCAATTTATATCACAATATTAGTTGACACTTTTTGGCTCATACTTCCTCCCCGAGGAGATTGGGAAATATATATTCCTACCTTGGGAGGATTAAATTGCTTTCCGACTTGAGAACTTTGACTTTTTCCAAACGTTTGTTTTAGGTTGACCATTCTTTCGTGTACGCGGTCATTAGGAGGCGTGTTTTTGCACACGTTCATGCTCAATGCTCATCTGCTGTCTAAATAGGTAGAGAGGCTTCTCAAAAGTCTTAAATTTTCAATCCGGATCTACTTATGCGGCTTTGGGTCACAAGCCAAAGCTTTGAAGTGTGGATGTTAGGCCAGGCGTAATCGCAAACAATACGTGTTACGTCATATGGAATATTAGGCGCCCTAGTCCACGTGAAGGCATTGGGGTTTGGCATGATAGCTCACAAGGAAAATTTTAAGATAAACTTGTGAAAGAAACTTTTATGAGGTGTAATATAGGATAATTTGATGAAATGCATATAAGTATATATTAGTTTAGGTTAATAAATGGTTGTTATGTTATCCGATAAAAGAAAATAAGAAGATGAGAGTATTTAGTTTGATAATAGAAGAATGGGTGTTAATGGAGAAGATTTTATAATTCGCCTAATACGTGATTTGGAAACCATGCCTCTGTCAATGAAATGATTTGGTGTCTGTTTTAGATCTATATTTTGTCATAGGACAAATTCATAGATTTGGGATGAAATCAAGGGCGTGGATTTGTTGATCTGTAAATAGCCTCAGATACTTTTAGATAACTCACCAACTATAGATTTTACTATGCAGACAACTCGAAACAACCTCCATTTGAATGTAAACAATGTTACAAACCTTGCAAACACAAGACAATCATATAAATGTAAGCAAACATCACAACAAAACAATAAAAACATATGCTATACAATGATTGAAACATGAAAGTCTTGTCTATAGAAACCTTAGAATGGAAAAAACTATAGTTTGGATGAGCAAATCACTCTCCAACTCCACTATCAATAGTCAAGTACAACCAAGAAAGGTGAATGTAGGTTTGATCATGACCTTTACAACTACTCAACATGTTACAAGAGTTATAACATCCATCCTCACATTACTTTGCTCCATATTTGCTCTAATAATGACTAGAAATATATAGACCTCCTTACAAATTAAGGTAAACAAGAGTGTCAACCCCCATAAAGGCTTGAAAACCTCCTTAAGTAGATGCACATACATCCCAAGAGGCTAGAAGCACAAATCCTAACACCTAGAAGATGAAATGAACAAACAAAATCTTTCAATATCTATGTAACATCCACACTAAATGCATTTGTTGGTTTAGCATAAATTCATTTGCCACTTCTTGAAAGCATTCATCAAGTTGAATGATTAGTTCATCAAAGAAAATTTGTGGTGTTCATTATGTATAGAAATGGTGAGCTTGTTAATAGTAGCACAAAACATAATTTTCATAATTGCACAAAATAATGTCTTCTTCCCTAGGATGCTTAGACTTGAACAACCTTGTATACGTATCCTTAGTATGCCAAACTAATGAAAATTGACTCTCCACATAAAAGAACACCTTGATTGAAATCCCTTAACTAAAATGGGGACAAACCAATCTCTTGGTCATAAGCAAGACCCACTTTTTTGTCTCCAAAATCTTGGAGACTTCTAAGATGTGGAAATTTCTTCCCAACATCTTCCTTCGAGTATGACTTTGCTTTGTTTGGGAGTTGTCCCTTCAACGGAACCAACCATGTTTCTTGTAGCCCCATTTGGGTTCAAGCCTTTTATTCGTTTGAAGTACCGCATGTCACACCTGGTTTTTAAACTAACATATTTATCATTTTATTTCAAGAAGACAGATGGATAGTCAGTGAAATTAATGAGGAAATTAATGTTATGTTAGAATATAAAATGCATTTGAATTGTGTTATATTTATAAGAATAAGTGTTTATGACATCATTAACGTCCACTTGATGGACAAACTACTATTGTGTGACTAAGGTGGATGTAGGAACAATGTTTTCCCCGTCCAAGAAGAGGAGAGAGAGTATCACTGTGGAGAGGGTGTTTGATGGCATGAATGCAATGATCCTTGTGCTAGATCTGGGATACCTACACACACTCACTATAGAGGTTAAGTAAATATTGAATTAAGTCTTATTATATGTCGTTGATCACCTCAGAAATAATTTCGACGTGGTGATCATTTTATATGATTGATATTGTTGTCATTTAGCCAATGGCTTAGACTTTTGCATCAACTATGAATGAAAAGTCGACGTAATTAATTAACTAAATAAGTCTAACTTTGTCATAGAAAATCTATGTCGACTTTGCTAAGACTTCATCTTTGAAAGTTGAGTTCGTATATAGTATAAATGAAGCATTCTTAAGGATGCATTAATACGTTTACTATGGAAAATATTATTTGTTTATTATATCCTAGCTAAGATAGATGTTTGGATTGAGAAAGAGAGAAGGAAATCCTTCTTGGATTCTCTTTTCTTACCTTCCTAGATGCTTGGTAGAGTGGAGGAGCATAAGCTCCACGTTACCCACTTTCCTA
This sequence comes from Cunninghamia lanceolata, assembly GCA_027924645.1. NCBI lineage: Eukaryota > Viridiplantae > Streptophyta > Pinopsida > Cupressales > Cupressaceae > Cunninghamia > Cunninghamia lanceolata. Next base: position 273,258 of record BSBN01000370.1, on the reverse strand, counting down.
GCTCCTCAACCGCGGATAGTTGAAGGGAGTCCCCGAAGATATTTACTCTCTCTAACCGTCGATAACCAATAGAGAAAGTGGAAGAGAAGTCATTTAATAGACTTAGTTGATGGGATTTAGAGGGTTCATTATTTTTTGTTTGGGGAAGAAGACAAACAACAAAGAGAGGGAGGTGAAGAATATGAGAGAGAGCTGACTGCACTTTCAGGTAAAACCATAACTTGAAAGTGATCTTACAGTATCAAGATTTTTAATCAAAAAGATTGAATTCAAGTTATATACTGAAGTTTCATTCTTAGTATGTAAAACGTAGGAAGAAGAAACAACATTTTTACTATCTTAAAACTCTAATGTTACTATGGTATAATCTTATCGTGCTAACTATAGTGAGTGGTTATATTAATCTTATTATCATTAGCTGTTGATACAACGATATATCATTCATTTTATGATCAATATAGTGATGTATATCATGTATAACCTTTGTATATCTACATCACAGAATAGTGAATTTTGTGTAATACTTGTATATTACAGAGATATAGAATTATGATAACATATATAAATCTCAGAAGTAGAGAAACACGATATCATATGTATACCACAGAGATAGTGAAACATGTTATCATATTTATCACAACACAGTGAACCACGATACTATATATGTATCACACAGATAGTAAAACACGATGACAAATGTATCATAGAGGTAGTGAATTATGATATGCATGTGCATATAACACAGTGATGGTAAAGCACTTAATACATATTATTGACATTGATAGTACATATCACTCATATTATCACATATATCGAATATATTATGGTGATAGACTATCATAGAAATATATATAGAAAATAGTGATAGAATATCAATTGAATCACTTAGAAAATAGTAATAGAATATCACTTGAATCACTTAGAGAATAGTGATAAAGATAGTATTTATATCTTGAGGATTTAAAAAATTTATTGATTAAGAGAGTTGTAAGACCAAAAGGTTGCTTAGATATTCTTATAAACTTTTGAGATTTGGACCTATGTAAAGGTTGAATGGAAAACCATGACCGGTTAGTAGAGCTGAGAAATGATAGGAATCATTGAGACTAAATCTTGAATGAGGATTTACCTCAAATATTTTAAAAGAGTATATATTTCAAACTAAGAAGCCAAGAATGGCAGAATGTTTGATGAATGATTTAATATACTAGCATTAATAAAGCTCTCTAAGGTAAAATCCTACCTTGAGTTGTCAAACAAAATGAGTGTGCAATCAATGTTTTAAGTCTAGTAAAGACTAGAGTATAAATGAACTCTTATTATTATAATATTATCAAAAGATTTTTTTTGTGAAATCAAGAGTTTTCAAATACCACTCTTATTGTGGATAAAGAGGAGTCTAATCTATAGATTTGGCTAAGATGGGTCAATAGTTTTCATAATTTGTTTTATTTTGCAATGACTATAAATAGTCATGTTTATTATTATCGATAGGAAATAGTCGAATGTAATCACAAACTAAGGTAGATATTTCTTAGAGAAAAGAGTCTTAGAAGTCTATAGATGTCAAGAGCAATGTCTTGATGATGGAGTCAAGAAAATATTGAGAATATATAATATGTATATTAAAGAGCATGGAAATGGGTCGACAAATCTTTGAGGAGAATGACAAGTTGTCATAGACCTGAGATTGCAAGGATGTAAAGAGGGGCTCATTGTACGTTTATAAGTCACCTAATCTCTCATCTTATACTTGTACTAGAATAATGGAATATTCTAACTCGGATAGACTAGTATTGAGTTAACAAGTCGCAATATGTGGATATATATTATTTACTAAATTATAAGAATGTAGTTTCCAAGTCGATAAATGAGTCTGTGAACATATGACTCATTATATGAAACTTTGGCCAAAGTAATGCAAAAGTTACTGCTTACATTGTCGATAAACTGTGTACCAGATAGCTAAACAATCAGAGTGGTTATACATAGCTAGAGCTAGACTAGAGTTGTAAAACTAATTTTTAATAGCTAGGACACTACACTAGTTCTCAGATGGTACAATGAATCAATTGATTCACATTATCTATAGCCTTGGGAAGGGAAGGGCCACTTCCAGATGGAAGGTGTGCAGGGAACCATTGGTTTGTGGTTGGAGGAACAGCACTAGGGTGATGCTCTCTCTCTATGTTGCAATTGACTACTGAACACTTGTGAACAGAAAAAATTACTTATTATGTAAATGGAAATTGAAACATGTTGTAGTCACAAGGAAAGTGACCATTTGTATTTATACTTGACAAATATGTAAAATTTGTAAGTTGCATGTGAAGCAACCATATATTGTAATTATTTATTGAACTTTAGATTAACAAGTTTATTAATGATGGAATCAAGTTCATTATATAAAAAAATGGAATTTATTTATGTAATAAATTTGCATTTGTTTATTTAATATTCTAGATGGGATGTTACACACAGTATCAAAGCTACCGGGTTCAACACTTGGACCTTGGAGCTCATTACGAGGTTTTGCAAGATTGGCAAGATATGCTAATGATAAAGCATTTGTTCTTGTGCCAGAATGGAAAGAAAGTGAGCAATGAAAACAAAACCTAGTGATATGCCTAAGATCACTATTAAGAAAGAGCCATCTCTTGAACCAAAGATGAATGAAACAATGAGCTATGCAAAGGGAGCTTTGCTCACTAATTTTGAAACACTAGCTAATGGATTCAAACATATTCACCCAAAAAGGAGGAAACGGTTTGAGGAGACAAAAAGGTTGCCAACCCCTACTATTGTTAAGCTAAGTAAATCATTCGCCCACCGTGACATGCCTTTTGGGTGTGGTTGGGATGCACCTATTATGGGAAAAGAGGTGTTGATTGAGTATTCACAAGTACATCAACCCACTAAGTTTGTGTTACTTGATTCTGATGGGGAAGAGGAACCTGAGGAAATTCCTCTGTTAGAAAGTGATATTTAGACATTTCTTATACATGAAAAATAGAAAAGTTTTGTATTTGAATAAGGATGTAAAAATCCAAAAAGTGAATAAAGTAAAATTTTGGCTTTTAGAATAAGCAAATGTTAATGTGATGAATCTTTGAGTTTCTGTATTTATGAACCTATAATTTTTTATGATAGTATATCAAAAAGTTCCATGTTTTGATAAATTTCTATGCAAATGTTAGGTGTGGATAAGTAATTTTATGGAATATTTTGGAAACCAACTAGGAGGGAACCCGAGTGGCCCAGATCCTAAAAATAATCCTATGGCAAAATTAGATCAAATTTTGTCAGTTTTAAATGAAACAAAAGAAAGATTGGAAACCTTAGAACAAGAAGTTAGAGGGGGAGAAACCAATCAAGAATACCACTTTGAAGAAATAGAAGAATTCATTTTTCATGTTGAACCGAGAGTAAATAATCAAGACTCACTAATTAAAAATGAGGCAAAAACTCATCTTACTAGCGAGAAAGCCCGAGATATGAAGAAATTTATAACTCCTAAGTTTGATGGAATGGTGAGTGGAGATGCAGCCAAGGCTTGGTTGATAGAGATGGAAAAATATTTTGAGATAAGAAATTATTTTGAGATCACCAAAGCTGTATGGGGAGCATGCCAGTTAGCAGGAGAAGCATCCACGTGGTGGATGAACAAGAAAATGGAATTAGGATTGAGTTCCTTGAGTCTAGCTAGGGATCAATTTGTGGTCATATTCAAGAAAAGGTGGTTGCCCCATCTTTACTTTGACCAGAAATTAATAGATTTCCAAAATTTGCCTAGAAAGGAGGAAACAGATTGAGGTGACAAAAAGATTTCCAACCGCTACTATTGTTAAGATTAGTAAACCATCTGCCCATCGTGATAAATGCCTTTCAGGTGTGGTCAACATGCGCCTGCAATAGGAAAAGAGGTGTTGATTGAGTACTCACGAGTACACCCACCCACAAAGTTTGTGTTTCTCAATTCTGACGGGGAGGAGGAACCTAAGGAAATCCCTTTGTCAAAAAGTGGTATGTAGACACTTCATATACACAAAAACATAAAAGTTTTGTATTTGAATAAGCATGTAAAAATCCATTTGAAGAGTGAATGAAGTACAATTTTGGATTTTAGTATAAACAAATGTTTATGTGATGCATCTCCGAGTTTCTATATTTATGAATTTGCAATTTTATGGTAGTATATCAAAAAGTTCCATGTTTTGATAAATTTTTATGCAAATGTTAGGTGTGGATAAGTATTTTTATGAAACAAAAGAAGGATTAGAAACCCTAGAACAAGAAGTTAGAGGGGGAGAAAACAATCAAGAACACCATTCTAAGGAAAGAGAAGAATTTGGTTTTCATGGTGAACCAAGAGTAAGTAAACACGACTTTCTGATTCACAAAGAGGCAAAAACTTGTCTTACCAATGAGTTATCCTGAGATATGAAGAAAGTTATACCTCCTAAGTTTGATGGAACTATGAGTGGAGACGCAGCTGAGGCTTGGTTGACAGAGATGGAAAAATATTTTGAGATAAGGAATTACTCTGAGATCACTAAGGCTATGTGGGGAGCCTACCAGTTAGTAGGAGAAGCATCATGGTGGATGAATAAGAAAATGAAATTAGGGTTGAGATCCTTAAGTCTAACTTGGGATTAGTTTATGGCCATTTTCTAGAAAAGATGGTTTCCCCAATTGTATTTTGATAAGAAACTAGTAGCTTTCCAAAATCTGTGTCAATGAGATATGACTGTCACTGAATACTGGGAAAAGTTTACTAGATTGTTGAAGTATGTGCCACAATATCAGAAGGATGAGAGATTTAGAATAAGGAAGTTTATTATGGGCTTGAATGCTTAGATTGGTAGAGAAATGGACGTTCATGGACCTACGACCATGGATCAAGTCTTTGAGAAAGCCATCAAGCAAGAGCAAAAGCTCAAATCTATCTTTGCATATCGAGAAAGATCTTGAAAGAAATCTAACTGGAGTTGTCCTTTGACATCCTTCAAAAAGAGAAGCATGAATCAGGAAATGAAAGAGAGAAACTATGGTAAAAGGTCCAAATATAAAAAGAATGGATCTAGGGATGAAAATAGGGATTTTATTCTTAAAAAGAATGATGATAATTCCAACCAATCTTCAGGAAAGAGAGGTCCTCTTGGAGGGTGTTTTACATGTGGAGGTGATCACTATGCTAACAAGTACCCCACAAAGAGTCAAGGGAATTCTTATCGAGGCAATCCTTTACCTTCACAGAAAATAGCTTCTCAACAAAGGATTCATGTATCTTTAGATAGTCATCAAGATGAGTATCAGGTTACTCCTATTGAAACCATGGGTAATCTATTTGGAACCCCAATTTCTATTCTTATAGATACAAGAGCAACTAAAAATTTTGTGAACCCTAGAATGCTTGATAAGATGTCTAGGAAAGTTGGTTTCATGGCTAATTCATGGACAATAGAGTTTGCAAACCAATCAAGAGCTTGGGTAGAGAAATGCTTGTTTGAAGCTAGATTAACCATACCTACTTTTTCCTTGGAGGTCAATTTATATGTAGCACCTCTAGGGTGTTATGATGTCATTTTAGGGATGAAATGGTTATCACAACATAGGGCAAAAGTTGATTGTCTTTCCAAAATAGTAGAATGCCTACATGATGATGGAAATGTTGTCCTTATCCAAGGGTTTCAATGAGAAATGAAAATCAGGTAAATTTCTGCGATGCAATTGAAAAGAGCAAATCAGAAAGGTTGTCAGATGTTTGTAGTTAAGATGGATGAGGTGAAATATGAAGAGAAGGAACTTAAGGAAAATTCTTTTGAAGCATACCCTTATCTCCATGCTTTTTAGGATTTGTTTCCTCGAGACCTTCCAAATTTGGCCCCAAAAAGAGTTTTTGAGTTTGCAATAGATTTTATTCCTAGGTTTGAACCGGTGTCCAAAGAACCTTATTGGATGACTATTATTGAGTTGATGGAGGTGAAGGCTTAACTCCAAGAACTGTCATCAAAAGGATTGATTAGACCTAGTGTGTTGCCTTGGGGAGCGCCAATGATCTTTGTTGAGAAGAAAGATGGTACTCTATGCCTTTGTATAGATTATCATATGCTTAACAAAGAAATGATTAAGAACAAGGTATGGGCATTATGAGTTCATAGTCTTACCTTTTGGTTTGACCAATGCCCTAGAAACATTCATGAATTTGATGAACAATGTTTTTAGAGACTGTCTAGATAAATTTATTCTGGTGTTTATATAGATGATATTTTAATTTACTCTCTCAATGAGGAGGAACACCATCAACACTTGTGGATAGTTTTGCAATGACTCATGGAGCAAAAACTTTATGGAAATCTATCCAAATGTACCTTCTTTCAAAAAGAGGTGTAGTACTTGGGCCATATCATATCAGCTAAAGGACTTACTATAGATTCTTTGAAGATAAAGGCTATTTTGGAATGGCCTACACCTAAAAAATGTGCATGAAGTGCGTAGTTTTATGGGATTAGCAAGGTATTATAGAACATTTTTTTGAACTTTTCCAAAATTGCCCATCCCATCACTTCCTTATAGAGGAAAGGAAAAAGATTTGAATGGTTTGGCAAGTTCAAAGAATCTTTCAATATTTTTAAAAGGAAATTAACTTCAACACCAATTCTTAGAGTGCTAGACCCAGAGGGTCATTTTGTTATTGTAATCGACACTTCAGGAGAAGAGTTAAGTGGAGTGATCATGCAAGAAGACCAAGTTGTGGCCTATGAGTCCAAGAAGTTATGACCTTATGAATAGAATTATGCTCCTCATGATTTGGAATTAGCATCAATTGTGCATGCTCTCCAAGTATGGAGGCATTATTTGTTGGGAAAACAATTTGAACTAAAATCTGACAATCAAGGTTTGAAGTATATCTTCACACAACTTAACCTTAATGCCCATAAAAGAAGATGGTTACAACTCATCTCTGATTATGATTTTGAGATTAACTACATTAAGGTTAAAGAAAATTGAGTGGCTGATGCCTTGAGTCGAAGAAGGCACATAACAATAATAATGTTAGTGCACTCTGATTTCAAAGCTCAAGTATTGAAGAATTTGACCAGAGATGAATATTATTAGCAGATTCTGAAATCTCTAACAGAAAATCCTTAGGATATGAGGTATGATGGATTTTATTTTGACCTTGATGGGTTATTGAGATTCAATAACCAAATTTATGTACCAAATCGAGGAGATTTAAGAAGAATTGTGTGGAAAGAAGTGCATTATGTGCCATATTCAAGTCATCCTAGAGTAACAAAGTTGTTAGCTGATGTGAAACCCTTATATTTTTGGAAGGGAATGAAGAATGATGCCGTGAGATTTGTGGAAGGATGTATAGAGTGTCAACAAGTTAAGGCTAAACACCAGCACCTGGTAGGACTTTTGTATCCTCATGATATTCTTGAATGGAAATGGTAGGTGATCAGTATGGATTTTATCCAAGAATTTCCTATTTCATGCTATAAGAATGATGCTATACTTGTAGTGGTGGATAAACTTTCTAAGGTACCTCATTTATACTTGGTAATCTTATAGATGGAGTACCTATTTTAGCTAAGAAATTCATGCAAGAAGTTTTCATATTACTATTGAACACCCAGAATACTAAGAGGGAAGGTGAATCAGTATTCTATTAAACCATTCACTTATTATTTACCATTAATCCATTTGCCACATTCAATAACAGTAAAAAAATTAAGCATAGAAAGCACAACCATAAACCATAACACACAAACACCATGATTTTTACGTGGAAAACCCAAAAAGGGAAAAACCATGGTGAGTGTTAGCTTACAATATATTATGTAGTATCAATACTGAATTACAACGAGGCTCATTGCCTGAGGGCTCACTGCCCTAAGGACTCACTATCCAGAAAGATGCTCACTACATACAAGCTCACTTCCAAGAGAAAAGAAAGAGAGAATAAGTGGCTCACTACCAAAATAAACTGTTATATGCATCTACAAATGCATGGGGTACAACTCCAATGAATCTCAAAATATTGTCTCAAAACTCTTCATCCTGATCTGCTCTGTCACCCTGCTCTGCTCTTCATAAAACTTCTTCTCAAACTCTTGTCGCATTGATTGGATCACAAAACTTCATACATGTCACACATACTACCTCATATTCTCATCACACACATCAAACACCAAAGTGAATCTCATATATATATCCGCAACATGTATAAACTTCAAATTAGGTTGCCCTGCTAAGATGAAACATTTAGTTATACAATGTGTAGCTTGTCGGCCTAATGCATTCACCAAAATACTTTGTGAACCAAAAAAACACTTGAAACACATTCTCATATGTTGGATCCAACTATAGAATCACTTAGAACATGATTCTAATCAACAGATTCTTCCGCACAAAGATTATACTATCAGGTCAGCCTCATACATCTAGACTAGCACAGGTTCAGTCCAACTATCAAATCACAACTTTCAATGCGGACCACACCATTCCTTCAAATTCACAACTAAGACTCCTTAGACATCCTAGAACATAACTTCAAAACCGCAGAACAAAATATTGACATGCGAAAAATACGGAGTATCAGAATCTAGACTACGTCCCTGTCAAACATTGTAAATGCATGTAGTGATACATAAGTTCTCACAAATGTCTTATCGGTGGACTTCAACCTTTGAAACTTTAGATTTAGAGACTTCAAAAATGTGTTTATAACACCTCAAAACTACAAGAGAAAATATCCAATACCTGAGAAATGTGGACCAAACCAAACAGGTGTTTTGCCTTGTTTAACAATGTACTCTGCTATGCCAAACTTATCCAACTTGAAACTGTACTTCTAGATCTCATCAGAAGATAAAACTTTGGACTTAGAAATATATAAGTATCACCAACATTATACCAGAACTTCAAGACCTGATCTTCAAACATGGACCAATGCGGACCATAACATTGTAGCTCTACAGTCCTCTCTGTACTCTACCAGCACTTAGCCAAAATGCCTAAGTCTTCTTTTTGGACTAGAATTCTCTGTACACATGATTTCATGAGGATTACTATAACCTCACAACCCTTTTGAATCCTTGTTGCTTCTTGCCATCAGTGACAACACCATTCAAACATCATACTTAGTCAATCTAAGTCATACCAGCAGCGTCTTCATCAATGATGTTTGCCAAGTTGCCAACAATCTCCCCCTTTGGCATTGATGGCAACACATGATGTGAAAAACACTTTCTATCTCCCCCTTTATTTTTGCACACTTCTCCACCTAACTTCTTTCACCACTATTTTTCACATGCTCCACTCTCCCCCTTTGACATCAATGGCAAAGGATATGTACAAGATATGCACAAATTGAATTGGCTCCCCCTACGTGTATTTTATTCTTATATATACCAAAACTTTAAAATTGTTTGTACTATCCACATATATACATGTGAAATCAAATGAGCTATTGGCTTGTAGGGAGAATTTCCTTATAGATGTTCTTTAGATATATTGCATCTCCATCCCATCTTGCCTTAGCATTACTCAAAACTTGTATCATGTGCCCATTAATTTTGGACAGCAACTCTTCTTCTTTATCAACAGTAGCGAGGACTTTAGTGATTTGTCTAATTTTATCTACTTCTGCTACAAGTGATATTATAGAAGCTATCTTAAAGCTTACAATTTCTCTAAGCTGACTCATTCTATTTTTGATGGTTTCTTTTTGATTTTGCATTTTATTTATTATAGAATGTATAGTTTCAACTTCTACCCTCTTATTTCCATTAGCATCCTTTAAAGGATCATAAGTATGGGAAATCTTGATTAGTTGTGCTTCCCAACCATCTATCTTATCTCTCAAATCCTTGGTGGTTGCAAGCCAAGTTAGGCAAAATTGATAAATATTACTAGCATCTTTCATTGTTGTCTCTACATCTTGAATACTCTTATCTAACAAGATTTTATCTTTAGATCATTTATCATTGAGTTCTTCTAATCTTTTACTATCAATCTCTGTTCTTACCTTCTTTTCCACTACTTGTTCAAAGGACTCAAAATTATAATTGACTGACTCCATGAGCTTCTTCATTTGTACCACAGGAGTTAAGGAGGTGTCTCTCTTTACACCAGGCATAATTTTCTCAAAAATTGTTATTGCCTCTCCAATCAATTTATTGTCTTCTATATGAGATTTAAGAATCTCCTCTTGGGCCGTGGATTGAAAAATTGTCTCCAACTTCAGTTTTTGCAATGGGGTCATGGTGACCAAATTAATCTACCCTTGTAATAACTTAGGTGATGACAAAATCTGAGTTTCCTTCTGCTTTGCCAAAATTTTTCTAAGAGAGTCTAAAGAACTCTCACCAGTAGTGTCTTTTCTTCCTTCATCTAAAGACGTTTGTTTAGTGGGGGTCTCTGGTGGCTCTTTTCCATCAGAGGTTTGTTGCTCTTCATTTCTTTCCAGAATAGAGGTGTCTATCACTTGTTCAGAGATATCTTCTTTCTGTTTCTCCCTTTCCTCTATGTTCTCTTCCTCAACTGACTCTTTCATTTCTTCATCATTTCTTGAGTTTATCAGAGGAGTCATCACACATTGATCCACACTTAGTTCACCACTCTTATTCGGGATTACATTTGAGTTGTCAACATTAAGATTCTACCCTTTTTCATTTGTGTCTGCTTCAGTTTGGATGTGAAGTTCATTTAGCACCATTAGAATTTTCTCTTCAGTCTCTTGCTTCAATTTCTCAACTTCTTCTTTGTCCCCAGAAATCAAAGTATTAATTCTCTTTTTTATTTTGAACTCTTCATTAAGCCTTTGAGTGTCTTTGACTTTGTTTTCTCTAGTGAGAGTTGGACACAACTTCTTCAAGACTGATTCCTTCAACTCTGCATCTTTTGCCATGGCCTCATCTTTTCTAGCAATTAGGATGCTAGCTAGACTATCAGGTAGATAATTCACTACTTCAATCAATGGTTTATTGAACATACTTAGAAATCTTATCACAGTGATGTCAATTAAATCCTTATCATCATCAGAGCTCTCATCATAAATATTTGTGCAATTGGTTTTATGTTCCCATGTACAGCTACTGCATTGATGTGGCTTCAAGATTCATAGTGGCCTCATTTTTCTTCTCCTTATTCTTCTTCTTCCCCTTATCTTTTCCCTTTCTAGAGGGCTTCACTCCTTTTCTTGAAATGGCTTCATTAGTTTTTGTTCTTTTTGCTGATGTTTCTTCATCTGATTCCTTTTCCTCTTATTATCATCTCCAAGGCTCACATAGATTATGTTAGTTGTCTTTCTTTTTACTCTTTTTCTCTTCTTCTCCTTAGCGGGCTCTATTTTCTCAAGGGTTTCCTTTTCCACATCAATAGTAGGTAGAGGTTCAGAGCTCCCAGAAGTAGCTGCAGTAGAAGAGGAGGTCCTTGTTGTCCTTCTTGTCCTAGGAGTAGGCTTTACTAATTCAGTTTTCACTTCATGCTTCTCCAGAGCCTTTGCTTGTTCAGTTTTATCCTCTTGCCTTTCTAGAGCCTTTCTAGCTTGAGAAGCTTGAGCCTCAGCTCTAGCTTGATCTATTTGTTCTTTTATGAAACCTTTGCTCATAGCATAATCTTCCACCCATTTTCTTACTATTCTCTATGTTTTTGGTTGTGTTTGTTCCAAGTGAACTTTGAGAGACTTTTCTTCAAAAGTCCAAAACCTTTCTTCTTTGGGATCTTTGGGTTTTCTCAACATCAGATCTACCAAACCAGTCACAATCTCCTCTATAACCTCATATCCCATTGCTGGGATTCATACTATTCTCGGTTCCACTGCCTCCATGAGGCATTGATCTTTAGTTACCATAAAAACAATATCATCTTTATACTTTTCTACTACACTTTTAGGGATTATAACCCTAGCTTGTATTTTATTCTGGAATACTTTGAAGTATCCCCACAGAGCTGCACTTTGGGCATTATCATCTCTGATACTCTGCAAGTGGTTTCTGATTTGCACTACTATAGGACTATGATTCAACTAAGCAATATTGTTCATACCTAGAAATTCCCTCAAAAAATAGAATAGCAAAGAGATGACAAGAGTATCATACTTGAATGGGTACTTGGTGTCATTAGTTCTCTTCAAGTTTTCCATTAACTATTGCCAGAGCAATTCACACAAATCATAATCAGTATTCTTCTTCACCATCTCATATGCAGTATAGATGGCTATGGTTGAAACAGAGTTCTCCCTGTTGGATAAATACGACTTGTAACCAATGACCATAGAAGCAAATTTCACTATCGAATCCTCTATATCATTGATATTTAAAGCTCTCTTGTCAAACTTTGCACTTGTTAGCTTCATCACGGTGTCATTCTTTACTAATTTTAGCGCTAGAACTATTTTAGAGGAACACAAACCTATAAATGCCTCAATGGCATCCTTGGTTATCATATGAGGCACATCCAACCAAAAGAATTCATCATGGATTCTACTTAGGACATACCTAACCCAAGCATCTTCCGAGCAAATGGGAAAATCTATCCATGTGTTTGATTTCTTTTCATGCAAAGCACTGAATTCTTCTTTCAATTCAAATTTATCACATGACAACTCATCCAAATAGACTTTCCCTAACTTTACATGATCATATTCTTCCATATTTGCATGAATGTAATCTCTAATATCTTCATTATGCATAACTCCATTGGGTACATCAGAAATGCACCATCAGGGTCTATTTCTAGGGACTTAAATGAATGCTTCTTGAATTTAGGTTAGGGCCTATCAGCTATCTCAACAACTTGTGGAGTAGACATTTTCATAGCTCAATAAAAATTTTCAAGAGTGATGACTATAAATACCTTGTGCTTTGCTTCCGATTAGCATTTGATCACACCAATCGCTTTGATTTTGCCTTTGCTTTGCTGCTTAGATCTCCTTGGTCACTTGAAAGTAGAATGCAATATGAATTTCCTTTGGATGAATTTTTCTTATAACCCCTTTTCATCAAAACCTAGATCACCATAAATGCTATGTTTCAAAAAGTTGTTAACACTTTTCTTGAAACTCATAGTCAATAGAAATTGCTTCGCAATCTTCCGCATTAGACTCTTTTTTACTGTAATTTTCTTCAAAAGATCAGATATACTTTTCTACAACTCATATATTCGTGCTAGATGTCAGCACCACTTTTCTAGCTAGGGGAACATGATTTTTCATTGAGGCTCCCCCTGAGCCAAAGCTCCCAATTTACTTTTGGGAGGAAGTTTCTGCACCAAAGTCTGGCACAGACTCATTCTTGTCTTCAATAACATCCTTCTTGATCCATATCTTGTTCATCTCCTTCTTGGTTTCTGCCAGATCAACCTTTTGCACTAGTTTCTTCTTTTCTACTGGATTATCCTTCTTCATGTTCCTACTTCTGTAGAATCTTGCAATATGTCTAGGCCTATTGCAATTATAGCACACAACATTCCTCTAACTGTTATTCCTTCCATTCATTATGAATCTACATTGGTTAGCCTTATGTCCAAATCTATTGCATGTAAAGTAGTTACCATTGAAACATTAAGCATTCCTTCAATTGTTATAGCCATTCCTTATCCGAATTCTACATTCACTAGCTCTATGACCAACTCTCTTGTATGTAAAGTAGTTACCAGAGAAAGATGGAACATTTTGATTCATTTTGCTCCTACATTGAGTAGCCTTATGACTGAACTTATTGCATGAATGACAATAACCATTGAAAGATGGATACCTTTGAGCATTTGGTTGTCTGATCGATGTTTTTCTAGGTCCATTCCTTTGATTCTGGATGTACTTGCCTTTGTCCTTCTTGTTCTCATCATTCACTACTTGGCCTATTTTTGCACTTTCACTTTTCTCAAATCCCAGGCCTTCTTTGTCATCAGAGTTCTTTTGGCTAGCAAGCATCTCATCAAGTTTTGCAGAGCTTATCTTGAACTTTTCTTCATAGCACTTTGCCTTCTCCAAGTCTAACTTCAGGTTCACAACTTCCTTTTCAAGTTTTACATATTCTTCAGATTTGTCTTTCACCATTAGATTTAGATTTTCTTCATCTTTTGCCTTTTCTTCAATTTGCACTTTTAGATCATCCAATATTTCATTTGTTGATCTCAATTGTTCATTGACTTCCTTATGTTTTTCTTTGAAATTCTTGACTTGTTCCCTCAACTTCCTGATGCATTCATCTGCTTCCTTGACATTTTCCTTCAGATCCCAGTTTTCTTCTTTAGTCCTTTCAAGGTCTTCAAGAGAAACTTTGAGTTCTTCATTATTGACAAACATGCACTCTTCTTCTATAATTCCAATTGGATGAATTTCTTCTTGATGAGTAGGATACGTTCTAGCTACCATGTGTTTAATCTCCAAGATCTTCCTCAAGTTTTTAGACTTCTTCCAAGGAACCAGGCTCTGATACCAATTGTTGAACACCCAGAATACTGAGAGGGGGTGAATCAGTATTCTATTAAACCATTAATCCATTTTCCACATTCAATAACAGTAAAGCAAATTAAGCATAGAAAGCACAACCATAAACCATAACACAAACACCAAGATTTTTACGTGGAAAACCCAAAAAGGTAAAAACCACAATGAGTGTTAGCTCACAATACATTATATAGTATCAATACCAAATTACAATGAGGCTCACTACCTGAGGGCTCACTGCCCTAAGGATTCACTATCCAAAAAGATGCTCACTGCATACAGGTTCACTGCCAAGAGCAAAGAAAGAGAGAATGAGTGGCTCACTACCAAAATGAACTATTATAATTGCATCTACAAATGAATGGGGTATAGCTCCAATGAATCTCAAAATATTGTCTCAAAACTCTTCATCCTAATTTGCTCTATCACCCTACTCTGCTCTTCATAAAACTTCTTCTCAAACTCTTGTCGCACTAATCAGATCACAAAAATTCATACATGTTGTACACACTCCCTCATATTTGCATCACACACATCAAACACCAAAGTGAATCTCATATATATATTTGCAACACTTACAAACTTCAAATTAGGTCAGCCTGTTAAGATGAAACATGTAGTTATACAATGTGTAGCTTGTCAGCCTAATGCATTCACCAAAATACTTTGCAAACCAAAACAACACTTGAAACACATTCTCATATGTCAGCTCCAACTATAGAATCACTTAGAACATGATTCTAATCAACAAATTCTTCCACATAGAGATTATATTATCAGGTCAGCCTTATACATAGATTTAGTCCAACTGTCAAATCACAACTTTCAATGTGGACCACAACACTCCTTCAAATTCACAACTAAGACTCCTTAGACATCCTAGAACATAACTTCAAAACCATAGAACACAATATTGACATGCGACAAAATGTGGAGTATTAGAATCTAGACTATGTCCTTGTCAAACATTGTAAATGCATGTAGCGATACATAAGTCCTCACAACTATCTTACTGGTGGACTTCAACCTTTGAAACTTTGGATTTAGACAATTCAAACATGTGTTTACAACACCTCAAAATTGTAGGAGAAAATATCCAATACCAGAGAAATGCAGACCAAACCAAACAGGTGTTCTGCCCTATTTAACACTGTACTCTGCTATGCCGAACTTATCCAACTTGAAATTGTACTTCTAGAGCTCAGTAGAAGATAAAAATTTGGACTTAGAAACATATTAGTATCACCAACATTATACCAGAACCACAAGACCTGATCTTCAAACATGGACCAATGTGGACCATAACACTATAGCTCTGTAATCCTCTCTGTACTCTGCCAGCACTTAGCCAAAATGCCTAAGTCTTCTTTCTAGACTAAATTCTCTGTACACATGACTTCATAAGGATTACTATAACCTCAAAACCCTTCTAAATCCTTGTTGCTTGTTGCCATCAATGAAAACAACATTCAAACATCATACTTGGTCAATCTAAGTCATACCAGTAGTGTCTTCATTAATGATGTTTGCCAAGTTGCCAACAATTGCATAGAATTCTAGAAAAGATAATTTTAGATAGAGATGCTCAGATAACTTCAAGGCTTTGGAAAACCTTGTTCTTGGCTTTGGGAACACAATTGAATATAATCTCATCTTATCATCCAGAAACAGATGGTCAAACTAAGAGAGTTAATCAAATATTGGAGGATTTGTTGAGGATGTATTGCATGGATCACTAGTATAAGTGGGAAGAATATCTTCCACTAGTTGAATATGCATATAATAACTCTTATCATTCTACAGTTAAGATGGCTCCCTTCGAAGCATTGTACGATAGGAAGTGTTGAACTCCTATAAGCTGGGATAAGCTAGAAGATAGGATTTTCCTTGGGCTAGAAATGCTTTCGGAGATGGAAGAGCAAGTAAAGATGATCATGAAAAGATTGGCAAAAATAAATGATAGACAAAAAAGCTATGCTAATGCCAAGCGAGCAACCCGACAATTTTTAGTAGGAGATAAAGTTATCTTCAGAGTCAAACCACATAAGAGCCCAATTAAGTTTGGAAAGTCTTCCAAGTTAGCACCTATATATATGTTGGACCTTTTGAAGCCCTAGAAGTGGCTAATCTAGTTTCTTACAGGATAGCTTTACCATCAACTCTTGCTAGAATGCATGATGTTTTCAATGTGTCATATTTGAAGAAATATATATTAGGATCTAATCATATATTTGATTGGAATGCTCTCCAGGTACAAGACCCAGGAGTGGTCATGATAGAGCCTCTCAAAGTGCTCGAGGTACGCAAGTTCCACCTCTGTAACAAAGAGGTTACTTAGTGCAAGGTCTAGTGGGACCGGTATTCAGAGGAAAATGCTACCTGGGAGGGCTACAATGATATTTATCAAAAGTTTCCACATCTTTTTATATAAACATGATGTAAAAGAACATATTTGTTAAATTTATTTTTTTATGGACATAATCATCGAGGACACTAATTTCTAAGTGGGGAGATATGTTACACCCTATTTTTAAACTAACATATCATTTTATTTCAAGAAGACAGGTGGATAGTCAGTGAAATTAATATTAGGAAAGTAATGTATGGTAGAATATAAAATGCATTTGAATTATGTTATTTTTATAAGAATGATTGTTTATGATGTCATTAATGTCCACATGATTGAAATAATGTGATGGACAAACTACCGTTGTGTGACTGAGGTGGATGCAAGAATAGTGTTTTCCCACTCCAAGAAGAGGAGAGGGAGTATCACTATGATGAAGGTATGAACTCATGATGATTGACACCTGATGGATATTAAAGTTGCAAAAAATTGAAGAAGAATTGGTTAAGTATGGTGTAAGTCAGGAAAGGTGTTATAGGCTCAAAAGAATGTACCATACTCTACTGCATATAAAGATTTGAGCCTATAGATAGGATAGATGGATAAGTATTACTCTCAGGTATCTATGTTTCAAATTTGAGATCATAATTCTTACCGCAAAGTGTTTGGGAGATAGAAGAATGAAGAGAAATAGGGTAAGTACAATCACAGAGTGACATGAGAATGCTCCACACTTCTCTGTAGTTGATGATATGAATTTGCAGCTTTGAGGATAGGTAGATATGAGTAACAAGTATGTATGTTTCAAGTTTCAAGAAATAATTTGTACCGTAGATGCTTTTTCGAAGTTTGATCTATGAAGACATGCCTTGGTATTAAGTAGTGTGAATAGAAGGAGAGAGTTAATGTTACCATAGTACACTGCACATGGATAAATTTGGTCTTGCAGTTGGGAAAATAGGCACACAGGGTTAGGTGGTATGCTCAATTCAAGTTTCAATTATTTTTGCTTACTGCAAGTATGATCTTTAATGTTTCATTTCAAGACTGTGTTATTAGAGTATGGTAAGGATACTAGAATAAATGTTCAAGTATTTGTGCCAGCATATAACTACTTGGTGTGATAAGAGAGGTATTCAAAAATGCTTTACAAGTCTTATAACATTCATAGTGTGATCTGCATGATATAATTTAGTCTTCTTTGGTACCACTTTTGGTCTGGAGTTAAATGTAAAGAAGAGTAAGTGTTTGTTGTGCCGACCTGATATATGTTGATGATCATGTCATGTGTATAGTGTGTGTGCCAATGTGGAAGCATGTGCCAAGTTGAGATAGGACCTGATTATGCTTTATTCTTGAACTGCATTGGAATTTTACTTATTGCACATGTTTGGGATCTGACTGATATGGCCACTACATGTTTCCTGCTACACGTTTCATTCTAGCCGACCAAGGAGAAAGATTCTTGAAGCTTGCAGAGGATATATATATATATATATAAAGAATCAAAATCATTGAATGTAAGTGTTAACCTATTTTGCCTTCCTAGCCAAATTGTCTAAGATCCATGAGATCCTAGTGCTCCCCTTCTGAGGATGTAAGTTAAAACATCAAAAAATGGTTAAGTACCAAAAAATTCAGAGTTTTCCTTCTGTTCTTCTGCCTTGTCAGGATGTCAGAGTTCAGGCTTCACCTCTTCACCGTGCCAAAGCCCAAAGTCCTGAACTCCACCCTTCTTTTCATTTCAAAAATATTCTAAGTGCTTTGGAGTTCAGTCTTTTCGTGTTCTATCTTCTTCATAAAACGTCAAAGAACGAAGGCATGACGACTGACTCCTAACAAGCCACGTGGCGTGTTTCCGCTATTCCATGGGGATTATTTTATTAAAGAAAAAGTGACCATAAAACCATGGAATGAGGACAGGTGGTAGTGACATCATCTAGAATTAAGGGTCGGGACCGGCATCCCACTTCTTTTCATTTCAAAATATTCTAAGTGTTTTAGAGTTTCAAACTTTAGGGTTTTCATCTTCCCTCTTCCTTTCTTCGGAGGAGGAAGGTCGAAGGCCCGAACTCTAAACTCCACCTCTCTCAAAAGGCTCTTAGGATTTCTTCCATTTCGTAGGGTTATTTTATTAAAGAAAAAAGGTTGTGGCAGAATTGTGGAAAGATGACACATGGCACCCCAAGAGGCTGAAAGACGGAAGCTCCAGGGCCTAATCTCCACTAGGGTAAAATCTTCTAAAGTGTTATGGCAGAGTTCAAGGTTTTAGTCTTCTTCCTTCCTTCTTCAGCAAGTAATAGGGTGGAGGGCCAGAGGCCCGAACTCTGAAACTCTGATGGCTTCTTTCTTCATGGAGAAAACATGATTTGACTGGCCAGTGACCCTCCTGGTCACCATTAATGCTCCATAAGGGCATGCTTTCATGTAGCAGATGGTTTTACCACCTCCCCATGCCACTGTTCCCCCTCTACATTGAATTTCATGTACTCGTGGCATAGGTGAACCTCCTATTTTAACGGATTTCCTAGGCAGAGCCATGTGGGTGTGCTTCAAAGGACGCCAGTTTGAAGTTATTATAGCATGGTCGACATCCCTTCTTGTTGACTATTTATCTTCCATGGCATAGCTGCTATAGTGTGATTGTAAAAACTATATATGCATATTTTAAAGATGTATTTGGGTGGTTGTTAGTTGTTTTCTAGACTATTATGATGGGCAAATTCCTCTGTTACTTCTAGACCTTGTAATGCACTTACAAAACATCTAGATTTGATGTATTGTGCTCATTTTCAAGCCTCTAATGTCTCTAATCCATTGTTCAACCATGAATGTATTTAATTATTTAGTGTCTATTACTTTGCAATAAGTTATTTACTCTTTGTAATGGTCATTTGACCTTCATGATCAATATATCTCTGATATTTCAGCTCTCCTGCACTTTGGCTCTGTGTTTCACTTGAAGTTGTGATCTATCTTGTGAGTAAAATGTCTTTTTCATAGGTTATGGTCTTCTATTCAAAGCCTCTATTGAGGTTGCAACCTTGTGTGAGTTCCTTTTAGGGTTGAGATCATTGTTGTGTTGATTCAGTTTGGCTGATATACCTCATAACTCTAGTGCATCACCTTTTTTTTATCCCTTCTATCCCTTTTCCCCTGACAAGTTTAGCATTAGAGTTAGTTAATTTCTCTAAGCCTTAAGCTTAGAAAGAGGAACCAGCCTCCTCTGGAGGTCTAATCTCAAAATTGCAAGGTCCCACACCTTGAGATTATTCCCATTGTGTCATTAGAATGCTTGGACTATCTCTAAGCAGGGTTCAATTCTAAGTGATAATAGTTTCTGGCACACCTGGTGGGACCCTCTACTCTGAGTGAGCACTGGACTGAGAATTCAGTGCCATTCTTGGTTTATTTGCTACATTGTGAAAGTGTTCAATAGGCACTTGATGAATCTACTGATCCAATTCCTACATAACAATCTAATATTTCATGCCTGGAGTATAGACAAGGTCTTCTTCTATAGGTAATTTCCAATTTATAGAACTCTCATTTACTGAAAGAAGAAGAAGAACTAGACTGTCTAGGTCTCCTGTGAGGTAAATTAGTAGTAGTAACTCATCCCCTTCAAGAACTCTGTCTACTTGACCTCCAGTTAATTTCCAAGTTAGGTTTCAGTATTCAAAAAGAACCCTACACATACCCATAATTAACCTAAATATCCCTAACATGGCAGGAAACCTTCCATCCATTGCATTCCATGGGGACTATCCTCTAGACCTAGCGCAGTATGATGATATCCCCACTTTAGCCTTAAAGTCTATCCCATTTTCTACTAGTGAGAACTCCACTACCCCTGTTGAACACATTCAAGACATTTTCAGTGTCTGTTTAGTCCACCATGTCACTACTAACAATGTGGCAGTGAGATTGTTGGCCTCTTCATTCAAAGGAAAAGCCCTATAGTGGTATAGAGGTATCCAAGCAAATTCCATCCATAGCTAGGATGATCTAGGCACTAAGTTGTGCCAACATTCGAAGACAAGAGTGACCACTTATCACTAATGGAGCAATTAGCTACAATCAAGAGAGCCCCTCATGAATACATGTTTGACTTCAACTACTGATTCCAAAAAACATGGCAAAAAATTCCCTTGTTGGTAAAGCCCTCTCCAAACACATCATTCATCTATTATTTTAGGTCTTTGAATCTAGATATTGCTATCATGATTCAGTCCATGGGAGGGACTGTATTACTTGATGCCTATGACACAGCCATAAGGGTAGAAAATTGCCTAATTCAGGCAAGGAAGATTGCTCCAAGACTACCAATGCTTTTATTTCCAAAGGCCCCTATTAATTAGCCTATTGCAGTTCCAATCCCTACAACAATCATCCCCGTTGCTCCTCTAATTACACCTACGACCGAGGTAGGAGATGAGAGGGATGCTCTGATTAGAGAACTGAGAAATCAATTGGTGTTATCATGAAGACAATAGCCAGCGCAACCCAGTAGACCATATCAGCCATACAATCAGACAAATTAGTAAAAGACCTCCATACCAAGGTAATATGCAAAGGCAAGGGAAGCCTAGTTATGTCAAACCATTAAATGTTGTTAACCCTAATGCAGCAAGCTCCTCTAGACCCCTTGTGCCAATTCAAAACAACTTGGCCCAAGACAGTGACTGGTGTTTTTTGGAATTAGTCTAGACAACTGAGAGGGGGAGTGAATCAGATGTCCCTAAATTTTAACCTTTTCTGCACTTTTAATCTTTTTTCTTGATTTTCAAACAAATTAATGATGTAAACATTTAAGCATGAATCAACACATGAGCAAAAACAACATGAACACACAACACTAGAATTTTTGATGTGGAAAACCTGGTTAAGGGAAAAACTATGGTGGGGGTTAACCCACAAAAATGTGTACCCTATTAAAAGTACTTAAGAAAATAGAAGGCACATGCCTTCGGGTGCACTGTCCAGAGCTCACTGCCTATAAGAAATTATGATTTACATGGAGATAATGAACTGAGAAATAGCATCTATATTCATGCCTAATTCAATCCCTTTGAAGGCTCACAAAAACTTCTGCTTCTATCTTCAAATTCTTCTTTGCTGACTCTCCACTCTATACTCCTTTCGCTCCTCTTCTTCTCTGCTCTGCTTTAGATCCTTTCTTCGGATTTAATTCATTGTGTACAAGGATGATTCTCAACAACTCTTCAACAAGTATTTATACACTTCATCAACCTTGGAATGATCAACAAGGTTAGCTAAACTTAATACGGATCTTTACATTGTTGGCCAAACATAGCTGAGACTTGAATCTTCCTCTACTAACACACAACGCTTCATAAAAATCTCTTTAGATTATTTGCAACATGCTACGAACATCTGGTTAGCCAAGACTAGGAAGGACATCAACTTCAAAGAGGAAATCTTCAACAACAAGCTCAAACTTCAATATGGACGTCCAACACAGTAGCCACATGATCTAGAGACCTCCACAAGCACATTGATTTCATCAATAACATCCACTCTAAACCAATTTACCAGAATCATTTGTATCTTCCTCTGGAACCTCAAGAACACTGTTTGCCAAGATTGTCAAACTAGAAGGATAGCTTGTGGACCTCCAAACCATGAACCACTGGAGTTGATGATACACATTGACTTCCCAAACATGCCTTCAGATTAGCATAACATAATATTTCACTGCGGAGAAATCCGGACCAACTTATTGTCACTCTGTCTCTTCTTAACACAACAAAATCCGGTTCTACTCAGATAGCCATAACTTCTTCAAATCTTCATGCAGACTTCTCAATTCTTAATTGGAGCAACCTCTGACAATCATCTACACATCCATATGGTTGGCAAACATTGAGTCTTCATTAATTTTCTCAATATCCTCAACATTCTAGTCTCCTGAACAGGCTACAAAATAAGGCACAGTTGACACCAATGACAACAAGAATACATTGATATCAATGACAACACCACTTAGGCACATATTTGCAACAATCTCCCCTTTGTCATTGATGGCTACATATGATGTGAAAAACTGATTCAACCGTCATGACAAGAACTTCTCCCCCTGACTTATGCAACCACTTTCTTCATTGCTCCCCCTGTCATCAGCAATTTGTTTTTCACATGTCTTCTCTCCCCCTTTGACATCAATGGAAAAGGGCACATATTTGCAATCTTTACTCCCCCTTTTTTATTTTAGACTAATCTCCAACATTTGCATACTAACTACTCCTTAGAGTAGTAACTTCTCAAAATCAATCTGAATCTCAAGATATGACTAAGAATTCCATCGGACTGATGCACATAAGTGCATCTTAGTTCTAATCAGGAGGGGTAATAACCCCTAACTTCTCTTTGAGATACTCAAAAGTATCCTTGGGAAGAGGCTTAGTGAAGATATTTGCAATTTGATCTTTGGAAGACACAAACTCCAACTTGACTTCATTCTCATTTGCTTCTCTCTCAAGAAATAAAACTTGATAGATATATGCTTTGTCTTTAAATGCAACACCAGATTCTTTGAGATGCTTATTGCACTAGAATTATCACAAAAGATTGTGACTGGCTCCTTAAACACAATTCTGATGTCCTTCAACATTTGCTTCATCCACAGAACCTGAGTACAATTATTTGCTGCTGCTATATATTCTGCCTCTGTAGTAGATAGAGATATTGCCTCTTTCTTTTTGCTCATCCAAGAGACAAACCTTCTTCCCAAGAAAAATACACCACCACTAGTACTTATTATGTCATCCACATCTCCTACCCAATCAGCATATGTATATGCATGAAGAGTGAAGTCATTATCCTTTGGATACCACAATCCATAATCAATTGTCCCCTTGAGATATCTAAAAATTCTTTTGACTGCCACAACATTGGATTCTTTTGGATCAGCTTGAAATCTAGCAACAAGTCCAATGACATTCATGATGTTAGGTCTGGTCTGAGTTAGATAGAGCAATCCTCCAATCATTGATTTATACCTTTTCTGATTTGCCTTGGGGGAGTCATCATCTTTACTTAACTTGCATCCGGTTACCATAGGTGTACCTACTGGCTTTGAGTCTTCCATTCCAAATTTCTTCAATAATTCTTTCACATACTTGGACTGAGATATGAAGATACCTTTATCTAACTGAATAATTTGCAGACCTAGAAAGAAATTCATCTCTCCAAACATTGACATCTCATTTGAATTCACTTTTCATCTAATCAGCAAATGCTTTGCACATACATTCATTTCCCCCAAAAATGATATCATCAACAAAGACCTCAATAATTAGGATTTCCTCATGATTAATCTTAAAGTAAAGATTACTATCAGCAGTACCTTTGCTAAATCCTATCTTAAGAAAATAATTATCCAATCTTGCATACCAGGCTCTTAGAGCTTGCTTGAGTTCATACAAGGCTTTTCTCAGTCTACAAACCATACCTCCTTGATTAGACAACTGAAATCCTTCTGGTTGCTCAATGTAGACTTCTTCCTCCAAATCTCCATTCAGGAATGCTAATTTGACATCCATCTGATACACTTTAAAATCTCTAAAAGCAACAAATGCAAGAAACAATCTAACTACTTCAATCCTTGCCACTAGAGCAAAAGTTTCTTCAAAATCAATTCCTTCCACTTGAGAATAGCCTTTGCATACCAACCCTGCTTTGTTTCATACAACTTCACCATATTCATTTAGTTTATTCCAGAAGACCCATTTGGTTCTAATCACATTTTTGTCCTTAGGTCTAGGAACAAGATCCCAAGTGTGGTTCTTTTCAATTTGCATCAATTCTTCTTCCATTGCTTTTATCTAGTTTTCATCATTGCAAGCTTCACCTACTGATTTAGGTTCAATCTTTGAAATCAAACAAATTTCTTCTTGATCTTCAGCAACTCTTCTCCTAGTTTGAACGCCTATATTTCTATCTCCTATGATTTGATCTTTAGGATGATTCATTCTTACATACCTAGGGGTTTTGGGAATTGCTCAAGCTTCTATTTCTTGATCTTGTTCCTCATCATCTATACTAACCTCTTGAGTTACTAGAGTTATCGGATCAATCTGGATCTAAGTCTGAGTTTGGACTTGCCTTTCGTGACTTTGACTTTCATCTTGATCATCTGAATCATATCCACAATGCCTGGAATGTCCTTCTTTGCTCTCATCAACTCTAACATTAGCACTTTCAATAATCTTTTTCAACCTCTTGTTGAAGCATTGGTAAGCCTTACTTTGAGTAGAGTATCCCAAAAATATTCCTTCATCACTTCTTGCATCAAACTTGCTTAAATCCTCATCTCTTTTGATATAGCATTTACTACCAAAAACTCTAAAATATCTCACGGTAGGGGGATGACCAAACCATAGTTCATAAGGGGTCTTACCAGAATTTCCTTTGATCTACACCTGGTTAAGAGTGTAGACAACAGTACTTACAACTTCTCTCCAATAAACTTAAGGAACATTTATTTCCATCATCATGGTCCTAGCAGCTTCTTAAATGGTCCGGTTCTTTCTTTCCACAACTCCATTTTGTTGAGGAGTCCTAGGAGCAGATAACTGTCTTTTTATTCCATGCTTTTCACAGAAAGCATCAAACTCTTTGGAAGTAAATTCTCCACCTCTGTCAGATCTTAGACACTTTAATTTCTCACCAATCTCATTTTCAACCATCACCTTGAACACCTTGAACCTGTTAAGAGCTTCTAATTTTCTTTTAGGAAGGTTACCCACATCATCTGGGAGTAGTCATCAATCAGCAACATGAAATATCTGTCTCCTTGCACACTCCTAATTCTAGTAGGACCACAGAGATTAGTATGTACCAGTTCTAATCATCCACTTGAAGCTTGTTCCTTACTTTTGAATGAAATTTTGTTCTATTTACCCAATTGACATTCTCTACATATGCTGTTAGGTTTCACAAGTCTTGGAAGATCTCTTACAGCCTGAGTGGAACTTATTTTGACAATATTATCAAAATTCACATGACACATCCTCCTATGCCATAACCAACTTTGATCTGTCTGAGCAATCAAACAACTTTTTCCAGAACTACTTAAATGAAAGATGTTACCTCTAGTTTGAGTACCAGATGCAATTTTAGTTCCAGAGCTCTCCAAGATTCTGCATTTTCCATCCTTGAATCGAAGATCATAACCCTTGTCAACCAACTATCCAACACTGAGAAGATTATGTTTCAGTCATTCCACATACAAAGCATCATTGGTGCAATTCTTACCATCAAAAGAGATGGATCCTTTGCCATGGATTCTACCAGGTGAGTTGCCTCCAAATTTCACAAGCCCACCTTCATATTTTTCAAAACTCACAAACTTACTCTTGTCACCAGTCATATGATGAGAACATCCACTATCAATCACCCAATCATCCTTTTCAACAACCTGAGTAGCCGAGGCACTTTCCACATTTGTACAACTAGTAGATTCAGTAGATACCAGATCTTCTTCCTTGATAGCAATGAACACCCAATCACTTTCAGTGGAACCTCCATGATCAGATTCATCATCTGTGACTCCTTCTCTAGCTTCTTGGACATAGTAACATTTTTTTTGACCTTTATATCTATTAGGGTTTGGTTTTGAAAACCTCTCTGGACATCTTGAGGCAAAATGACCAATCTTATTACAAGCCAAACATTTGAGTGGCAACTTTCCTTCATACTTACCAGATCCTCTTGAAAATTATGTGGCAATAAGAGCTTCAAGATATGTAGTCTCAATTTCATCATCTTCAAGATCCCTCCTTGTCTTCACAAATCTGTTTGATCTTCCTAAAGAACTTTCACCTGGATCATACCTTTGCTTTCCATACACACTGGCCTTGAATGCAGATTCATACTTAGGGAGAGAATCACCAAACTCACTCATTTCAAATGATGAAAGCTTACCAACTAACTGATCTCTTGTGACAGTTGTTACTGTCCTGATTTCTTCAATGGCTGTAACTTTATGATTGTATGCTACAAGCAAGGATCTAAGCACCTTGGCAACAATTTCTAATTCTTCCAATACCCCACCTACATTTCTGATACTGGTCACAAGTTCATTTACTTTCTGCATGTAGGAAGTAATGTTTTCATCTTCCCTCATTACCAATCTTTCATATTTACCCTTCAGGCTTTGAAGCTTGGCACATTTAACATATTTGTCACCTTCATACAGATTTTCTAGCTTTTTCCATATTTCATGGGCAGTTTTCAAATCCAAAACAATCACCAATTATGTATTAGATAGGGCACTCAAAAAAGCTTCTTTGGCTCGAATATTGCATTCAGCTTTCCTCAGTTCATCTAGAGTAGTAGGGCCATTCTTTGGAATCTTATACTCATTATTGGTTATCATCCAAAATTCATTACCAATACATTCCAAATGACACTGCATGCATACCTTCCAAAGGGAGTAATTTGTTCCATCAAATCTCAGACTTTCCTTCTTATAAGTCGACATCTTGGATCTCCTCAAGTGGTCAAGCTTCTTTTAAAGGAACTTAACTCTAATACAATTGTTGGAATTAGTCCGGACAACTGAGAGGGGGGGTGAATCAGTTGTCCCTAAATTTTAACCTTTTCTACACTTTTAATCTTCTTTCTTGATTTTCAAACAAATTAATGATGTAAACATTTAAGCATGAATCAACACATGAGCAGAAACAACATGAACATACAACACCAAAATTTTTGACGTGGAAAACCCAGTTAAGGGAAAAACCATGGTGGGGGTTAACCCACAAAAATGTGTAGCCTATTAAAAGTACTTAAGAAAATAGAAGGCACATACCTTCGGGTGCACTGCCCAAAGCTCACTGCTCAAAAGGAGGCTCACTGCCTATAAGAAATTATGATTTGAACTGAGAAATAGAATCTATATTCATGCCTGATTTAGTTCCTTTGAAGGCTCACATAAACTTCTGCTTCTATCTTATAATTCTTTTTTGTTGACTCTCCACTCTATACTCCTTTTGCTCCTCTTCTTCTCTACTCTACTTTAGATCCTTTCTTTGGATTTAATTCATTGTGTACAAGGATGATTCTCAACAACTCTTCAACAAGTATTTATACACTTTATCAACCTTGGAATGATCAACAAGGTTGGCTAAACTTAACATGAATCTTTACACTGTCAGCCAAACATAGCTAAAACTTGAATCTTCCTCTATTAACATGCCACGCTTCATAAAAAGCTCTTTAGATCATCTGTAACACGCTAGGAACATCCGGTCGGTGAAGACTGGGAAGAACATCAACTTCAAAGAGGAAATCTTCAACAACAAGCTCAAACTTCAATGGGGACCTCCAACGCAGTAGCCACATGATCCAGAGACCTCCAAAAGCATATTGATTTCACCAATAACATCCACTCTAAACCAAATTACCAGAATCATTTGTATCTTCCTTCGGAACCTCAAGAACACTATTTGCCAAGACTGTCAAACTAGAAGGATAGCTTGCAGACCTCCAAACCATGAACCACTGGAGTTGATGATACACACTAACTTCCCAAACATGCCTTCAGATCTGTAGACCATAATATTTCACTACAGAGCAATCCGGACCAACTTACTATCACTCTGTCTCTTCTGAACACAGCAAAATCTGGTTCTACTCAGATGGCCATAACTTCTTCAAATCTTCATGTGGACTTCTCAATTCTTAACTGGAGCAACCTCCAAAAATCCTCTACACAGCCATATGGTCCATAAACATTGAGTCTTCATTAATTTTCTCAATTTCCTCAACATTCCAGTCTCCTAAACAGGCAACAAAATAAGGCAGAATTGACACCAATGACAACAAGAATATGTTGACATCAATGACTACACCGCTTAGGCACATATTTGCAACAATGTTATCCTTGCAATCATCCACACGACCAAAATTTGTGCCAAAGTGGATAGTTCAGTCATGCTTTGATAGTGCAAGAACAACTAACAAGTTAGCATCAATCAGGGAATGGTTGCAGGCCAAGAACAAATACAAAATGATGCTACCTTGATGAATTGGACCCCTAATGACTATTGTGGTGTTAATCAAGGTGATGTTCCAATAGAATTCAATACAAGGGAAAAGAGAAGAGCTACTGAAGATACATCAATGCCTGCAGTTGGTCATATGCCTATACCCAATGTGTCTCTAGTAGTTACAACAAAAGAGAAAGTGTCTAAGACTCCTTCAAGGCAGACAGATCAGACTATTGACACAATAGGTTCAGTACCAACTATGCAATTCCAATCTAATCAATAGCCAAAAAATGATCAAACTGTCACTAAAACACCACAAAAGGGCAATCAAATACCCTTTATCATTGTGGATCATGAAAGAAAGCTAGGTGTGTGGAAATCGCTTCCTACACTAATCTAATGAGGGGAGGAGAGTGTAAATTCAATTTTATCCTTACTATTACAACAATGTTAAACCCACTAACAGAGATATTGCAGCAAACACATAAACAAGAAAGTAAGACAGAAGAAGAGAGACATAAGATATACGTGGGGAAAACCCTTACGGGTGAAAAACCCCACACTCAAAAACACAACTCAAATGTATTATGTAAACAATGAAGGTTACAATACAACACAGAGCCAATGCTCTTGTAGGAGTCTTTGACACTTATATCTGGAGATGATCCGATAGCATAACAGTACCTATAAAACCTATAGTACATCACCTCCTCAAAGCACCTATTTATATAGAGTATACAAGGCAATTTTGGCTCTATCTTGGAATGGGCGTCCAACATGGCCTCATGGCCCAAAACCCATGCCTATGGACACTTGTCCAACCTTGTAGAATGTTCCTGACACTTGTCAGGTCATCCCATCCCAAAGAGGTCGCCTATTCCAAAAATGATTAATAATAGATGCTTCTACGACTCTTACAACCATCATAAAATCTGTCAGAGCTGTCATAACTTACAGTTGTAAGGGAATTTGTCACACATGCTATAAATAGCATATTCTCTTACAACATGTCATAACCCACCTTGGGGCACCCAAAGATGCCTTCCTCAAAGATGTTCTTTGACACATGTCTTCACCTATCATAGAATCACCTATTTCTGATTCTTATATGTCATAACTTTGTCATAGGAATCTGTCATGACCGTTTTGGTCAATATTCCCTTACACAACATCCAAGATGCCAACACATGGAAAAATATTCCTACCACTAAGTGGGATGCCTATCTCCTCATGTGAGGAAAAAAATACATGTGGTCATATGCCATGTAGGATGACACTTCATCATGCCAACTCCCACAATATGACATAGGATTTGCATCTAATTAATACAATAGGCAAATAATAAATAAATACAATGTAAAAATACAAGGAATTACCAAGGTTGAGACACCTTAATTCCCAATAGATCAGATGAAGAAGAGAAATCTAAGTTTCACTATGTGGGATGCATTATTGCCAGCTCAAAGAGATCTTCTTCAAGAGGCCCTAACAAAATTTAGTCAGCCTGATGTGAATTTGGTAAGAGAAAAGACAGCCACCCCAGAAAACCTATGCCAACCCAAAGAGGAGGCAAGCATAAGAAAAACTAGTAAGCCCCCCCATTTTATGTTTCCTTAATCATAGGTGATAAATTGTTGCATAATTGTATGATAGATTCTGGGGTGGGTACCTCTGTCATGCCTAAAAATATTGTTGATAGGTTGGGCATAGAGTATGAGCCTATGAATAAGGGGGTAGTACAATTAGATGGTACTGCTGTTATGATAGTAGGTGTTGTTAAAGGTTTGGAACTCACTCTGAGTGCATGTCTTGGCTTCTCTATTTCACAAGATATCTCAGTCATTGATCTCCCTGCATACTTTGGCATATGCCTATCTAGGGACTTCACCACTAAAATAGGTGGGTATTTATCTTTTGATTGGTCCCACATGTTGTTTAGAACTAGAAATGGCGCTAAAGTAACCATTAGGGTTGAGCCTATTGCAAATGATCATATAGAACTCTACTCTCCTAACCCAAACAACATGAACTACACAATCCATGAGTTGGAGGAGGATGACAACAGTAGGCATGAGGCTACAACACCAGTAGAGGAGATCCCTGATATATTTATTGATGAGTGGGAAAACTATTTTCAATTTGACACTCTTGATCACATAGAGAATACATGGATTGGTACCTATTGTATCCATGGGGAGGATGACATTATCCCCAATATTGAAAAGGAAAAATCAGACCCAAGTGGGATATGGCAAATGTTTTTTGATGGCTCTAGAAGCAAAAATGGAGTAGGTGTTGGGGTGGTATTGATTTCACCCCAAAAGAAAAATTATTTCTCTTCATTCAGATTGCAGTTTAGTTGTACTAACAATGTAACTGAATATGAAGCCTTGATTCAGGGCATACAGTTAGTACAAAAAAGAGGAATAAATTTTTTACAAGCATTTGGTGATAGTGAACTTGTTGTTCACCAAACCAGATCACAGATTGCTTCAAAGAATGACTTGGTCAAGTCATACAAGAACAAAGTCTAGAACCTGATTGAGGAATTTGATGCCTTCAATATTCAGGCAGTGCTCAGACAAAAGAACAAAGATGTTGATAGGTTAGCTACAACTAGTGCTCAATTTGGCATTCCCAAGAATGTCAGACAAAATATAGATCAACATGTAAAATTTGTTGCCAGGCCTGTTGTGCTTGATAACATTATAAGCTGGCAAGTGTTTGAAAGTGACCAACGAATTGTGATTTTTTGCAAGATGAGGCAGAGGTTGCTGCCAAAAATCAATCAGTATTGCAAGAGCAATAAAGTGACCAGGTAATCCATCTAAAGACCAATAAGTTGCCCAGAGGATTGATCACCTTAGAAAGCATATTTGGTTCTAATGATCAACCAAAGAAGGAGAAAATGAACATGACAGTAAAAAAAGAGGACTATGAAGAGGTGGAGATTGCATAGGGTAGATATCTAAAACATGGCAAGGTATGTGATCAAGCTGAGAGATAAGGTTTTATTAAACTTTGTAATGAATTTAATAATTTAATAGCTTTGGATTACATGGATTTGAAATGCTTTGACCTAGGATTAATCCAACATACCATTGATTTAGACCCTAATCCAAAGCCTATCCGCAAAAAGCAAAGGCTAGTCAATCCCAAAATTGAGCCATTAATGAGAAAGGAGCTATTCAAGCTTATAGAAGATAATATTATTTATCCCATCAAACATTCCTCTTGGGTAGCTAATCTTGTTCTAGTTAGAAAAAAGAATGGGGAAATCAGATTGTGTGTGGACTTTAGAGACTTGAATAAGACCTCCCTTAAAGACCACTATCCACTCCCTTCCATTGAGCAAATTCTCCAAATAGTAGCAAGTATTGAAAGATTTTCACTCCTAGATGACTACTCAATCTACAATCAAATTCTTGTAAAAGAATTAGACTAGTATAAAACTGCCTTTACCACTAAATCCCAGTGTACCATGGCTTACCAAAAAATGCCTTTTGGGTTGGCAAATGTTGGGGCGACCTTTCAAAGAGCAATGGATCTGGCCTTCAAAGACCTAATCAATGATATTATTTTTGTGTATCTTGACGATCTAACTATGTATTCCAAGCATGCAGTTGACCATTTGGGTCACTTGAGAAAAGTCTTTGAAAGATGCAGGGAGTACGGCATATCATTGAATCCAAAAAAGTGTGTATTTATTGTCCCAGAAGGCAAACTTCTAGGACATATGGTTTCTAAGGATGGGTTGGCCATTGATCCTGAAAGAACAAGTGTCATTTTAGCTCTTCCTCTCTCTAGTCACAAGAAAGGTCTACAGAGCTTTTTGGGAAAGATCAACTTTGTTAGGAGGTTCATACCCAATTTTTCTTCAATAGCAAAACCCCTCATAGCTATACTCAAGAAGAAAGTTGCCTTCACATGGTCTATATTGGCAAGAGACACTGTGTGGATTCATAAGTGTTGTCATTGATGGCAACAAAATCTATCCCACACATCCGCATTACATAGTATGCCTATTCCAGAAGTCAGATTGAAGATTATTTTGGTCCAGTGAACAAGAATAGAGTATGTGTTGATAACTGAGAGGGGGGGTGAATCAGTTATCCTAATTATTTCTGCATTCTGAACTTTCTTAATAATCAATGCAGCATTAATTCAAATAAGCAAACATAACTATGAAATAGAAATACACATGACACAATATTTTTGATGTGGAAACCCTGTTAAGGGAAAAAACCACGGGGTGATTAACCCAAGATTATATTCTCTGTTAGAAGAATGGAAATACAAAATGGCACTTGCCAATTAGGGCTCACTGCCCAAGCACACTGCTCACAAGAGGCACACTGCCTACAAGAGACACACTGTCTACAATTTATAAAGAATGTAATACAATACTTGAACTGATAAGAAGCATCAACATATGCTAGAGTTCAGTTCTGGTTAGGCTCTGTACACTGATCTGCTGCACTTCATCTTTTCTCTTCTTTTGTGCTGCTCTCCTTTCACATATTGGACCTTCCTTTCTGCTTTTATTTGGCTCTACTACTTTTCTTTGCACATCACCAAAAACCATGACACCTCTTACAACTAAATACATCTTGTATATATATGCGCACAAGTGATTTCATCACTTTTCTAGTCGGCACTCAGAATAGTCAATATTTTCCATAAATTCTGATCTGTCGGCTGAATCCTTGCTTACCATGATGCGGATCAAGGATATACTTGTAGAAGTCATCAATCATGTCGGCCAATCATAACTTATGCCTTAAGAATCTTTACCATCATCAGTAACACATCCAGAATAAAGTCTGATGTTCTGCCAGTCAGTTCTTCCTCTGTCCACACTACCAATCAGGAACCTGATACTCAAGTATTCATATCTTTTTCTTCATCTATCACCGGAGGCTGAATCCTTGGAATCTATCACTCAAGGTAGTCCTCTAGACTTGCCCAAATCCACACTTCACCAAGATACTTCCTCTGAGAGATCCAGACCTGTCTGTCGAACCTCGCCACATGCTCTGTTCTTGTTTACCGAACCACAACATTCTTCACTCTGACTTCCGGTATAGACATACCATGTCCTGCGGATGTGTGGGATGAACTTTGTTGCCATCAATGACAACAATCATGAATCCATATAGTGTCTCTTGCCAACAGTATGTAACAAGGTCCAATAATCAAGTTTGAATCTCTCAGATGGTGTAACTCAGTAAGTTGCAGACTTGGAAAAGTCAAGAGGGGTATCATGACTACTGTATTCCAAAGATTTAGCCTCTAGTGATAAAGAAAGAAAAAGATATGAGCATCTAAGTGTTGGGTTCCAATCAGACAGAGCAGACAGAGGAAGAACTGACTGACAAAGTATTAGACTTCAATTTGGATGTGTAAAAGGTCTTGATCAAGCAATCTATGATATTATACATTGTTAGCCGACATGATTTATGACTTCTATGCCTATGTTTTTTATGCGCATCACTAATCAAGCATGGATTCAACCAACAGATTAATAACTTGCAAATATCTTAGGTGTTCTTGTTGTCGACTAAGAAGTTGTTGGAAATCCTTGATGTAGATATATATACCTGATGAATTCAAGCATGTAAGTGTGTGATAGTGAGGATATGTATGGTTAAGTATAAAGAAAAGCAGAGACAAGTGCGAAGGCAGTAATTCAAGCCTGAAATGTGACAGAAAAATTATATTGAACAGAGGAAGAATGAAATGTGTCAGATCAATATACTGTACCTAACCGGAATTGAAATCCTGCATGCATAGATGTTGTTCATTAGTTCAGACACCTTGGTATCATCTATAAGCATTTGTAGACTATAAGTCTCCTTTAGGCAGTGGGCCTCTTGTGAGTAGTGTGCTCAGGCAGTGAGCCCTAATTGGCAAGTGCCAAATTTGTACTCTTTATTCTTTTAACAGAGAATAAAATATTGGGTTAGTCACCCCGTGGTTTTTTACATTACAGGGTTTCCACGTAAAAATCCTTGTATCATGTGTTAATTCCTTTTTCATCTCTTATGATTGTCTTGTTTTGGCATAACATTAAATGATAAGTTAAGAAAAAGAAAGAAAATAGAAAAGTTATAAGATAACTGATTCACCCCCCCTCTCAGTTATCTGCATTGTTTCCAACAATTGGTATCAGAGCAAGGTTCATTTGAACAAAGCCTAACAGCTTGAGGAAGATCTAGGAATCTCAATGAATGCATATGGTATGAAGGAAAAACTTCAGTCTGCCCTAGATGATCTTGAACAATCCCACTCTGAAGTCACTAATTTGAGAGAAAGACTCAAACAAGTTGATGATTTCATAAATGAGCTAAAAGAAAAATTTAGTATCTCTATGAAAAAGAGAAATGAACTACTTCAAAAATTAGCCAATCAGAGTGAAGTCAATGATACTAATGAAGATTTGAATGAGAAAAATAAGCTATGTGAGAAGCTATCAAAAGAAGTCATTATGGTAAGGCATGAAATGGAATCATGGGTTATGAGATTCACCCAAGAAATTGAAGAAAAAAGAAAGATTGAAGATAATCTAAAACAATCCCTCAAGGAGAAAATAGAGGACTACCACAAAATGGACAAAATAATCAGGCATCTTGAATTTGATCTTGAAGAAGCTAGAGACAATGAAGAACAACTTGAGAATCAAATAGACACTCTTAAACAAGATCTTCAAACTGCAAATGAATAGAAAGAAAAATTCAAGATAAGCTCAACCCAACTTGAAGTTCTTCTTGAAAGCCAAAAGAGGGTAGATGATAAGCGTGGCTTGAGATATGAGAAATGTGAAAGCTCTGGATCCGGTCAAAAGAACTTTGGATCAGGAAATCAAAGAAACAGGCCTAGAAGACCTCTGGTAAAGCAACCAAATGCTCAAAGATATCCATCCTTCAATGGATACTGCTTCAATTGCAACAAGTTTAGTCACAAAGCAATCCAATGGAAAAACAAAATGAATCAATTCAATCCATCCTTCTTTGGTCAATGTTTCAGTTGCAAAAGGTATGGTCACAAATCTCATGAATGCAGAAATATGCAAATGAACAATTCTTTCAATGGTAAATGCTTTGTATGCGATAGAATTGAACATATGGCTAATGAGTGCAGATCAAGAGGATATCATTCAAATAAGCAAAGAAATTTTGTGTGTTACAATTGCAATAGATTTGGTCATATTGCCAAATTCTGCATAAGTAGAAATTAGGATAGAAAAGGTCTGGTGGAACATGATCAGAAACAAGATAAAGGCAAAGGTAAAGTAAATGCGGATGAAGTTCAAAAATAAATGAGCAAGATTTGGGTAAAAAGGAGTACAATGAATATTGGGGATGGATCCGCACCAGAATCTGATGCTGATATTCCTTCCAAAAACTAAAAGACTAGCTTTGGTTCAGGGGGGCTGCAGAGAAGATCCCTTTCCCCCAGCCAGTCAGTGAGTGCCTAAATTCAACACTTTGAGTCAAAATAAGAGGTTGTGGTTTAAAAGGTTTGAGGGGACTCACTTGAAGATCATCCAGTCTAAATTTGACAAATCTGCATGCATATTTGAGCTAGTTATGAGGAGATTCTATATCGGCAGCTATCTGGTAAAATAGAATTTCATAGATAGATTTGGTATGATTCAAAATTGAAATATTTCAATCTGTGAACTCATGGCATGTTTGAAAAAGGTGAAAATATGTTATCAATTCTCATAAACAAATGATTTGAAGATCTGCAAGACAATCCAAGAAAACCTCATTTGAGAAGTAGGGTAACTGGATGACTTAAAAACTTGTGCATTTATTACAAAAGGAAATTAGGGTTTACGCCAGGATAAAAGGGTTCTTTCACTCATTATTTACACACTTGCACTCATGAAGAAGAAAAGAAGAGCTCTACAAAGAAGATCCTACAATTCACTCAAGTTCAACTAAAGATTGAATTCAACCAAAGAATCGTTCTAGTTTTTGCTTCAAACCCTAAAGCGTGAAAAGCATTCCACATGGAGTCTTGCATGTAGAAGATGTTAGGGTTTATATCCATGTAAACATTGAAGAATTTGGAGACTCAAAATTGATGGATATTTATCACAAACAGCTAATAGATGAGAATTTTCAACTCAAACCTGAATTCAAGGCCCTCCAGGACAAACACTTCAGACATTGCATACATTTTTCGTGTTTTGCAGAAGATGATTGGGTCCGGTTTGTTCTAAGTAGGATGCATGATAATTTTATGTGCTAATGAGGCCATTCAAGATAACTAAAGATTCCATTAGGGCAGTGACCAGACTGCATTCATCAGGTGGATTACCCGCACTCAAATCTATGAAGAACCAAATGGTAATTGAAGCCACCGGATCAAAATTTGACAAAAGAGCAATGACTATAGATGACATCATAGATCCGGATGTCAAGTTTTCTTCAATGATAATTGGCTACCAAATCTACCATTCGAGCAGGGAGAATTCTATGTCTGGTACAGCAATCTATGCTACATACCAGATGTTGAGGGAAGATGCAGATTATGATCTGTGTGAGCTTCTTCTAAATCAGCTATTGGAGAACTTGTAGAAGATTTAAAAGGATAGGAAAATTTCCTTTAAATATGGTAGTCTAATACTGTGTCTGTTCTTCTATTATATGAATGAGCTACGTGGATCAAATGGTTAGGTCTAGAAAAATGATAAACCCATTGCAATTCAAATAAGAGATTACATGTATGGACTTGGTGATGCTCAAGCCCAAAACATAGCTCTCTAGGGTTACTTTAAGAATTTCCAAAGCATAATGCAAGCTAGAGAAAGAATACCACAAACAATAGTTGACAAATACAAAGATACAGTTTGCTTCATGGTTGACACTGATCAATGCCTAATGGAGGTAGTTGAGCCAAGAACTGTATGGATAATGCCTATGGGATATGAGGTCGATGAAAAAATCTTGGAGCTACATATTCAACACCTGTTGAGCCAGCCTAAGGACACTGAAATAGAAAGGTTTGGCACCTTTGAAGAGCTAAGTATAAAAATACATGTTGATTTAAGACAGTCGGAGATGAAGAGGAAAGTAAGAAAGGAAGTTGAAGAAATTGCCAAAAGATTTGGCATATCAAAGGAGGCTGTAGATGCTAATAGAGAGAAAATAGAGAGGGCATAGAAAGAAAGACAAGAAGCAAAGAAAGAAAGTGCTCCTATACAAACCTCCTCTTGGACTAGATCCTCCAAAAGCTCTGCTCCTGTTGCTTCCAAAAGATCAAAGCCTACCAAACTGGAAGTCAAGACATCTAGAAAAGGAGAAAAGAGGATGAATACCAAAGCCATAAGGACATATACAAGCCATAAAGATGATGAAGAAATAGAATCTGATGAGGAAATCAAGAAAATGAAGAAGAAGAAAACATCCGGGAAGTTCTCTGCTAGCAGAAATGAGGAAGAGAAGGGAGAGGAATTTGTTGAAAAGCCCACTCTTTCCATTGATAACATCATCAAGGTAGTTACTGTGGATGAGAACCTGCAACCAGTGACTAAGTTCTATGATGCATACAGTGATGCTGACAAGAGAATTCTGGAAGAGGCTACTGTCAAGTACTTGAACATTTACAATAAAGCTTTCATTGAAATTATATCATTGATTCCTAAGAGCCTAGAAAGGTACTTGAGCTGAGAAAAGAGAATGCAATGGCAAAAGACTTAGAGATTCGGGAGCAGATAGCAATTCAACTTTATCCTTCCATCACTCCAAAACAAATGGACATGATTTTCAAGGAGTGTAAAGATGGTTTTCAGAGCAAATCCAGAATGAACAAACTCATGCCCGGTGAGACTAAACAAATACCTAATGAAACAAAAGAAATCCTCTGGAATGCCTTGAAGAGATTCGATCAATAGAGGAAATAGATGAAGAGCCCTCTAACATGGATGTTGAAGGATCAAAGAAAAATGATGAAGAGTCATCTCAGGCATTAGATTCCTCTATTCTGGAAGAGGAAGGACAGAAAGAAGAAACATTTTCTAACAAGGATGTTGAAGGATTAAAGAAAAATAATGAAGAGCCATCTAAGGCACTAGACTCCTTTGCTCTGGAAAAGG
This sequence comes from Cunninghamia lanceolata, assembly GCA_027924645.1. NCBI lineage: Eukaryota > Viridiplantae > Streptophyta > Pinopsida > Cupressales > Cupressaceae > Cunninghamia > Cunninghamia lanceolata. Next base: position 234,328 of record BSBN01000370.1, on the reverse strand, counting down.
AAGGACAGGAAGAAGAAACAAAGATCAATAAGCAAGTTAGTCCAGATGTCCCCAAAAGGAAGGAAGTAGAGTCTACAAGAGACACTGCAGAGATAGTACAAAATTTCTTGGACAAAGAAATATTGGAGTTGGATGAACCTGAGCTAATTTAAGGGCCACCAAGCTTTGACTCTCTATCTCTGGTCCAGATAATGAAGGTAGCATCTTTTGCTCAGGCCGAAGAAAAAGAGAAACTTCTAAAATCTCATATGGAGGATTGTGAGCTATTGGAGATTGCATCTAGGATGTTGGAGAATATTATGCCAACCTATCAAAAGGATCCTTCTGCCTCTCCATCTGGTAATCTGAAAAACTTAGTTAATTCTGTTAACACTCATTTTGAATCCTTAGAGAAATCGGTAGAAACTAAGGTCTAGAAGGAGTTCTTGGGAAAAAGGTTCAATGAAGTACAAGGGCTAATTACTAATGATAGAAGAACCTTAGGCATTGGCATAAAGAGCCTTGAAAACACTCTTAAAGATGGTGGGGACATATACAAATTCTATTTATCTTGGCCCAAAGTGACAGAGGACATTGAGAAGAAAGTGAAAGAACAAGAAGGAAAACTGTCAAGTTTATCTCAGAGTTTTGATCCCCTTACTACCTCTCTGGTGGATCATGAATGTCAAGCTATTGCTATAATAAATGAAATTAAAGAACTAGTTAAGGAGAAAAAGAACATAATTGATAGAATGGGTGAGCTCAGAGGGATAATCATCCCTAAGTTAGAGACAATGCATGATGCCTTGACAGAGGCACAAAATACAATCCAGACCAGTGATCCAATAGGCTTAAAGAGGGCAGAAGCATATGCATTTTTGTTAAGTGGACACATCTCCATTTTGGACAGAATGAAGAGGAGTTGGGCCACATAAATCATCCAGTTGAAGACAACCTTTGCGGATATACTTAAGTGTATGTAAGTATAACATATGATTTATATATACTTATGCGGCCATGTATAAAATAATTTTTGCAAAATTTTGGTATGGGGATTCTGCCCTTTGCCATTGATGTCAAAGGGGGAGTGAAGAGTAGTGAAAAATGTGGAGTCCAGCTAAGGGGGAGCTCTGGTAAAACAGTGCAAAAGACAGAGCATCAGCCAAGGGGGAGTTACTGCAACACTTAGCCATTTTTCACTAAGTGTTGCCATCAATGCCAAAGGGGGAGATTATTGGCAAGAGACACTATGTGGCTTCATAAGTGTTGTCATTGATGGCAACAAAGTCTATCCCACACATCTACAGTACATAGTATGCCTATTCCGGAAGTCATATTGAAGATTATTTTGGTCCGGTGAACAAGAATAGAGTATGTAACAAGGTCCGTCAATCAGGTTCAGATCTCTCAGATGGTGTAACTCAGTAGGTTGCGGACTTGGAAAAGTCAAGAGGGGTATCATGACTACTATAGTCCAAAGATTTAGCCTCCGATGATAAAGCAAGAAAAAAATATGAGCATCTGAGTGTTGGGTTCCAATCAGGCAGAGCAGACAGAGGAAGACTGACCGACAGAGTATCAGACTTCAATCCGGATGTGTAAAAGGTCCTGATCAAGCAATCTGTGATATTATACATTGTTAGCCGACATGATTTATGACTTATATGCCTATGTTTTTGATGTGCATCAATAATCAAGCATGGACTCAACTGACAGATTAATAACTTGCAAATATCTTAGGTGTTCTTGTTGCTGACTAAGAAGTTGTTGGAAATCCTTGATGCAGATATATATACCTGATGGATTCAAGCCTATAATTGTGTGATAGTGAGGATATGTATGGTTAAGTACAAAGAAAAGTAGATACAAGTGCGAAGGCAGTAATTCAAGCCCAAAATGTGATAGAAAAGTTATATTGAGCAAGGGAAGAATGAAATGTGTCAGATCAGTATACTGTACCTAACCGGAACTGAAATCCTGCATGCATAGATGATGTTCATCAGTTCAGACACCTTGGTATCATTTGTAAGCATTTGTAGACTATAAGTCTCATGTAGGTAGTGGGCCTCTTGTGAGCAGTGTGTTCGGGCAGTGAGCCCTAATTGGCAAGTGCCAAATTTGTACTCTTTATTCTTTTAATAGAGAATACAATCTTGGGTTAGTCACCCCGTGGTTTTTTCCCTTAACAGGGTTTCCACATAAAAATCCTTGTGTCATGTGTTAATTCCTTTTTCAGCTCTTATGATTGTCTTGTTTTGGCATAACATTAAATGATAAGTTAAGAAAAAGAAAGAAAATAGAAAAGTTATAAGATAACTGATTCACCCCCCCTCTCAGTTATCTGCATTGTTTCCAACAGTCTAAAGAAGGCAGACATAGTTTTGAAGTTGTCAAGTAGGCCATTGCACAAGCTCCTACATTGATAAACCCTAATTATGAGAAGGATTTTATCCTTTATGCCTTTGGAGGCAAAGAGGGTACATTAGTTGTCTTGACGTGACAGAATGCAGAAAAATTGGAATAGACAATTGCTTTCTTCAACCAACCTCTCAAAGAATATGAGGTGAAATATGATTTTGTCAAGAAGTAGGTGTTTTCTATGGTGAAAACATTAAAAAAGTTTAGGCATATGCTTTCAAATAGCAAAATATAGTTGATGGTGAACCACCCTGGTGTGAAAGTGTTCCTACAGAGTAGGGATCTCAATGAAAAAAAGGTTGGATGGATAAATAAAGTGATGTAATATGATATAGACATCCATATTACCAAGCTAGTGAGAGGCAAAGGCCTATGTGAACAAATGGCAGTAGATGTCAAAGACATAGGTGATGTTGTATGTGTCCAAGGACAGGCACAACCAACTAACTCCCACACTCCAACTGACTGGTATCATGACATGGTCACATTTCTACAATCAGAAAGCTACCCAGATGGACTAGATTCAAAAAAAAGAAGGTACTTCAGGCTCCAATCCATCCCCTATGTTCTTATTAATGGTGTCTTATTTAGAAAAGACATCAATGGATTTCTTCTTAGGTGTATTACTTAGAATCAGACCTCTAGGGTCTTAGAAGAATTTCGTAATGGCCATGTTGGTGGCCATTTTTCTCTAAGGACAACTACAATCAAGATCATGAGAGAGGGTTATTACTGGGCTAGTTTATTCAATGATGCACATAGATGGATAAGGAAATGCAAAGAATGTGCATTATTTTTTGGAAAGTAGAGGCTAGTAGCTCTTCCTCTTCATCCAATTTAAACAGATCGCCCTTTTTCTCAATGGCGTTTAGACTTCTTGGATTAATCAATCCACCTTCTAGTGTCAGCCATAAGTGGATTCTAACATCCATTGATTACTTTACTAGGTGGACAAAGGCAGTTGCATTGAAGGATGCCACAGAGGTATCCATTGTAGACTTCCTTGAGGGTATAGCTACAAGATTTGGTGTGCCATCCACCATCATTTCTGATAATGCCAAGGCCTTTGTAGGCATTAAAGTCAGTGAATGGGCACTAAACTATGGGGTTTACTTGAAGACCTCATCCCATTACTATCCTCAGGAAAATGGCTTGGCTGAATCCACCAATAAAAATATAATCACAATTATCAAGAGGATGGTGGAGGATAACCAGAGAAACTAGCACTCTAGGTTAAAGATTGCTCTTTGGGCTGAAAAAATTACTCCTAAAAGAGCCATAGGCAATTCCCCTTTCATGCTTGTTTATGGAAGGGAAGCAAGGGTTCCATTATCATTGGAATTTACCTCTCTTGAGTTGGCACATTAGCTAGAACTAATGGAAAATGATGCCATGACAATCAGACTTGCAGAGCTGGTGGAACTTGAAGAGAAAAGGGATGTTGTTATGAAGACCCTTGAAGCCCACCAAGATCAAGTCAAGAGGACCTTTGATAGAAAATCCAATGGCACAACATTTGGTGAGGGAGGTATAGTGCTAAAATGGGATGCAAATAAGGCCAAAGCTGGAAGACATTCAAAGTTTGATGCCATGTGGGGCAGCCCTTATATTATTGCTAGTTGCAAGCAGACCAATGCATTTCAACTTTCTAGGCTAAATGGAGAGGTTTTTCCCATCCCAGTCAATGGGATTCATCTCAAACCTTTCTTTTAGCATGGTTGTGAGACCTTGTAAATATGTTAGATGTTTTCTTTCAATAAGTGCCCTTGAACTTTGTTGCATTCTCATTAAGAGAATACATGCTTGTTTGTTTTGTTTTGTTCTCAGAGGCATGCTCAATTTATATTGACAACCCTTATTCTTATTGTTGGCCCGTTGACTCTATGCTCAATGGATGGATTGGCCTCTAGATCCTAGTGTTTAGGTAGGCAAATAGCCCTCCATAGTTGCCAAAATGTTATCCTATTTTTCCCTCATGGCCAAATAGTCTAGGATCCATGAGATCCTAGTGTTCCCCTTCTGAGGATGCAAGGAAAAACATCAAAAAATGGTTAAGTCCCAAAAAATTTAGAGTTTTCCTTGTATTTTTTTGCCTTGTTGGGATGTCTGAGTTCAGGCTTCACCTCTTCACCGTGCCAAAGCCCAAAGTCCCAAACTCTGCCCTTCTTTTCATTTCAAAAATATTCTAAGTGTTTCAGAGTTTGGGCTTTTCATGTTCTGTCTCCTTCATAAAAGGCCAAAGGACAAAGGCTCGACGACCAATTCCTAATGGGCCACGTGGCGTGTTTCTGCTATTCTGTGGGGATTATTTTATTAAGGAAAAAGTGACCACGAAACTGCAGAATGAGGACAGGTGGCAGTGACATCATCCAAAATTAAGGGTCGGGACTGCATCTGCTTCTTTCCTTTTCAAAATATTTCAAGTATTTCAAAGTTTTGGACTTCAGGATTTTCGTCTTCCTTCTTCCTTTTTCCAGAAGGAGGAAGGCGTAAGGCTTGAACTCTGAACTCTACCTCTCTCAAAAGGCTCTCAGGCTTTCCACCATTCTACAGGGTTATTTTATTAAACAAAAAAGGTTGTTGCAGAATCACTGAAAGATGACACATGACACCCCGGGAGGCTAGAAGACGGAAGCTCTAAGGCCTGAGCTCTTCTAGGGTAAAATCTTCTAAAGTGTTATGGTGAAGCTCGGGGTTTTAGTCTTCTTCCTTCCTTCTTCTACAAGCGATAGGGCGGAGGGTTAGAGACCCAAACTTTGAAACTCTGATGGCTTCTTTCTTCACAGAGAAAACATGATTTGACTGGGCAGCAACCCTCCTAGTCGCCATTAATGCTCTCTAAGGGCCTATTTTTGTGTAGCAGATGGTTTTCCTACCTCCCCATGCCACTGTTCCCCCTCTACATTGAATTTCATGTACTCATGGCATAGGTGAACCTCTTGTTTCAGTGGATTTCCTAGGCAGAGCCATGTGGACGTGCTTCAAAGGAGGCCAATTTGAAGTTATTGCAGCATGGTCGACATCCCTTCTTGTTGACTTCTTATCTTCCATGCCATGGATGCTACAGTGCGATTGTAAAAGCTATATATGCATATTTCAAAGATGTATTTGGGTGGTTGTTAGTCATTTTTTGGACTGTTATGCTAGGAAAATTCCTCTGTTACTTCTAGACCTTATAATGCACTTACAAAACAACTAGATTTGATGTATTGTGCTCATTTTTGAGCCTTTTATGTCTCTAGTCGATTGTTCAACCATGAATGTATGTGACTATTTTGTGTCTATTTCTCTATAATAGGTTATTTACTCTTTGTAATGGTCATTTGACCTTCATGTTCAATATATCTCTGATATTTCACCTCTCCTGCACTTTGTGTCTGTGTTTCACTTGAAGTTGTGGTCTATCGTGTGAGTAAAATGGCTCCTTCATAGGTTATGGTCTTCTATTCGAAGCCTCTTTTGAGGTTGCAAGCCTGTGTGAGTTCCTTTTAAGGTTGAGAGCATTGTTGTGTTGATTTAGTTTAACTAATATACCTCATAACTCTGGTGCATCACCTTTTCTTTTTTGTATCCCTTTTATCCCTTTTCCCTTGGCAAGTTTAGCATTAGAGTTAGTTAATTTCTCTAAGCCTTAAGCTTAGAAAGAGGAACCTGCCTTCTTTGGAGGTCTAATCTCAAAATTACAAGGTCCCACACCTTGAGATCATTCCCATTGTGTCATTAGAATGCTTGGACTATCTCCAAGCAGGGTGCGATTCTAAGTGATAACAGTAAGTAGAGTTGTGAATAATAAGGTAGAATCGGTATTGTGTGAATATACTTACAATAGAAGTAGATATGATGATGAAAAGTGCTAAGGATCAGTTCATGTAATATAATACTGTTGAAAAATATATGATGAGATCTACAATGATAAATAGGGATTCCTGAATATGTTTTTATGTTGTGGAGGTCTGTACTGTTGTTATAAGGAAGACAGATAATAGTGTAGAGGCTGAAGTGATCAACATTCTTGTTGCAAGAAGAACCTTGAGATAAGTATTGTAAAGGTTGTAACTTTTCAGGGAGTTATAGCTTCCTTTGGGTTGTAGCCCATAAATAATATTGTAATCCTATTTTTATTTGTGAGGATGGATTTTGATAGTAGATCCAAGCAACTTGCTCACCATGGTTTTTTTCCTACTTGGGTTTTCCATGTAAATCTAGTGTTATGGTTTTGTGCTTTTGTGTTCTTGCATTTCTCATGTCTTGAATGTTCACATATGTTTGGTTGCTGCTGAAAATAAAGTAATTTCATTAAGTACTAATTCACCCCCCTCTCAGTACCTCTATGTGTTCAACAATACCTACACACACACTCAATATAAAGGTTAAGTAAATATTGAGTTAAGTCTTATTATGTCATTGATCACCTTAGAAATAATTTCGACGTGGTGATCATTTTATATGATTGATATTGTTGTCATTTAGCCAATGGCTCAGACTTTTCCATCGATAATCGAAAAAGATTGTGTTCGACTATGAATGAAAAGTCGACGTAATTAAGAAACTAAATAAGTCTAACTATGTCATAGAAAATCTATGTTGACTTTGCTAAGACTTCATCTTTGAAAGTTGAGTTTGTATATAGTATGAATGATGCATTCTTAGGGATGCATTAATATGTTTACGATAGCAAATATTATTTTTTTAATTTATAGCCTAGATAAGATAGATATTTGGCTTGAGAAAGAGAGGAGGAAATCCTTCTTGGATTCTCTTTGCTTACATTCCTAGATGCTTGGGAGAGTGGAGGAGCATAAGCTCCACACTTTCCTAGCTCCTCAACTACGGATGGCTGAAGGGAGTGGGAGATATTTACCCTCTCTAACCATCGATAACTAATAGAGAGAGTGGTAGAGAAGTCATTTAATAGACTTAGTCAATGAGTTTTAGAGGGTTCATTATTTTTGGTTTGGGGAAGAATACAAACAACAGAGAGAGGGAGGTGAAGGATAGGAGAGAGAGTTGACTTAGTTGATGAGTTTTAGAGGGTTCATTGTTTTTGGTTTGGGGAAGAAGAAAAACAACAAAGAGAGGGAGATGAAGAATAGGAGAGAGAATTGACTCTCAGGTAAAATCATAACTTTAAAGTGATCTTGTATTAATGTTTTTAATCAGAAAGACTGAATTCAAGTTATATACTGAAGTTTCATTCTTAGTATGTGAAACATAGGAAGAAGAAATAACATTTTTACTATCTTAAAGCACTACTGTTACTGTGGTATAATCTTATCATGCTAACTACAGTGAGTGGTGATATTAATCTTATTATCATTATCTGTTGATACAGTGGTATATCATTCATTTTATGATCAATATAGTGATGTATATCACATAAAACCTTTGTATATCTACATCATAGAATAGTGAATTATGTGTAATACTTGTATATTACAGAGATATAGAATTATGATAACATATATGAATCTCAGAAGTAGAGAAACATGGTATCATATATATACCATAGCGATAGTGAAACATGTTATCATATTTATCACAACACAATGAGCCATGATACTATATGTGTATCACAAAGATAGTGAAACACAATGACAAATGTATCATAGAGGTAGTGAATTATGATATGCATGTGCATATAACATAGTGATAGTAAAGCACTTAATACATATTATTCATAGTGATAGTACATATCACTCATAACATATGGATTATAGTGATATTTTATCACATATATCAAATATATTATTATGATAGACTATCACATAAACATATATAGAAAACAATGATAGAATATCACTTGAATCACTTAGAACATAGTGATAGAATATCACTTGAATCACTTAAAAATAATGATAGAATATCAATTTAATCACTTAGAAAATAGTGATAAAGATAGTAGCTATATCTTGAGAATTTAAATCTTTTATTGATTAAGTTACCTATAAGACCAAAAGGTTTCTTAGATATTCTTATAAACTTTTGAGATCTGGACCTATGTAAAGGTCAAATGGAAAACCATGACCAATTAGTAGAATTGAGAAATGATAGTAATCATTGAGATTAAATATTGAATGAGGATTTACCTTAAGTATTTTAAAAGAGTGTATATTTTGAACGAAAATGCCAAGAATGGTAGAATGTTTGATGAGTGATTTAATATAATATCCTTAATAAAGCTATCTAAGGTAAAAACCTACCTTGAGTTGTCAAACGAAATGAGTATGCACTCAGTGCTTTAAGTCTAGTAAAGATTAGAGTATAAATGAACTCTTATTATTATAATATTATAAGAAGTTTGTTTTGTGAAATCAAGAGTTTTCAAATACCACTCTTATTATGGATAAAGAGGAGTCTAATCTCTGGATTTGGCTAAGATGGTTCAATAGTTTTCATAATTTGTTTTATTTGCAATGATAATAAATAGTCATATGTTTGTTATTATCGACAGAAAATAGTCGAATGTAATCATAGATTAAGGCAAATATATCTTAGAGAAAAGAGTCTTAGAAGTCTATAGATGTCAAGAGCAATGTCTTGATGATGGAGTTAATAAAATCTTGAGAATATATAATATGTATATTAAAGAGCATGGAAATGGGTCGAGAAGTCTTTGAGTAGAATGATAGGTTGTCACATACCCAAGATTGCAAGGATGAAAAGAGGGGCTCGTTGTATGTTTATAAGTCACCTAAGCTCTCATCTTATACTTGTACTAGAATAAGGGAATATTCTATGTTAGATAGACTAGTATTGAGTTAACAAGTCACAACATGTGGATATATATTATTTAATAAATTATAAGAATGTAGTTTCCAAGTCAAGAAAAGAGTGTGTGGACATTTGACTCATTATATGAAACTTTGGCCAAAGTAATGCAAAAGTCACTGCTTACATTGTCAGTTCACTGTTGTTTAGGGGAAAATTAGATTTTGTTAATGTTTTAGTATTTTGATGTTTAAATCCTCCTCTCCACTATACATTCAAGGATCTAGGGCCGAGTGGCGAGCACTATCATACCCTAGGTTGCTTGTGAGATGTAGGGAAACTTGGATTAGGGAATTTAATTATCAATTTTCCTTCTCCTATGCTCAATTGACCATTAAAACCCTAATTATGCAAATACGGTAGCAAATTGACGAATAATGGAAAAAGCTCTTGCAGACAGGAGTAAAATACCAAATCACAGAGTACCTATTTTCAGGGCTCTGAAGAGGAACAGTCGAGGACACTGGAGCAGGCATCCAAGTCCAAGGTACCAGTTTCTTCGCGGGATCCGGACCTCCTTCCGACACTGATTAGCCCTGTAACTTCTATTTCCTGAAACTCAAATGCGAAGGACACTAGAGCGAGTGTCCAAGCCCTGAAAGTGCTCATGTGTCCTATTTTTCTTCAGATCCCAAATCCTTGATGCCTACCAATCCTTCCTGCAACTTCACTTTTCCCAAATGCGACACCTGTAACCTGCAATCACAAGATTTTGTTTGGGGGTTGTGGTGTTTAGAGGCTTGCCTCAGTCAAGCCCCGGAGGACACTTAAGTCTCTGAACATCATTGTCAGATAAAGAGTGTGTGCCCTTGTGAGGTAGAGGCAAAAACCAAATGAACCAATGATGAAATCACAATATAATGTCACCTTGTAGTGAAGATATCATGGGAGGAAGATGCCCTTCATTCCATGATGAAATGGATGCTCAATTCTACAAATATCAACACACCAAACACACAAGCCTACTCTTGCAATACAATGAAAGCCTTGAATCACCTTGAGAATGCCTAAAGTTCACAATGATCATCTAATTGAAATCTAGTTTTCAAATGAATTCCTAAGCATTATTTTATATGCAACTACAAGCACTCCTGCCAAGATTTTAAAAATCAAAACTTACTGTGTCAGTAAAAAGACCAAATAATGGTCACAAATTGACACTCAGAAATTAAGGCTGCCCCAAAATAGGGCAAGACTAGGGTGCAGGCGCCCAAGTCCTCCCCCCTATTTTGGGCAGAGTACAACTCAAGGGGTCCACCTAGGTCCAATTTGCCATGGAACCTAGGTCACATTCCATCGGGATGTCAAAATATGAACTAAGATGTCCTAAATGCATACTAAAGACCTGGGAGCTAAACCTTATGAGGGAAAAGCCCCCAAGGGGACATTTTCTGACGTTACAACTGTGTACCAAATAGTTGAACAATCATATTGGTTATAAATAGCTAGAGCTAGACTAGAGTTGTACACCCAATTTTTAATAGCTAGGACACTACACTAGTTCTTAGATGGCACAAGGAATCAATTGATTCACATTATCTATACCCTCATGAAGGGAAGGGTCACTTCTAGATGGAAGGTGTGTAGGGGACCGTTGGTCTATGGTTGGAGGAAAAGCACTAGGGTGATTCTCTCTCACTCTCTCTCTCCCACTGTTGACTGCCGAAGACTTGTGAACAAAAACATTACTTATTATGTAAATGGAAATTGAAACATGTTGTAGTTGCAAGGACAACAACCATTTGTATTTATACTTGACAAATATGTAAAAATTGTAATTCGCATGTGAAGCAACCATATGTTGTAATTATTTATTGAACTTTGGATTAGCAAGTTTATTAATGATGGAATCAAGTTTATTATATTAAAAAATGGAATTTATTTGTGAAATATTTACATTTGTTTATTTAATATTCCAGATGGGATATTACACCACATCTAGCTCAAGTTATTCCAACAAATGTGGACTAAGATCTTCCATTGATGGTAAAACCAACTCTTCTTCTTCATCCAACATCAAAGACTCAAATAGTCTTAGATTTTATACATCAATCGTGAAATACACCTTCATGTATGTTGACAAATCAAGCCAACATGCATTTTTACTAACTTTTTATAAAATTAAAAGTGTTCATACCTCAAGGTTTTCATAACTTTGAGTTCATTGTTTGAAAGGGTTAAATGCTAAAAAAATATATGGTTGATCTACATGATTGCAAAAACATATGCTTTCACCTTTTTTGTTTCATAAGTATATGAGCCTAGCTAGTGCAGGAGCACCTAGGAAATCATGTTTTCTTTTGTAATAAGGTCTATTTGACCAATGCATTTTCATTTTCAGTTTGTAGGTTCATTTTGTAAGTCCCAAGTGACTTAGGGGACATTTGTCAAATTGTAATCGAATAATGCTAAAAATAACAATAATGCCAAAAATAGGTAGTAGTGTTTCCCAGCTGCTTGGAGTTAGTTTGGTACTACTCAGGGCGAGTTGATAAATGCCCACAGGAATGGCCAAATGATAATCGAATGTAATCAGATTGAAGAAGTGATTGAATGTGATTGTATTGTGCTCAGGAGAAATAAAGCAATTCTGTTCTGTCCATTTGATTTCCATTTCTTACAACTGTAAAATTGTGTAACTGTAGATTTCCATTCATTTTGTATTTTCCATTGTTGCCGTATGTCGTTGTGAAGCATTCCACTGGTGAGATTTCCGTCGAAATCAGTGGAATGGCTTCATTGTATGAATATTTGTTTTTCTCTTTGTTTTGTTTTTCCTATTCAGAGGTGCAGAGGAACCTGATAGGGCTTTTCGCGCAGTAAGGACGACCTAGCATCTCCATGTACTAGGGTTAGAAAGGAAGTAAACTGTGCGATGGCATTTTTGGCGAATCAGCCAAGATTACAAGTGACCATCGATGGAACGAGTCTCACCAAGGGCAAATGCCATCGGGGCATTGGAGAAGGATGAGAGACTTGGCCAATGGGGCTGAATTGGTGGCTCAGCTGTTAGTTTGTCAACTGTGAGAAATTAGGGCATTAGTCTGTGGTATCCGCTGTGCGCTCCCCATCACTAGCACATATGAAGATGAAAGGTAAATCAAGGGTAAATATTGAAGGAAAATCTTCTAACAAGGTAGAATTTAATTTCTTGATACAAAAGAGACTTGAATGTTGTCATTATTATTATTGGTTGCAAATGGGTTTATAGGGTGAAATGTAAATTAGATGTTTCTTTGGATAATTATAAATCCTATTTTTTCCTAAAGGGTATGCACAATAGGAAGGGGTAGACTATGAAAAAATATTTTTCACATCTAAAAAATAGTGTGACCTTTCAATTGATTTACTCCATTAGATCTTGATTTGGATTGAAGGTATACCAAAAGGACAATACAAGTGTTTTCTAGAATGAAAGAATACACACACACACATGAGAGGAGGAGGTATACATGCTTCAACAACAAGGATTATACACACACACAAACAAGATTTACAAGGTTTTCCAATCCTAATTTTTATTTCAAAAATATTTTTAATGACATAGTGATCCTATTTAAATTATGTTGATGACACTACCACAACCTATAGTGTGGTCAATGTCATTCAAAAGGTGGAATTTGATCATTTTTTTATTTTGAGATGTGATAGATCTAGGTATCCTAAAATATTGCCCAGGTGTATAATTTTGACAACTTGATTGTATTGCAAGTATGTGCTAATATATGTTGTCATTGGTGTCAATTATATCTTCTAATGTTTTTGTTGTTGATTGATTAAGTTATTGTGTTAAGGTGATTTGAATGACTTGTAGAGGTGCTAATGATGTCAGTATATTGCTCTTGTTTCTAGGTTTCCAAGTGCTTTTGAGAAAATTTGATAAATACTGAAGATAGTGTTGTGAAGAAGTATTCTAGCTTACAGGATACTGTCTGAGTTTTTGCTTTGCATTTCTCCTATATCGAAGACCAAAGTGTGAGGTTTGGATATGTTTTAGAGAAGTGGTTGAAGATGTTAGATCTAGAATTTGACAGTCTAAAATGTTGTGGCCTGAAAGTTATGTACACCAGTTTGAAGACTGTGACTGACAGTGTCTACAATGTGACTGGGAGAAAGTATTTTGCTCCGCATTTCTCCATAGTTTGGTTTTTGGTCTTGCAGTTTTGGGTTAGAGTTCATAAGGTCCATATCTATGTTCTATCCAAAGGAATTGTGATTTGATGCTACGAAATGTAATTTTCATGAGTAGTAGAGCTTGGCAGTGTTGGTTGTGAGCAGTCTGTGAACTTTCTTCAAGTGAGATTTGTTGTAGCTAGATTTGTTGGCTCCCAGGTGATTTCATGTTATTTGTGGATGTTTCTAGATCATGTTGAAGGCTTGTGATTGGTCCACAAGTTATGTTTGTGTTCTTGGAAGCATGTGCCTAAAGATCCTAGTGTCAACACCAATTTTGGCCGACTTGGTTGTTTACACTCTTTGCGGATGTGCTTCATTGATTGAGGAAGTATGTTGAAGCATGTGAAAATATAATTAGGTCCAAGATAAGACATGAAGTTTTTTATCTTCATTCCTTTGCTCCGCAAAATTGTTTAGGTCTAGACCTAATTTAAATTTTGTATACTTGTCGACCTAGAAGTTTGTTTCAAAGATGTAGAATGTGTTGCCGACCTTGGTGAATGTTTCAAGGTTGATGATTGATATAAATAAGTGTAAAGAATTCATGTGTAGGTGAGAAAGTGCGAAGATGAGGATGTGTGTGTTGTGAGTTTGAGTAAAAGGTAGCGAGGACTTTCATGTGGCAGAAGACCTAATGTAGTGAGCAAAAGTCATCTATAATTTTCAGAGAAGTTGCAAAGATGATGTTTGTTGTGCTTCATTGGAACTGAACTCAGGCATGTGGTAGATGCTTTCATATCAGTTCATGGCAGTGAGCCACCGCTTTTGGTAGTGAACCCTTATGGAAGTGAGCCTATTGCAATGAGCATTTCTTTGGGTAGTGAGTCCTGGGCAGTGAGCCTTAAGGTAGTGCACCTTTTGTAATCTGGTATTGTTATTCATAATATATTGTGAGCTAACACTCACTGTGGTTTTTCTCTTTTTGGGTTTTCCACGTAAAAATCTTGGTGGTCATGTGTTATGCTTTGTGGTTGTACTTTCTATGTTTGATTTGCTTTACTGTTATTGAATGATGCAAATGGATTAATGGTTTAATAGAATACTGATTCACCCCCCCTCGCAGTATTCTAGGTGATCAACAATTGGTATCAGAGCCTGGTTCCTTGGAAGAAGTCTAACATCTTGAGGAAGATCTTGGGGATTGAACACATGGTAGCTAGAAGGTATCCTACTCCTTTGAAAGAAATTCATTCAATTGGAACTACAGAAGAAGAGTGCATGTTTATCAATAATGAAGAACTCAAAGTTTCTCTTGAAGAGCTTGAAAGGAATGAAGACTTCGAAAATCTAGATCTAAAAGAAAATATCAAGGAAGCAAACGAGTGCATAATAAAGTTGAGGGAGCAAGTCAAAAAGTTCAAAGAAAAGCATAAGGAGATTAGTGAACAATTGAGATCAGCAAATGAAACCCTGAATGGTCTACAAGTGCAAGTTGAAGAAAAGGCAAAAACAGAAGAATAACTAAATCAAATTCTTACAGGAAAATCTAAGAATGTGCAAAGCTTGAAAAAGAAGTTGTGAACCTGAAGTCGGATTTGAAGAAGGCAAAAAGCTATGAAGAAAAGTTTAAGATAAGTTCTGCAAAACTTGATGAGATGATTGCTAATAAGAAGAGCCCTGATGACAAAGAAGACTTGGGATTTGAGAAAGGTGAAAGTTCCAAGTCAGGTCAAGTAGTGAATGATGAGAACAAGAAGGACAAAGGCAAGCAGATCTAGAATCAAAGGAATGGACCTAGAAAACCACCAGTCAGGCAACCAAATGCTCAAAGGTACCCTTCTTTCAATGGTTATTGTTATTCATTCAATAAGTTCAGTCATAAGGCTAATCACTGTAGGAGCAGAATGAATCAAAATGTTTCATCTTTCTCCGGTTAGTGCTTTACATGCAAGAAAGTTGGTCATAGAGCTAGTGAATGTAGAAGTTAGATAAGGAATGACTATAACAATGGAAGGAACGCTCAATCTTTTAATGGAAACTATTTTACATGCAATAAAGTTGGTCATAGAGCTAGTGAATGTAGAAGTCAAATAAGGAATGGCTATAAAAATGGAAGGAATGATCAATCCTTCAATGGAAACTACTTTACATGCAATAGATTTGGACATAAGGATAACTAATGCAAATCCATAATGAATGGAAGGAACAACAGATAGAGGAATGTTGTGTGCAACAATTGAAATAGGCCTGGACATATTGCAAGGTTCTGCAGAAGTAGGAACATGAATAAGGATAATCTAGTAGAAAAGAAGAAACCAGTGCAAAAGGTTGATCTGACAAAAATCAAGAAGGAGATGAACAAGATATGGACCAAGAAGGTTGTTATTGAAGTCAAGAATGAGTCTATACCATACTCCGGTGCAGAAAATTCCTCCGAGAAGTGAATTGGGAGCTCTGGCTTAGGGAGAGCTTCAATGAAAAATCTTGTTCCCCTAGCCAAAAAAGTTGTGCTGACATCCAGCATGAAGATATGAGTTGAAGAATAATATATCTGATCTATTGGAGTTGGTGCATATAGACTTGTGTGGTACCACAAGAACAAGAAGTCTACAAGGTGACAGGTATTTCATGCTACTTATTAATGATTATTCAAGAATGACTTGGGTTACTTTTCTTAAAGAAAAATTAGAAGCCCTAGACAAGTTCAAGGCATTTAAAGTAATGGTTGAGAATGAAATGGATTTGAGAATCAAGTGTTTAAGGTTTGACAGAGGTGGTGAGTTTACTTCAAATGAATTCAATGTTTTTTGTGAAGAATATGGGATAAAAAGACAATTATCTGTTCCCCCAAACTCCTCAACAAAATGGAGTAGTTGAAAGGAAGAATAGAACAATTCAGGAAGCTGCTAGAACAATGATCAAGGAAGTAGACCTAACAGAAGTATATTGGAAAGAAGCAATTCACACTATTGTCTACATTCAGAACAAAGTGCAAATCAAAGCAAATGGAAAAAAGACACCTTATAAACTATGGTATGGAAGAACTCCTACTGTCAAATATTTCAATTTTTTTGGAAGCAAATGCTATATCATAAGAGATGAAGAGTTAGGAAAGTTTAATGCTAGATGTGATGAAGGCATATTCCTTGGGTACTCTACCAAAACCAAGGCTTACCGATGCTACAAAAAAAGGTTGAGAAAGATTATTGAAAGTGCTAATGTGAAGGTAGATGAAGATATTCAGAGAATCTTAGAGCCTAATGGATATGAATTAGATGAGTCTGATGATATAGAAGAAGTTGAAGAAGACAAAGACAAGGAAGTTCAGATTGATGAAGAAGAAGCTCTAGAAAGAGTTCCTAAAACCCCCAAGTATGTGCAAATGAATCACTCAGAGGATCAAATCATTGGTGACAAAAGCAAAGGAGTTATGACAAGAAGAAGAATTGTAGAAGAACAAGTAAATTTCTATTTACTTTCATAGGTTAAACCTAAGATAGTTACTAAAGCATGTAAAGATGAATATTGGCTCAAGGCAATGGAAGAAGAATTGGTGCAAATTGAAAAGAACAAAACTTGGGAACTTGTGCCCAGGCCTGTAGATAAGAAAGTGATTGGAACAAAATGGGTTTTCAAAAATAAGTTGAATGAGAATGGAGAAGTGGTAAGAAACAATGCCAGACTTGTATGTAAAGGCTACTCACAAGTGGAAGGAATAGACTATGAGGAAACTTTTTCTCTGGTGGCAAGATTGGAAGCTATTAGGTTGTTTTTGGCTTATGCAGCACACAAGGATTTCAAGGTATATCAAATGGATGTGAAGTCAGCTTTTATGAATGGTGAGTTGGAAGAAGTATATATAGAGAAACCGGTTGGATTTCAATTATTAGACAAACCAGTTATGGTATGCAGATTGAAGAAGGCATTGTATGGACTGAAGCAAGCTCCTAGAGCTTGGTATGCCAGGTTAGACAGGTATTTGTTGCAACAAAGATTCAGTAAAGGGTCTGCAGAAAGTAATTTGTATATCAAGATGAGATGCAAAAATAATTTGAGATGTCAATGTGTGGTGAGATGAACTTCTTCCTTAGGCTGCAAATTAATCAGACAGATAAAGGCATTTTCATTTCACAATCAAAATACCTCAAGGAATTGTTGAAGAAGTTTGGAATGGAAGAATCCAAACCAGTTTGTACTCCCATGACAACTAGTTGCAAGATGAGCAAAAATGATGAATCCCCTCAGGTAGATCAGAGCAAATATAGATAAATGATTGGAGGACTACTATACCTATTTGCTACCAGACCAGATATCATGCATGCAGTCTATCTTGTGGCTAGATTTTAACCAGATCTTAGAGAGTCACATGTCATGGTAGTAAAGAGGATATTCAGTTATTTGAAGGACACTCTAGACCATGGTCTATGGTATCCTAAGAACAATGACTTCACCCTAAGTGCCTACATATATGCAAATTGAGCTGTATGTGTAGATGATAGGAAAAGTACAAGTGGTGGTGTGTTATTTCTTGGATACAGAGTTGTGTCATGGTAAAGCAAGAAGCAGGATTTGGTATCCTTATCCACTGTAGAAGCATAGTACATTGTAGCAGCATCATGTTGCACATAGGTGCTATGAGACAAACTCTGAAGGGTATCAAAGTTGAGTATGATGATCCAATTCCCATTTTCTGTGATAATACTAGTATCATTACCATTTCAAAGAATCTAGTGATGCATTCAAGGACAAAGCATATTTCTACTAGGTATCACATTTTGAGAGAGAAGGTTGCAGAGAAAGAAGTGAAGCTTGAGTATGTGCCTACAAAGGATCAAGTTGCTAACATATTCACCAAGGATCTACCTAAGGATACATTTGAGTATCTTTGGGAGAAGTTAGGGGTTATTGCCCCTCCTTCTTTGAACTAGATGCATAAGGAAGTGTATCAATCTAGTATGATTGAGGATTCATTCTTCTCTGGACTAATGATGGAGTCTACCTCTCAGGGGGAGTTGGTAGTAGTTGAAGAGTGTTGCAATCAGGGGGGGTAAGAGTTGGTACATGATGGTTCATAGTAGTTGAGATCAGTGCAAGTATGTGTAGTATCATACCCAGGGGGAGAAAGATTGAATAAGGTGTGTCACCCTTTGCCATTGATGTCAAAGGGGGAGAGAGTTCATGTGAAAAAAAAAGAGAGAGTAAGATGTATAAAAGAAAGGGGGAGAGTGAGATTAGTGCAGAATTATGTCATGATGGTTTTTCACATCATATGTTGCCATCAATTACAAAGGGGGAGATTGTTGCAAGTATGTGCTAATCGGTGTTGTCATTGATGTCAACATCTGTGTGTTATCATTGGTGTCAACTGTATCTTCTAATGTTGTTGTTGTTGATTGATTAAGTTATTGTATTAAGGTGATTTGAAAGACTTGTAGAAGTGCTAATGATGTCAGTATATTTCTCTTGTTGATGGATTTCCAAGTGCTTTTGAGAAAATTTGATAAATACTTAAGATAGTGGTGTGAAGAAGTATTCTGGCTTATAGGATATTGTCCAAGTTTTTGCTCCGCATTTCTCCTGTATTGAAGATTGGAGTGTGAGGTTTGAATATGTTTTAGAGAAGTGGTTCAAGATGTTAGATCCATAATTTGATGGTCCAGAATGTTGTGTCTTGAAAGTTATATTCACCAGTTTGAAGACTGTGCCTGGCAGTGTTTGTAGTGTGACTGGGAGAAAGTATTTTGCTCTGCATTTCTCCGTAGTTTAGTTTTTAGTCTTGCGGTTTTGGATGAGTGTTCATAAGGTCAATATCCATGTTCTATCCAAAGGACTTGTGATTGGATGCTCCAGAATGTAGTTTTAATGAGTAGTAGAGCTCAGTAGTGTTGGTTATGAGCAATCTGCGAACTTTCTTCAAGTGAGATTTGTTTTAGCTAGATTTGTCAGCTCCCATGTGATTTCATGTTGTTCGTCGATGTTTATAGATCGTGTTGAAGGCTTGTGCTTTGTCCGCAAGTTATGGTTGTGTTCTTGGAAGCATGTGCCTAAAGATCCTAGTGTCAACACTAGTTTTAGCCGACCTGGTTGTTTACACTCTTTGCGGATGTGCTTCATGGATTGAGGAAGTATGTTGAAGCATGTGAAGATGTATTTAGGTCCAAGATAATCTATGAAGTGTTTTATCTTCATTCCTTTGCTCCATGAGAATTGTTTAGGTCCAAACCTAATTTGAATTATGTATACTTGCTGACCTAGAAGTTTGTTTCAAAGATGTAGAATGCATTGCTGACCTTGGTGAATGTTTCAAGGTTGATGATTGATATAAATAAGTGTAAAGAATTCGTGTGTAGGTGAGCAAGTGCAAAGATGAGGTTGTGTGTGTTGTGAGTTTGAATAAAAGGTAGCAAGGACTTTCATGTGGTAGAAGACCTAATGCAGTGAGCATAAGTCATCTATAATTTTCAAAGAGGCTGCAAATTAGATGATGTTTGTTGTGCTTCATTGGAATTGAACTCAGGCATGTGGTAGATGCTATCATATTAGTTCACGACAGTGATCCACCCCTTTTGGCAGTGAGCCCTTATGGTAGTGAGCATTTCTTTGGGCAGTGAGCCTTTTGTAATCCGGTATTGTTATTCATAATATATTGTGACCTAACACTCACTGTGGTTTTTCCCTTTTTGGGTTTTCCACGTAAAGCTTCTGGTGTTCATGTGCTATGCTTTGTGGTTGTACTTTCTATGTTTGATTTTCTTTACTGTTATTGAATGTGGCAAATGGATTAATGGTTTGAAAGAATACTGATTTACTTCCCCCTCTCAGTATTCTAGGTGTTCAACAGATTGAGCAATTTTTATATCACAGACATAACTGTAAATTCTAAATCATTTAAGTAAAAATTTAGGGTGTCTAAATCTAATACAACATCAATGCATATGGATGTTAGGATTAAAATCATAACTTGAATTTATTTACCACTAGTCTTGATGAATTTTAATGTATTGTCCATTGGTGCAAAGATTGATTTATCTTGTTGCCACTCAATTAAACATATGTTTTGTATTAAAATCTCTAAATCTTAATTCATTTCTAATCATAATTTAATGTAATCCAACAACCATTTCTATGGAATTTTTGATAAAACTCTCAACTTTTGTTGATTCATCATTGGTTAATGAATTAGTATGTTGACCATTAGTGGGAAGTTTGTTATGTCTTCTCACCACTCTTTTAGGCTTATTTTTTTTATTAAGATATCTCTCCTTATTCATGTCTAAGCCACAAGAAAAACATTAGAAACCTATAGAATGAGTTCTTTGATATGTCAAACAAAGCTTCAACTTTGACATTTTATAATAGAGATATATTTGTTCCATTATATTTAGATATATTAATTTTGATTTGACTAGATCTATGAATACTTGAAAATCTACAATATAATATATTTTTACTCTTGAATTAAAAATAATTTCTTTATTGAGCAAATTATGATATACAATTACCTTATCTTCCACTAAAACATAACATAAAACAACTATTAATTCATATTTTAAAAAATGTCACCAACCCTACTTTTTCATGTCAATTAAATTTAACTAAAACTAAACATATCAAAATTTATCACCAATAATGTCTTTATTATCACCTTACTGAAGAACACATTAATGGCATAATGAATAAACTCTTCGAATGAGATAAGTTTATAAAACTAGCACTTACACTAGAAGGAGGTGCAATGGTTATGCCAATTGTGATTTATATACAATGCCTTGTAAATTTTAAATCAACATTGAGTCAATAGAGAAGCCTAGAATTTTATAAGAGATCTTGAAAAATCTTTATTAACTTGCTAATATGAGATAAAGTCTCAAAATAAAATAATTATATTTGAATAACTACTCGACAAGGGTTCTCAATGGAGCATAAATGTCATCTATCATTCAAAAATTAAATCATTAATAAGTAATTGTTCTTCTACTTTAATGGATAGAGGTTTGGATTTTTTTTAGTTCACTCGTAGGGGTGGTTGTTTCCCTGGTGGAGTGGATTTATAGAGTTAAGATTTTGAGTGTGAATGTAGGTATTTATCAAGTGTTGAATAACATTTAATCAAATTTGAGGACATAAATTGACTCTTCATCTTAATTTGTATTCTACTATAAGAGACACAAGTTCTCCCCAATAGGACAAAAGAATTACAAAAAATAAGTTTAACACAAACATTAAAGCAATGTCATTCAATATTTTCAAAGATCACTAAATCTATGAATGAAATTAATATAGGAAATTGAAAAGGGTGCATCGATATTTGGCATATTAGAGATTTGGATAACATCCACAAGACCTACCCTTAAATTGATTCTAAAGTTATTTTTTGAGAGAAATATTAAAATAAAACATTACATCTGAAGGTACAAAGATAGGCCCAACAAGGGCAAGGATAGGCACATATGCCACTAAGTAGTTGCCAAATAAATCAAATACCATGAGGTATCTATGCAGATGTACAAGCATAAAACATGAGTTATGAAAGCAATATGCAAATAAAAGACCACATCAGAAACCACGTAATGCTCCATATGTGGCAAACTACTGGCAAGGGAACCCCAACATCACCCCAAGATACTTGCCAAAGGACCGGTAGAAAAGACCGGCAGTCATAAATACATTCGACTTACCTGAGAAAATGCCCGTTAAGAGGGCAGGGAAGGACACGAGTTTGTCCATTCTAGATTTGCATATCATAAATGCAAAGATTCAAAATCTTAGCCTGCTTACCAACTCCCCCTCTAGGTCTACATAGGCAACCACACCTAGCCCCAACACCACCCAGATCAACACCCATCCCACTCAATCTTCCAAAACCACCACCAACACAATTACCCACATGACTTCCACCACCCAGCGCTCTATCAACAACACCACCGTGCCTCAAACAACAACTCCATCAAGGACTTCCTCTACACCTCCTCCTATGCTTCCACCCTGGTAACACCAAGGCCACCTCCAGTTCTGGATTCATCTTCCAAGCTAGCAATGGCACCATTGCCATTACCAAAACCCCAGATGCTTGGCCAAAATACACCAGTACACCACTAGTAGAGTCCTCACCGATGCCTCCTATAGGGCCCAAGCTCCATTGACACCACAACAAACTCCATCAGAGCCCTAGCAAAACCTTTACGAAAGAAAAATAATTGCTATAACACCAGAGACAACATTAAGACTACACGTCTGAGCCACTAAATAAGCTCTGCTTTTGTCAGATGCAAGCCCAAAGAGGGCAGAAATGCCATCCATGGTGCTAAACCAAAATAACTCCAGAACCTCAAGCTCCTCTGGACCTCGAGAGCCTACAAAAATAGTAAGTCTCCAAACACATTACAGGGCTCCTACCAACTGCACCATCACCTCCTTCAAGCCTAATACATTCCACCATTGCTAGCACTCCCATCGGTGCCCCTCCCAAATTCCATTAGGGTCTCTTCCATGTCCAGATCCTCCTTCCCATGACAACATATTTACCCTTTCCTAACCCACCTCTAACTCGAATGACAGATCCAACTCTTCATGCCTCTTAGTGATGCATTCATCCCTTTGCCTCCACCAGGCACTACCACGAGGCCACCACACATCCCTCTACATCCAAGAGCTATCAAAGGTCAACCAAAGTAGCGCCCCTAGGAAAACCTTAATCAGAGCCACCACGTGCCATTATACTATGAGAATAAACCAAATATTCTCCCTATACATCCTTCCAACATTGCCTTCTCCAGGCACCACTAGCCACCTTGAGCTCTTCCAATGGTACCTCTTATAGGCATCACCAACCTGCAATGTCCTAACATCTTCTCCCAGACTGTAGCCTTCGAGACATAGCCATCTTAAACGTTCTCCACACTATAGTAGTCTCATTCAAAAATCAGCTCCTCAACTCACCACTCTAAATAATGAGACTGGATGCTTGTTCCAATCCACCAAGGCATGCACTACACCAACATCACAGCTAATATTGCAACCTTAAACATAGACATCGCTCCTCAGTCCGCTACATAAGACTGCAGCCACTCCCTCAAGACCACTTCCAACACCCTCATCTCCACTAAGCCACAAAAAAACTACACAAAAAACCACCAAGACCCCATCCAGTACCTCCACTAAAATTTCTACACAAAAAACTACTGCTAGCACCACTTGCAAATCCAGATGCTCCACTAAAACCACCATTAACACCTTATAGCATATGGGTCTTCCTCATCCGGGTCATCTCCATCTCCATCCTCCTCATCGTTGGTCTCATTGCTGCTCCTACTCCCGTTGCTCTCCATCCACTTTGACCCTATGACTGAGTGTAAAATTTCTTTTATTCCTATGGGGAGCATGTTAATAAAATTGATTCTAAAGTTGAAGCAAATTAATATGCCATGTTACATTTTGATACATTTGATGTCCACCAAATGTGACAACCTAGTGGTAATTTCCCTATGAAATAAACAAAGGTGAGCTTGAGCTCCATTCACATGTTGAAAATGGAATCTTTGAGCATAATAGGTTCCATTGCTCAATTTTTTTAGTTGCAATGAAATCATATTTATACCACCAAATTGGTGTGCCCAATTTATCATGAGAAAATGGAATAAATTAGATCTTTACAATGATAATATTGTGAAATTTTACACCATGAAAGAACATAGTCAAAAAAGATGCAAGCAACCTCTAAGGAGGGTTGCTTCTAAAATGAAGTAAAGTGAGAATGAGCAGTAAGTGATAAGTGGAACATAGAATAGGGAAAGGGATGAGGTGGATGTCCACATTGAAATTGATCAATGGACAAGAGAAACATGAAAGAAAGGCTAGTGAGAATGGAACCTTTAACCCTACCAACAAATGAGTGCTAAAGTTGTGAGTCAAGCATGACAATAGTGGAACATATAGATATTGCTGCTTACCGTGCTCTATGCAGATCATAAGCAATATTTGAACAACTATGATTAGCATAGGAGGGTTCTAACAAGGGAAGGGCTTTCCATCTCACCCAAACACAAGTTTGCTACTACTTGTTTGCCATGTAAATTGAGACATTTATGCCATGTCTTGAAGTCGTTTGATAATTGGTTACAAACCAATGGAAGGGAAGGAAAGCAAGCATTGTAAAGCATATCTATAGATGATGAACGATAGAGAACTATGTTAGTGTAAATATTTATTTTGCATACACTATAGTCTTAAGCCTAGTTAGGTGTCCACTTTATGCATCCTTGACACATGCCTCATTGAGGTGTCAAGGTTGTTGGGTGACTCGATAGAGGTGTTGATGAGTTTCCAACCAGCTAGCCACCTCACGCTAGTTTCTTGGGAGGCAACTCGCCACCACTCATGGTTGAGGAGTCCTTTCCTCAACTCACGACTTCCTTCTCCATGCCTATTTGTACTCACCTTTGGGCTAATGATTATTGCCGACTTCATCTATTTTTATGTTGTGTTATGTTGTGTTTACATTATGTGCTTGTGTTTTCATCTTCATGTTCATTTGGGAATCCTTTATGGTATCAGAGTAGGAGCTAGAGGTGGACATACCGTACGATCATTGTTTTAATTTCATTGAAATTGTGTTATTTCTCTATTTATGTGTGCTCTCTAAGTGTTTTCTAACAATCTAGAGATGCTGAGAGGGCTTGTGGTGTTGACGGTCGGTTGTAGAGCTGAGAGTTTACTATGTCGAAGAAGGGTCCGGTCATGGTAGAAAGTGGCGTTGCAAATATCACTAGGCATTTTGGACACAACATGCATCCACAGGCAGGGTCGAGAGCAAGGCTTTAAAAGCCCAATTTTTTTTCTACCTGAAGCCATCCTTTCTCCTAAGGCACAGCAAGGTTTGAAAACCCCAGGCCAAACCCCAAGCCGTGAGGTACCACGTAGGGCCCAGCCTCTTCCAACGATGGGGTATAGGGAGAGTCGTGAGGCCTCTGTCTCAACATCCATTCGGCACGCCTCTCACCCAACATTCAACTTTTACCATCCAATGATGATCATCAAAATTTAGCCCAAAATCCTTGATAAATCACTATTCATAGCTCTAAAAGACAAAAAGTTGACCTCATCAAGATTTAGACTGGGGCTTATGTCAGCGGGGAGGGGGGGAGGGGGGCACCAAATTTTTTAGCCCTTGGTCATATGGAGTTTTATCCCTTTGTCACGCATAGCCAAAAGGGGCTTATTTTTTCACCAAAAATTTTCCTCAATATCTCTGAATCAGTTTATCAAAATTCTTCCAAGTCATTTGGGAAATTGTTTTTGTAAAAGGCAATTTTCTTAATGTGTTTTTTTCAAGCAAGGCAAAAATTTCAAAGCTTGCTAACTTTTTCTTGGTAACTCAGATTCGAGAGCTGTTTTTTGCAAAAGTGCTTTATTTTTCACCACAAATCCATTGGTCACATTTCCTCACTAAAATTATAAAGTGTCATTTTATTAGCCAATTGGGCTAGTTTAAAGCGCTAACTTTACAAAGTGTCATATTTAGCGGGGACAAATAATCAAAGGGGGGTGTTGTGTGTGTTCACTTTCACACTTTATTATGTTGTGTTCCTTTCCACTTCCACACTTCTACTTTCTTTTATTTCCACATTTCTACACAACTTGCAACAAACTAAAGTATTTTCTATGGATTCTAATGTAACAATATCACCCCTAACACCTTTTAACTATCACGATTGGAAGTTATAACTAATAATTGTACTTAAGAACAAAGGATTGTTTTGGATGACTATGGGAACAGAAAAAGAACCTAATGCAGATAAGGACAAAGAAAAGTATTCCAATAAGTGTGACCACGCCTTTGTCTTTTTATGTTTAAACTTGTCTCCTAAATTGCTATTCCATGTTGAGGCCTTGAAAACACCCAACAAAGTTTGGGAAGCCCTCAAAAAGCTATTTGGGAAAGTTGATGAACTTAAGAGTCATGAGTTGGAAAATAAACTCATAGGTCTTAATCCTAGGAATTTCACAACTCGAGAGGACTACTTCACCAAATTTAAATCTTTAAGGTTGCAATTAAAATATTGTGGAATAGACAAGAAAGAGGATCGGTTAGTTCTCTCTATACTATCCAAATTAGGTCCAAAACTTTTAGAGTTTGTCTCAAATTTCTACTCTACTAAACAGGCTCTTGGAACCTCATGGTCAATGCCCACACTTGATAACTTTATTGCCAACCTCACAAGGGAGCAAGACAAGTTAATTCAAATGGGCACATTGAAGTCAACAAAACCTCAAGCCCTAATTGTGGGTAATGAGAAGCAAAAAACTTCAAAAGGGAAAAAAAGAACACTAAGAAGGACAAGGAAGCTAAGAAATAACACAAGTCTGACAACTTCAAAAATGACAACTTTTCTCAACAAGGGAAACCTACTAAAAAAAAGTTAAGTGTGCCTTTTGTAAAAAATCTGGGCACAATGAACATCAATGCATGAGGAAATAAATCGAGCACCTCTCTCGTATTCTCAAGAAGAATAATATAGGGCTACCTGATTCGTCAAAGCATCTTCATCAACCCAAGAAAATACTAAGGCAAAAGAGAAATAAAAAGGCAAATCCTTAGTTGCTACAACATCTTCATCTCCATCATGGATGATATACTCAAGTGCCTCGCACCATATGGGTTCTTCACAAGTTATTTTTTCATCCTTAAAGCCATCCAATATATCCACAATCACCTTGGGTGATGATACTCTAGCTTTGGTCAAAGGGATAGGGTCTATTGAAGTTGAAGGAGGAATATTTTCAAATGTTCTAAGTGTTCCTTTGAACTATCAACTAATCTCCTTTTAGTGTATTAGATAACTCATCTAGGGAAGGGCATGAGAGTTCATTTCTCTCCAAATTCAGTTGAGATCAGAGAATTACAAAGCAATAAGTTGGTAGCTATAAGGGAGGAAAATTACCAATCCAGGTTGTATACCTTCTCCAATTTTACCATTGATATTTTTCCCAAAGCATTGCCAACTCATTCAGATGGAATTAGAAATTATGGCGTGAGTGGTTTGGCCACCTTAACCAACGCTACCTTGAGCAACTATGTCAGCATGATATGGTCATGGGGTTTCCTGGAGTTAAATTTTCTAAAGGTCTTTGTGAGGGTTGTGCCCTTGGTAAGCATCCTAAAGACAAATTCGACAAAGGAAAATCATGGAGGGAAACACAAGTCTTGGAGCTCGTACACATTGATGTTTCAGGGGCTTTTCCCCGTCCATCTTTTACAATGGCTAAGTACGTTCTTACCTTTATAGATGCTTTCTCTAGATTCACATGGGTCTACTTCCTTAGGCATAAATCTAAAGTCTTCGATTCCTTTCAAGACTTCGAATCTCTTGCTGAGAAATAGTCAGGGAAAGTCATCAAGGTTCTCTGAACTTATAATGGGGGTGAGTATTTCAACAACCATTTTGAGCAATTCTACATAGAAGAGGGGATAGATTTGCAGTGCACAATTCCTTATACCCCCCAACAAAATGGTGTTGCTGAACGTAAGAATAGATCCTTAAAAGAGATGGCTAATTGTATGATTCACTCTAAGGGCCTACAACCATAGTATTGGGAAGAAGCAGTCAAGTGCGTATTTTATATTCAGAATAGAGTTCCTCACAAAGTCTTGAAGGGTATCACTCGGTTTGAAGCTTGGAAAGGAAGGAAACTAGCAGTTTCTCATTTCAAGGTCTTTAGATCTCTTGTCATGGCATGTATACCAAAAGAGAATCATAAGGAAATGGATCCATAATCCAGACCTTAAATATTTGTTGGTTATCTAGATGGCATGAAAGGTTATTGCCTACTCCACCAAACAACACATGAGTTGTTTATTGAGAGAAGTGTTAAGTTTCAGGAAATTCCTCTTGACTCTATACTTGACATTTCTCATCATATTGTGGACTCACCAAATCCTAATAATTATTCTAATGATTTAGATCATTCATAGAAGATTCTTGAGGCGGAGTATTCTTCTTCTTCCAGTTATGATAGTGAGGATAGTGATGAGGGTTAATCTTCATCCAATTCTTAGATTGCTTTGGAAGTTGATATTTCCACACTGAACTCACCCATATCTTGAGCTCTATTGTCACTTCATAGGGTAAATACATGGGTACACGTTTTAGTAGATGGAAAATAGATTCAGTTAGATTTTTAGGGGGACCACATGCCTTCTTTGCCTCGGCTTCTGATCTGTAAAGATTTGAAAAGGCATCAGGCATATTTGAGTGGGATATTGCTATGGATGAGGAATATGATTCCTTAATCCGAAATCACACTTGGAATTTGACTTCTCTTCCTAAGGGAAGAAAAATAGTTTGATGTAGATGGATATATCAAACTAAGTTTGCAGCAAATGGGTTAGTTGATAAGTACAAAGCATGATTGGTTGCCAAAGGATTTTCACAAGTTGCTAGCATTGACTATACAAATACCTTTGCACCCTTTTCTAAGATGACTTTGATTCAACTCACACTTGCTATAGATACAACACATGGATGACCTATGCATCAGATGGATGTGAAGAGTGCATTTCTTAATGGAGACCTTAAGGAGGAAATTTACATGGACCAACCACTAGGGTTTGTTTAGGATTCATCCTTAGTTTGTAGACTTAGGGAATCTCTCTATGGCCTCAAACAAGCCCCTAGGGCTTGATATGCCAAGATGGATACCTACCTCCTAGCTTAAGGTTTTACTAGATTCCATTCATAGCCTAATGTGTATCTATTGCAATAGGATAATTCAGTTTTGATACTAGTTCTTTTGATGATCTTTTGATCACTGGAAGTACTTCATCTGCCATTGCAACAGTGAAGTTAGCTTCTCAAGATAGATTTGACATGATTGACTTGGGTTTATTGCATTATTTCCTTGGCATTGAGATTTCATAATCTAATTCAGGGATCACTCTTGCACAACATAAGTATGATCTTGATTTACTTGCATAGTTTCACATGACTACCTACAAACCATCTCTGACTCCCTTTCTATCTGGAGTCAAGCTTGATGCTTCCTGTACTACATCATTGGTCGATGCTACTTTGTATCAATAACTTGTTGGCAGTCTCATCTATTTGACCCATACCGGCCCCGACATTTCATATGCAGTTGGCATGGTTTCAAGATTCATGCAGGAACCTCATTAGCTGCACTAGAAAGTAGCTAAGAGAATCCTTCGCTACCTTTAGGGTACTCTCAGGTTTTGGATTCATTACCGAGTTGGTTCATAGGTTAACTTGGTTGATTTTATAGATTCAGATTGGGCTGGTGATACTAAGAATCACAAGTCCACTTTAGGGTACCTACAATTTTTTACTTGGTTCAGGTCCTATCAGTTGGTCTAGCAAGATGTAGAATGTGATTTCTTTATCATCCATAGAGGCAAAGTATAGTGGAGTTGTTAACGTAGCTACTAAGGCATATATGACTTTAGGGCATTCTTTTTGAGTTTGGTATTTCTTTCCAACAACCCACTGTCATCTATTGTGACAACCGGAGCACCATTCATATATGCAGGAATCTAGTTCAACATCAATGAACCAAACACATAGAGATTCATATGAATTATGTTCAAGATATTGTTCATGGTCAGATCATTGACTTAGTCTTTTACCAGTCTTCAGAGCAGGTTTCTAATTTTTTCACTGAACCATTTACTAAGAGCAAGTTCGTTCATCCATGAGCTCTTCTTGGGGTGCAGTCTACATTAGCAACAACATCATCTTCGGGGGTCTTTCTATCCTTCTTCACTTTCTTTTCTCTCTTTTGGAGGGTAGTTTTTCCCACTAGGTTTTCTACCTTTCTCTGTTTATGAGAGATTGCATTGTACTTGGATACCTCATCAGGCCTAGTTTTCGATAGCCAATTTTATATCTTTGCATTGTACATGGGTACCTCACCAAGCCTAGTAGCCGAGAACCATTTCTATTGTGCCCACCTAAGCTATGCTTAAGGGGGTTTTGGTGTATATATTTATTTTGCATAAACTATAAGCTTAAGCCTAGTCAGGCATCCACTTTATGCATCCTTGACACATGCCTCGTTGAGGTGTCAAGGTTGTTGGGTGACTTGGTAGAGGTGTTGATGAGTTACCAAACAACTAGCAACCTTATGCTAGTTTCTTGGGAGGTAACTCACTACCACTCATGGTTGAGGAGTCCTTTCCTCAACTCACGACTTCCTTCTCCATGCCTATTTGTAATCACCTTTGGGCTAATGATTATTGCCAACTTCATCTATTTCTATGTTGTGTTTATCTTCTGGGGTTGTGTTTTTGTCTTCTTGTTCATTTGGGAATCCTTTAAACTAGATATTAGATAGTAGGGGAACAAGTGCATGTAGGGCCATAGTAATGGATAAAATTGTTAATGAGAAGCCATAAATTTTGTTCATTGTAAGATTATAGAAAGAACCAAAAGGAAGCTCCATGATACAAAGTCACAAAGAAATTTATTAATCACCCTCTATATGTCTTCCAAAATATGCATGAGATCTTATGTTTCTAAGCTTCCTTTATATGTAGTCCAATGGTAGTGGAAGCTGGGAGGTGAATAAAAGGCAAAGAGGAAAAAAATAAGTTGTAGGAAAGGATCAAATATATGATCTCTCATGATGGCATTGCAATAACTCCCCAATTGCACTAATTAAACCTAGAGACTACACTTCTAGGCCAAACAATGATGTACACTTGGTGGTACATTCTTGATGTATGAAAAAGTAACCTAATTTTTTGAGTATTTAATACAAACACCTAGGTTAATGAGATCATGGTGCAAAAGATGGAAAGGACCATAACCTAAAAATATACCTATGAATCTAACATAAGACTTCAAATTCTCATTTGGAAGAGCAAAATGTCTTCCCCTAAAAATAGGAAAGATATCATACAATAGTGAGCTAGAAATTAGGAATTGTTTGAATAATGTCATTATGCTTCTCATAAATAGGATGATGTATCTCATTATACTCTTGCTCCACCTCCAGCACTTAGTTACATACTTCCTCATTAGAAGTATTCAATTTACAATAACAACATATTAGAATAGGAGAAACCTTACTCAAATTGAATATAGAATTGGATATGCTCAATTGATAAACTAGTGAAAATTTATCAAAAAATTGTGCCATCTAAATAGAAATACTTCACTTTGCAAGAAAAATTTACCAAATAATCAAAAGGATATTCCATAAATAAAAATAAACCATCCCACGCTATTTTTTTTTTTTATTTTCCTACTTTTTAAAGCTAGATTATTGAATTTCCTAAAGCTTCTTAGTTATCAAAATGAGTTTGCTATCAATATTAACCTCTTCCACCTTTTCCCTTTTAGATTTTGCCCACCATACTTAGCAAGAATTCCTTAATACCTTCCGCTTGGCAAAATTCACTAAAAATGATGGGATGCACAAAACAAAATCGTAGTCTATCAATAAAGTGCAAGAGTGCAGCAAGACCATTTAATTTTGATCTATGCTCCATCCTAATGAAATAAAATTCCTATAATCCAAAGCTTGTAATATGCATGCCTGCTTGAACTGAAACAAGGCCCTTAATCTAAAAAGGCTAGTCTACAATGATAAGAAACATATTTACTAGAAACCGCACCTTAGTGTGCAATGGGTATGCCGAAAATGGATGTGGAAAGGAGTTTTATGTGGATAAAAGAAAACATTATTTTGCATATGGGAAACTTAAAGTATACATAGTTTATAAAATTGAGTTGGGAAGAGCAATAAATAAGGGTGGAATATTTGTAAGAGTAGTAAACAAGATTTTTTTATTTTTTTGTAATATTAGTATTCTCAAAAAGAGGGTATATAGAATATTTTCATTAATTAAAATTTTGATTTGTTGAATCATGGTCATCATTTGAACATTTAAACCATGTAATGATGTGTGTTGTTGTTCTATAGTGGTAAGTAAAGTTTGAGTAGATAATTTGGACCAACACATACCAAGCTCCACTGTTTACATTGTAAATATACCATAGCCTAATCTTTAATGTAGGGTTTTCCATTGGAATTCTTGACCATAACCTCAAGTTTATCACACAACATAACACTTTTGTCACTATGTTTATGCAGTTAAGCTTAGTTTTATAATCCCATGATGGGTAATGAGTTTGTGTTTTAGAAAATGTCTTCAATTGTGATGGGTGGTAAAGGTAAAATTTAGAAATTATTATTCATCGGAAGGTTATGCATGTACCCATGTTCTCTACTTGAAATTGAAAGGTACTCTCTCTCTCTCTCTCTATATATATATATATACATACATATATATATATACATACATATATATATATACATACATACATATATATATATACATACATACATATATATATACATACATACATATATATATATATATATCTTTGTCTCCCTCTCTAGCTCTCTATTTCTTTTTATCTCTCTATCTCTATTTCCCTCCTCTCTCTCTCTCTCTCCACATAACTTAATTATAGAAAAAAATCAAGTTAATGTCCAATTAAAATGAAATATGCATGTTCTAAAGAATTGTCAATACTATTTGGTAACTGGGATGGTAATTATTTGAAACCATAGTGTATGTTTAAAATATATTGGAAATTCATATTTTCTTAATAATATTTATTTTTATATTTTTTATTTCAATTATATAATATAGTTTCATTAGATATTTTAAATATAATATAGTTTTGCACCTTAGTGTGTAATGGGTACGCTGAGATAGCATGCAGATAAAAGTAATTAGTGGTTTCTTAAGAAGAGAGCATATCATTTTGTTGCTTGTGAATGGTTGTTGTCCATCCATCATTTGAACATTGAAAGAATGTAGTGATATATGTTGACATGCATGCAAGTAAAGTTGTTTTTGAATAGTAGTGGGTAAAAGTAGGTATGCTTGTAAAGTTATTTTTTATTTCAATCAATTATAAATGCAAGTGATAGTAACCGTTACTAGTCATCTTCTTATTTCCCAAGCATGTTGAGCCCATCTAGTTGAAATGGCAGGCCTAGGTATAGACTTGACAAGACTTCCCATTCATTAGTACTATCTTCTTGCAACATTGCATGTCCCCAATTAGAAGGATTTTCATCATCATTATCTATCAATGGATCTAGAGATGTAGCATTCTTTCCATTTGTTGGACTTTCGAGATGTAAATGTCTATTTTTGAGCCTCTTCAATAAGTGACATTGTTTCCCATGATATTAGTCACGCCATGTATGAATCAATGAATCCATGAGATGAGATGTTGCACTATTAGAGATAGCTACACTTTACTGTGCAATGGGTACACATGTCATCTTTTCTAGATGTATGCTTTGTACCACTACCAATGCTTGATTGTACATTAGTCATAATTTTTTTATATAATTTCTATTTCATTTACATTGCACACATGTCATCATTATAAATTTCACTAATCATTCTATTTCCTAATGATATGGATTCATATATTCATTATTTTCTAATGCTATGGATTTATATATTAACTATAACATTTGAAAGTTATACAATTTAATTATAATTATTAATTATTGTAAAACACTAATTCTATTAAGAAAATAGATTATAATTTTATTTATTCATATAAAACCTACTCTCATGTCATACTAATTCTATGTCCATTACAACATGTAATTCATGTGAATGCTAGAAAACAGATAGTGTATCCATTGTAGATAATATTATTTAAATGATTTAGAAGACCAATGAAGGGAAATAATTAATAATGTCACGCACAAGATGTCACTGTCTTTTTATGTGGATGCAAAACATCCTTCTAAAATGATTTAGGAAAAATTCCAAACTTTCTTTAAGGCAACTACATTGTCTTAGATGTATAAAGGTTATAGGTGATGCTCACATGTAAGATATCAATTGGTTCCATTTTTATTAATTCATTACAATGCCACATAATCATTATTGAATCATGGCATATTTGGACTACATAGACCTAATCTTTGTAATAAAATTTGTTGATCTAAAATACATGTAACCTTATTTATGAAAGGAAGCTAGGTGTGCGGAAATCGCTTCCTACACTAATCTAATGAGGAGAGAAAAGTGCAAATTTATTTTAATCTTTACAGTTACAACAATGTTAACATAATAATGGAGATATTGTAGCAAGCACATATAAACATAAATGAGATAGAAGAGAGAGACACAAGATATACGTAGGGAAAACCCTTATCGGGTGAAAAACCCCACACTCCAAAACCTACACAATGTATTATCAAAACTAAAATGGTTTACAATACACTTGCAATGCAAGCTCAGGAGTCTTCAACACTTGTATTTGGAAATAAACTGACAACATAACAATAACTATCAATCACATAATACATCTCCTCTCCAAGGCACCTGTTTATATAGAAAATACAAGGCAAAAATAGCTTTATCTTGAGATGGGCGTCCAACATGGCCTCATGGCCCAAAACCCATGCCTATGGATACTTGTCCAACACTGTAGGATGTTCCTGACACTTGTCAAGTCACCCCATCCCAAAGAGGTCACCTATTCCCAAGATGGGTAATGATAGATACTCTTACGACACTTATAACTATCATATAATCTGTTATAGCTGTCATATCTTACAGCTATAAGAGAATCTATCATACATAAGCTATAAATAGCATATTCTCTTACAACGTGTCATAAACCTCATTGGGACACCCAAAGATGCCTTCTTCCAAGATGCCTTGTGACAACAGTTCGTAGTGACCATAGAATAAGTGTCATAGATTTTGTCATAGGAATCTATCATAACCATTTCGGTCAAGATTCACTTACACACTAGTCAAGATGTCGACACATGGTAGAAAACCTCTACCACACAAAAGGGATTCCTATCTCCACATGGAGTGAGTTGACAATCCTAGTCATCTTATAAGTGGAGTGACAACTCATCGTGCCACTTCACATTAAATGACAAAACATGATGTGCAACAAAATTACAACATAGGCTAAGTAAATAAATTACAATACAATAATAAATGCAAGGAATTACCAAGGTTGAGACATATTAATTCCCAACATTCTCTCACTTGTTGAACACCTTGTAAGAGCCAATAGAAATAATAGGATTTAACTGCTATAGGCCAAGAGGCCCATAGACTTTGAACACCATCTAAACTTCTCTGTGCCCACTGGTTTCGTTAATGCATCTGTAACATTCTTCAAAGTATCTACCTTCTCCAAATTCACCTTCCCATCCTCTACCATGTCTCACATGAAGTGAAACTTTACATCAATATGCTTTATTCTGGCATGGAAAGTTAGATTCTTCGCTAGGCAAATCACACTCTAACTGTCACAACAAATCGTAATCTGTCCTGCATCAACACCAATATTTGAACACAATCTCTTAAGCCAAATGGCTTCCTTGCAAGCATGAGTTGCTGCCATATACTCAGCTTCTGTCATGGGCAAAGAAACCACAAGTTGTCGCTTACTCATCCAACTAATTGCACCATCGAACATAGTGAAAACATAGGCACTAGTGGATCTCTTGCTGTCAATGTCACCTGCCCAATTAGAATCCACGAATACAAACTAAATGTAGAAGTCATGTAGCATTACCATGATAGCATATGGAATACTCAGAAGTACCCCTCAAATATTTGAACACTCGCTTAACTGCATCCCAATGTACCCATCCAGGATTATCCATAAATCGACTAAGGACTCCCACTGCTTGGGCAATGTCTGGTCTTCTGCAGACCATAGCATACATCAAACTGCCAACAACACTAGCATAAGGTACTCTGCTCATGTCCTCCACCTCACTAGGAGATTTTGGACAATCATTAATAGACAACTTTGTCCCCAATGAAACAGGAACACACAATGGTCTACAATCTTCCATGCTGAACCTATCCAGCACAGTCTTCACATACTTACTCTGGCTTAACCAAAGTTTTCTGTTAGCTCTGTCTCTTTTGATTTCCATTCCTAGAATGTACCTGGCTACCCCTAGATTTTTCATCTCAAACTGTGCTGACAACTGAGACTCCAAATAAAAAATCATATTTGTACCATTCCCAATCAACAACATATCATCAACATACAATGCAATAATGAGAATACGATCATTGTCAAACTTGTAATACACACAATGATCAAATTTTGATCTCAAAAATCCATTGGACAACACAAAGGCATCAAATTTCATATACCACATTCTAGGAGACTACTTCAAACCATAAAAAGACTTTAACTTGCAAACCAAATTTTCTTTACCTTTCTCTATGTAATGCTCTGGTTGTGACATGTAAATCTTTTCCTCCAAATCACCATGAAGGAATGTTGTCTTCACATCCATCTGTTCTACCTCTAAGTCAAAAGCAGTTGCAAGAGATAACAAGAACTGAATGGATGTCAGCTTTGCAACGGGAGAGAAAATTTCACCATAATCAATTCCCTCCACTTGTGAGTACCCATTCACAATCAATCTAGCCTTGTACTTTTCAACACTACCATCTGCACCAAATTTCTTCTTGAACACCCATTTGCATCCAACAGGTTTCTGTCCTTTAGGCAAAGGTACCCAGTCCCATGTTTCATTCTTTTCCAAAGAAGCGATTTCATCTTCCATGGCCTCCTTCCAGGAACCTGCATCTTTCATGCCCATAGCCTCTTTCACAATTCTAGGCTCATCAGTGTTAGTAAGTAAAGCAAAAGCACAACTAGAATCAAGTAATGAATAACCAAACCTATTAGGTTGCTTTCTTGTTCGTGTAGACCTCCTCAATGGCTGAGGTTGAGGTTCTGCTTCTTCTAAGCTTTCAGAGCTGCTAGAGCTCTCCTCATCATCAGGTCTCACACGGTCTGTCAATTCAGTCTTCTTAGGGGTAGAAGGAAACTAAACCACATCTTCTTTCTTTTCTATCTATTTTGGTTGTAGAACAACAGAAGAAGGTGTTAGCTCTCTAAAGATAACACTTCTGCTATACAACACTTTTTCAGCCACAGGATCCCAAAGCTTGTATCCTTTCAAACCGACACCATAGCCAATGAAAATATACTTAACAACCTTGTTCTCCAATTTAGACCATTTCTCCCTAGGGACATGTGCATATGCCTCACAACCAAAAACACGAAGATGTCTAACTGAAGGCTTCTTATCAGACCACACATTCATAGGTGTCTTACCAACAAGAGCTGATGTAAGAGACCTGTTTACCAGGTAGCAAGCAGTGGCTATAGCTTCAGCCCAAAAATTTTGTTTGAGGCTTGCTCCACTAAGCATACTCCTAGCCTTCTCCATCAGTGTCATTTTCATACTCTTTGCAACTCCATTTTGCTACGGGATATATGGAGTTGTCTTATGTCTTTCAATCCCTTTCTCTTTACAGAACTTATCGAACTCTACCGAACAAAAGTCACCACCGTTGTCAGTTCTCAAACACTTAATCTTTTTACTAGTCTGATTTTCAGCAAAGGCTTTAAACTCTTTAAACTGACTAAAGACTTCAGTCTTGCTTCCGATAAAATAAACCCATGTCCTTCTACTATAATCATCTATGAAAGATACAAAATATACAAATTTGGAAATCGAAGGAACATTAACAGGACCAAACACATCAGAATAAATAAGATCCAATACACCAGAATACTTGTGAGAACTATAGTAAAACTGAACACGATTTTGCTTTCCATATACACAATGTTCACAAAAGTCAAACTTGAGATTACAATCATTTAACCCCTCAACGAGGTTTTTATTTTTTAGGGTTCTAAGACCCTTCTCACCAATGTGGCCATATCTCAAATGCCATAACATAGTCTTTTCAGCAGGAAGTTTAACTTCCAAAGCATGTGCACTACCATCAGAATGTGTTACAACAAATTTCTTCACTTCTCGTTCAAATGGCGGGGATGATGTGACTGCAGCTCTTTTCTTCGAGTTAGAATAACTATTGCACTATGAAGTGCATGCCTCTAGCTGAAATAGAGTACCTCTCTGAGTACCCTTCACAAGCACCATAGATCCTCTAGTCATCTTGCATCCATCCTTTGAAAAGACAATCTATACACCTGTATCATTCAACATACTTACAGAAAGCAGGTTCCATGCCAAGCCTGGGATGTGCATAACCCCAGTGATCCCCTTCACTCATCCATCAATGAATCAGATTGAGACTCTTCCACAACCAACAATCTTTAGATGAGAATCGTCACCCAGGTACACTCTTCCACCATCGAACTCTTCATACTTCGTGAACCAGCTTCGATGCAAGGTCATGTAGAATGATGTACCAAAATCTATTAACCACACATCATCAGATGCATGGGTGGCTAGGGCTGTGATGAAGGCATCACCATCATCTTGTGACTTGTCAGAATCTAAATCTGGGGCATTCTTCTTTTTTTTTTCTTTTCCTCTTTGCATTCCTTTTAGAAATGCCCAGTTTTTCCGTAGTTCCAATAGAGAGCCTTGGATTTTTCAGGAGATTTAGATCTCCCACAAGATTTGGATTTGCCCTTTTCACCTTTCTTATCCTTCTTCTTCCCTTTTTCTTTGGGTCTTCCACAAACAACCACTAGAGCTTCTTTGGCTGACTCGGATGTCTTTCTCTGCATTTCTTCAAATAACAGTGAAGACACTACATCTTCCATCTTGAAGGTGGTAGTAGTCCTTCCGATGGCCATGACAAGATGATCCCATGAATTGAGTAAAGAAAAAAGTAGGGTCATACACCGATCCTCCTCCATTTTCACACCCACGGATGTCAACTGTGCAACAATCATGTTGAAAGCATTCATATGGTCAACAACAGATCCTCCATCTTCCATCTTCAGAACAAACAACTTCTTTTTCAGAAAAAGCTTGTTCACCAAGGACTCAAGGCCTGATAAACATCTCCCAGCTTCTTCCAAAGAACTTTTGCAGTCTTCTCCTCATGGACATTCAATAGGATAGAGTCAACTAGATAGAGTCTTATGAGACCCTTAGCCTTCCAATCTTTGAGGTCCCAATCAGTTTGTGGCATTGCCATAGGTTTTGTACCATCAACAGTTTCCCATATGTCACGATCAACAAGTAGATCTTCCATCTTGAGTTTCCACAACTCAAAATTTGTGCCATTGAACTTCTCCACCTCTACTCTTCCAAATGTGGTTGCCATCTCCTTCCTGCAACAAGATACAAAATACTCTGCATAGACTCCCAATCAACCTAAGATTAGCTCAAAAAACCCCTACCCAACAGCTAGAACCAAAATTGGTCAGGCTCTAATACCAAGTTCTGAAAGGAAACTAGGTGTGTGGAAATCACTTCCTACACTAATCTAATGAAGAGAGAAAAGTGCAAATTTGTTTTAATCTTTATAGTTACAACAATGTTAACATAACGATGGAGATATTGTAGCAAGCACATTACACATAGAAATGAGACAAAAAAGAGAGACACAAGATATACGTGGGAAAACCCTTATCGGGTGAAAAACCCCACACTCCAAAACCTGCACAATGTATTAAATCAAAACTGAAATGGTTTGCAATACACTTGCAATGCAAGCTCTCAGGAGTCTTCGACACTCGTATCTAGAGATAAGCTGGTAGCATAATAGTACCTATCAATCACATAATACATCTCCTCTCCAAAGCACCTATTTATATAGAAAGTACAAGGCAAAAATGGCTCTATCTTGAGATGGGCATCCAACATGGCCTCATGGACCAAAACCCATGCCTATGAACATTTGTCCAACACTGTAGGATGTTCTTAACACTTGTCAAGTCACCCCATCCCAAAGAGGTCGCCTATTCCCAAGATGGGTAATGGCAGATACTCTTACAACACTTACAACAGTCATAGAATCCGTCATAGCTGTCATATCTTACAACTGTAAGAGAATCTGTCATACACATGCTATAAATAGTATATTCTCTTACAACATGTCATAACCCTCATTGGGGCGCCCAAAGATGCCTTTTTCCAAGATGCCTTGTGACACATGTCTTCACCTGTCATAGAACCTTCTATTTTCGACTCTTACATGTCATAGATTATGTCATAGGAATCTGTCATAACCATTTCAGTCAAGATTCACTTACACACTAGTCAAGATGCTGACACATGGCAGAAAACCTCTACTACACAAAAGGGATGCCTATCTCCATATGGAGTGAGTTGACCATCCTAGTCATCTTACAAGTGGAGTGACAACTCATTGTGCCACTTCACACTAAATGACAAAACAGGATGTGCAACAAAATTACAACATAGGGTAAGTAAATAAATTACAATACAATAATAAATGCAAGGAATTACCAAGGTTGAGACAACTTAATTCCCAACAATTTAAACATAGAAGAATAAGTGAAGGAAATAGAGAACATAAGATGACATATATACTTGGGGAAAACTCTTTGAGTAAGAAACCCACCACCAAAAGTAAACCTTAATATATTCCTTCAAAATAAGCTTATAATAGATTGAGAAACTCTACTAATGTTGTAACCCATTTGTTAACACTTTAGTAGGATGTTGATACTTAGACCTAAACTAAAAGCCTATAAATCCCTACAATACAATCCAAATGATATCAAAACACTATGCCAAAGGTTATATCTATAAAAATTTCCATCACTCTACCTCTGTCTATATCTCTTTGTCTCCTCTCCATCTCTTTCTATATCTCTATGGTTCTCTGTCTTCCCCTTTCTCTCTTTCTCTTGTCTATCTCTCTTCTCCTCTCTATATCAACCTCCCCGTCTATTATTCTCTCTTCCTCTATCACTATATCTCTCTTCTCTAGATTTTTCTCCCTCCCTCTCTTTGTCCCTCTCTTTCTCTCTCACCATCTCTCTCTATCCCTCTCTATCTCTATACCTCTCTCTCCCTCTATATCCCTATACCCATCTCTTTCTCTCTCTTATTTTCTCTATCTGTCTTTCCCTCTATATATCTTATCTCTATCTTTATCTTCTACTCTATCTCTCTATCAATATCTCTCCCTCTCTATTTCTCTCTCCTACCCTCGTCTCTCTCTCTCTCTCTCTCTCTCTCTCTCTCTCTCTCTCTCTCTCTCTCCCCCATTCTCTCCTCTCTCTACTCATCTCTCTATTTTTGTTTAACTCTATTTGTCTCCTCTCTCTCTTTCTGTCATGTAACTATAATATAGATTTTATATAAAAATAAAATATATAATTCAATCATTCCAAGTTACCACTTGGATAATAAGCATGTAGACCTAATTTTTGTAGATGGAATTGTTATATGCCTTATTATTTATAACACTTCATAAGAAATCAGATTTAATTTAATCTTAAATCTTTCTAGTGTGGATAATGTCTTAAGGTTTCCTTTATATGTGTAGGGCTTAGAAATTGTGTTGAAGAAGGTATTCACAATACAATGTACTATATATCTCTCTTCCTCTCTATTTATCTGTGTCTCCTCCACCTCTCTCCCTTTATCCTCTCTCTTTCTCTTTCTCTCTCCCATTGTCTCTTCCTCTATCTCTATTTCACTCTTCAACCCCTCTCTCTCCCCCTTTTTATCTCTTATCTCTATCTCTCTTTCTCTATTCCTATCTCTACTGATATCCCTCTCTTTATATCTCTATCTCTCCCTGTTTATCTCTATATCACTCTACCTCTCTCTATATATCTTTGTCTCCTCTTTATCTCTCCCCTCTCTCTCCCTCTCTCTCCCTCTCTATCTTTGTATCACTCTACCTCTCTCTATATATCTCTTTGTCTCATTCTCTCTATCCCTTTCTATATCTCTATGTTTCTCGATCTTCCTCTTTCTCCTTATCTCCATCTGAGCTCTCTATCTCCATCCCTCTCTCTCTCTATCTCTCTTCCTCTTTTCCCCTATCTCTATCAATCTCCCTCTCTATTATTCTCTCTTCTTCTATCACACTATCTCTCTTATCTAGGTTTGTTTTCCTTCCCTCTCTTTGTCGCTCTCTTTCTCTCTCCATTTCTCTCTATACCTCTCTCCCTCTCTTTGTCGCTATCTTTCTCTCACCATTTCTCTCTATACCTCTCTCCCTCTCTTTGTCGCTATCTTTCTCTCACCATTTCTCTCTATACCTCTCTCTTCCTCTCTATCCCTATACCCATCTCTCTCTCTCTCTCTATTTGTCTTTCCCTCTATATATCTTATCTCTATCTTTCTTTCCTAGTATATCTCTCTTTCTTTGTGATGGTCATTTAATGTTAAAAAATTCACTAAAGGGATTCAAATTTTTAGGGCCTAATTTTGAATGTTGACCTTGCTTGTGAAGTAAATTTTCTATTATAGTTATCAATTTTTTTATCCCTCCCTCTCTTTTTCTCTCACCATATCTCTCTATCCCCCTCTATCTCTATACCTCTCTCTCCCTCTCTATCTCGATCCCATGATCTCTATATCAATCTCGCTAGATGATCTGGACCAACCCATACCAAGCTTCATTTTTTACATTATAAAGGTATTGTAGCTTGATATTTAATGTAGGGTTGTCCATTAGAACACTTGACCATAGCCCTAAGTCTATCACACAATGAAAGTCTATCTCTCCCTCTCCCTATCTCTTCCTATCTCT
The DNA here is from genome assembly GCA_027924645.1 of Cunninghamia lanceolata. Taxonomy (NCBI): domain Eukaryota; kingdom Viridiplantae; phylum Streptophyta; class Pinopsida; order Cupressales; family Cupressaceae; genus Cunninghamia; species Cunninghamia lanceolata. Next base: position 191,484 of record BSBN01000370.1, on the reverse strand, counting down.
ATTTCTCCCTCTTTCTCTCTCTCCCCCTCTCGTTCTTCCTTCCTCTTCCTTAACGTTCAAATCTAAGTTACCTAAATGTGAACCCAAAACCCTAAATATTGACACTAAGGCATTAAACACAAATTAGTAAATCTTAGCATTAAACATTACAAAGAAAAAATAGAAATTGACATGTGGAAGATGGGTAGACGGGCCATAAAAAATCTCTCTCTCTCTCTCTCTCTCTATATATATATATATTCCTCTCTATCAATGTCCCTCTATTTCTCTCTCCTGCCCTTCCTATGTCTCTCACTCTCTATCTTCCTTTATCTATTTCTCTCTTTTATGTGTCTCTTTCCCTATTTCTCTTTGTCATCTCTCCCCCTTTCTCTCTCCACTTCTCTGTTCCTCTCTAACTCTTTCTCCCTCCCTCTCTATCTATCTTTGTCACTATCTCTCTAACTTTCTCTCTATTATATTATCTCTATCTAGCTCTTTATTTCTTTATATCTCCCTCTCTCTATCTATCACTATCTATCTCTTTATATATCTCTCTTCATCTCTCTTTACTTCCCTCTCCCCCTCTCTCTATCCCTCTGTCTTTATCTCTCTCCCCTTCTATCTTTCTTTTTCTCTCTTTCATGCTTCTCTCTACCTCTCTCCCCCTCTCTCTTCCTCTCCCTCTCTCTCCATCTCTTTCTCTCCTCGTCATCCTCCTCCTTCTCCTCCTCCCTCCCTCTCTCCCTCCCTCTCTCTCTCTCCTTTCTCTCTTCTTCCTCTCTTCTATATCTCTCACCATGTCTCTCCTTATCTTTTTTTCTCTTCCTCTCTTTCATTCTCCCTATCTCTCTACTCCCCTCCCTCTGTCGATCCCGCAATCCCTTTCTCTCTCTTCCTCTTTTTGTTTGTCTCACTCTATCTCACAGTGTCTCCCTCTCTCTATCTCTCCCTCTTTATTATAATATATTTAAATTTATGTATTCTAAATTTAATATAATATTATTCAAATATAATTATGTATTAGGTAGACAAAGAGTGGAGTAGAAGATAATGTAATCTGCAAATGATAACCCATGTATCTAGTTCCTCCATTTACAATTGGTTGCCCATAGATTTTCCTTTCTTGTTGGTGGAAAGATATACTTCTTAGAATTGTTTTTCCATGATAATAAGTAGTTAGGAATTGAGGTGATCTCCTTGCCTTCATCTCTCTTTCTCACTTCATCTCTCTCTCCCTCTCCTTTCTTCTCTCTTCCTCTCTCTATCTCTCTATATATATCTATTTTTGTCTTTCTTTATTTTCACTCTTTCTAACTTCTCTCTATGTACCTCTCTCTATCTATATCTATCTCCCTCTAAGTTATATCTTTACCTCTCTCTACCTTTGTCTCTATATCTCCATCTCTCTCGCTTGTAGATTCCTCTCTCTCCCTCTCCCTCTCTCTCTCTCCCTCCCTCCCTCCCTCTTTATCTCTCTACCTCTCCTCTCTCTTCTTGTTTTGTTGTTCTTCCCTCTCTCTCTTCTTTTGAGGGTCTCTTTCCCTCCTCTCTCTCTAATAAACATAGAATGATATAAAATCTATAATATTAATTATTATATGTTATACTCTATATAATATTAATTTTTAATTTCAATATTTATATACATTTATAATATTTAATATAATAGTTATTTAATTTTAAAACATACAATTTATAATTATTTATATTCCAATAAAATCCATTTAAAAAAACATGCAATAAAAATGTCAATAAAAACTAATATTTTAAAATATAAAAAAACTGAATTAATGTTATGTTATAGGTAAAGGGAACTTAAAATTTAATTCTTTTATATGTTTTTTAATAGAAAACATATATGTAATTTTTCAAAATAATTTAACAATTAAAAATCTATAAATAATATAATATTATAAAATTATATATTTAAATTTATTTATAACTTAATTATATTTATTTTATACATAATATATAATATAATAAATTGTACTATTTAATATTAATACTAATGATTAAATGACTATTTATGAGACTTATACAGCAATACTACATAATTATTTAATATATCTATATTAACTAAAAAATTTAAATTGTAACAATAAAACTTCATGTGTATAAAAACTTTAGGAGACTAAAATACTTTGGATATCCAAAAATAGAAAAAAATAATGGTGCAATGGATAAAGTCACCTTCTTGAGATTTTAGGCGGTTTTTTTTTTTTTTTTTTTCAAAAGGGTTTTCTTGGAATGAATGGCGTGTGAGAGAGATGAGGATGCATTGCTAGCGTTGGTGAGTGGTCGTTGTATTCACAGAGGGTTGAAGGTCAGAAGAAAAGTTTTGTTTCTTTCTTGGAACAAGATTACCACTTAAGGCCTATTTCAATGCACACATTCAACGGCTGTTTTACTCTTTTCTGATAAGCTTTAATAAAATTTCGTGATTTTGACCCCAGATTTATTTTCAAACAGAGAAGAGCAATGGAAATTTATCAGCATAGCCATTTAAAAGAAGAACAAAAAACGCATTACAGACCGTGTCAAAGTTAAAAAAAGGATTAAAAAAACAAAGACGTGGGATGCTCTACAGTAAGGCGGCGTGCAGAATGACCCAAAAAAAAAAAAAAAAAAAACTGACTTCCAGATTAAGGATTATATTTGATTAAGGATATAGTAGAATCTAAATTAGGTGGATTGTTGCCTCTTCCATGAGCACATTGACTTTTTTTATGTGTATCATTCTACTACAACAGTAACAGAGCCAGGATTCTCTGTCATGATTCGTCACACAATTACATGAATTTTCATGTTTACAGTATGTCATGCTAGATACAAAATTTAAATATATACTTTTCTCATTGGGAGCTTGGCAAATCGAGGGCGCATTCTTTCAAGTTAAGTTTTGGATTTAAAAACCAGAAACTGTTGCCACCCAAGTCAACCTAAGCACGAGAAATGAAGCAAAGGAACAGACTGTGAGCAAGGGTCACAGACAGACCGACTGTATTGAATTCTATTAACCAAAGCAACTCACGTGGGCGTGAGATTCATGGTTTTCTCTGTGGATGACTTCCTGCACGTATTGGAAGTCGGAGACATTGCATGGAATGACAATCCTGCCCTTCTGCTCAAATCCATATTCTTCCTCCGCCTCTTTCAGAAGCTTCTCGAAGAGTGGGTGGTTAATGTATTCCACCGGTATCACACACCGCTTCTGTTCTTCCCCCTCTCCAACGTCGAGGGCAAGACAGCCCTTGGGCACATCTCCTCCTTTCTTGGAACTCAACTGCAAAGAAAAATGTGGCAGATGCATCCTACCCAGGTGAGGCATAATGGCAATTGAGTAAGAATCAGAATTGAGACCACCAAATAACAGTAAAACCTTCAATTTATTCAGACAAACCCGAACGCTAGGCTCGTCTGATGACAAGAAAAGCTTGAGAAGCGATTGAACGTGGTTTGTGTGAGGAGATTGCAATTTATATAACGAGATTAGGTAATACTTTTTCGCTTTACGCCGCGTATATTGCGCGCTCATAATTCCTCCACGAGGAGAATAGGCAATAGGATAAAGGAGGGGCAACTTTTTCATAAGTCGGCAATGTTTGTTGTAGCTTCACTCCACACCTGCGGACACGTGGTCATTAAGACGGAGTCGTGTGTCTCTAGAATTTTTTTTATACAACTTGTCTCCCCACACACCGGAGAGACGCAGAGTTTTAATTGTGGCAGAAGTGTGCATGGTAGGGTCGGCGTCATGCCAAACGTTATTTCAATGGAATTCTAGGTGCCTTTCTTCACGTATAGCATTGGTTTTGGCATGGTGACTCACAAGGAAATAGCTAAGATAAACTCAATTGTTGTTAGGAAATATTTCATACATAAGTATATAAACGTGAGTATTAGATATCTTATTTATATTTATATTAAATGACCAATTTTGAGTTATTTTATTTACTTGAGAATTATTTTATGGTTTTAATTTTTTTTTAAATATATGTCAGTTATGTTTTAATTTTTATTTATACAACCACGGCATGACATTTTATGCCTTGCTACAACTTGATACTCTCTCTAATTTCACTTTAGAATGTCTCTCAGCATAATAATATATAAAATATTTTAGATAAAAAGTTGAAATAAATGTGTGTATATAATTAGATTCAAAATATAAATAATTAAGAATATATATAATTTTAGTGTGGAGGAAGAGGAGACTAACATGATCATGATAGATAATTGTTACTCAATTTTTAAAATGAGATCTAAGATAAATAAACCAAGACAATTGTGTCTTGTATATTTTGTAATTCCCTATGATCTTTGGTTCAATCCCACACCTACAACCTTGACCTCATAGATATAGTTTTGATATATTTTCTATGATATTGATCTTTTGTTGTGGACCTAACTCTACCGTCTTTAGATCCTTTATACCTACCAATAAGTTTTTCTTGAGTTGGTAACCTATAATGAAAGACATGACTTGATGTTGAGGAACCCTATTGGAACTTGTTATGCTAGGTGTGTGAGGTGACTTGCTCCCTTCCTTTTACCTTACTCAAGCCACATTTATTGGTTTAATAATTTTGATAAAGTTGGAAGACAACATTAGCAAATACAAATGGCAATTATGTGATTATGATGGCACTAAGTGATTGAGACTTGATAAAATAGAATGCAATGTAATGGATACTAGTGTGATCTAGTAAAAGAACTAGGGTTTTATCATGTGTTGATGCAAGGGTTAATGTGACCAATGCAAGTGGCATACTAATGATTATGATTTGATCCCTTATGAGAATTAAATTTGAATTTGAACAAAGCATGTCAATCCCACAACTATGGTAAGTTGACATGGATGATTAGAACCAAACCTAGAACTAATAGTTTGGGATCTAAAATGTAAGGTCTCTTTACTTTACAACCCTTTTTGTGCCCATTGTACCTTATTTGATACTTATACTATTTGGACTCATACATTAATACTATGGTAGATGTTTTGACTCGTAGATTATTACTTGCATATATGTTTTATAGTTATGTTAAACTATATTATGGTTACTTGTTGCCTAGATAGTCATTAATTTTTGCATTCAATTATTTGTAGTTAACTTGAATAGTTATGGTTATGTGTTGATACTAACCTTAGTTTCCATATTATCACTATTGGTGTGAATGGGGTGTTTTACCTAACTAGATCCACATTAGGCCCTAGGGTGTTTTACCTAACTAGTTCCACATTAGGTCTTATTCACACTTGTCTAGTTAAGTTTAGTTAGATCATACTTAGGGTACACTAAGGATAGTTATCTCTTTATGTCTCATGTATTATGATTATGACACTTGGCATAATCCTAAGTTGTCATATGTTTCACCTTGGCCTATATAACAAAGGGCTTCTCATTGTAATAATGAATATAACATATATTATGTACATATTGTATGCATATTTGCATCCTTTGATAGAATAAAATTATTCATTCATGTTGGGTCTCTCTTGTGCTTTCATTCAAGCTCCTAGATCTAGGGTGGCTACCTCCATAGCCAAATCTTGCATGGTATAGAGCATTCTATACCAACTCTTATATGGTATTAGAGCTTGTAAGATTGCTTTATGTTAGTCTTTTGAGAGATCTAGGTTGTCAATATGTCATAATCCACTCACCAACTCAAGGGCACTCCATTTTGGCTCCATTATCTCCATTAAAATATGCCTTATGATGTGTAATTACATGCATCATAAGTTGGTCAACAAATGTAACTTCATCTAACAACTCATAGGTCATATGACCTAATGATGGATCACGGAGTGTGATCCGAAATGTTGAGGGAAAAAATTGATCACAGTTAAATCCAGAAGCATTCACATCACAACACTATGGACTGTGGAAAATTAATGAATTCAACTCATAGGTGTTCTTACATTTCCAATGGGAGAGGCCCAATTTTTGGAGGCCATAACTTTTGATCTGGGAGGCCAATTGGGCCCCTTTTTTTAATTATAGATCTCAAAGAGGTCCACATTTCTTGCATCTAAGAACTGATGCCAAACAACCTAAAATATTTATTTTGGCCAAGAATGACCTCTATAGCCTAGAAATTTCAAGTTTTTCTATTTTATAGCCTCAAATTTGCATTTTTTTTATATTCTAAACTTTAGGAGCAAGATTGAGACACATTTCCTAACATGTAAGAAACACCTTATTAACAAGTATTTAAGCCATGAGATAAATTATTTTAATTTTTTTTAAAAAATATATAAATAGAATCTACATATAAAATATAATAAATCATTATTTTATATTATCCTCAAATTGTTTATGGTTTTCTTGATATAATTGAGATGAATGGAAATTTTTAACAATGTTGATTTGTGTGGCCTAGTTAAGCCAAAAAGTGGGACCCACTTTTATGCTATCACCATGTTGCATTTAATTTATGTATGTTTGAGAATGGGCATACTTAGAGATGCACAATTTGTACTTAGAGATTTGCATGCACCTCAAAATGGGAGCAAAATGTAATAGTGAAAAATGCATCCTCAATGCATTTTCTATTTAGTTTTGTTCCTAATTTGGGGCAATATTTTAATGCATTTATTTAGCTACAAATGACATGTTTTTGTGCATAAATGGGCTCACATACTTAGACTTGCTTGCACCTAATCCCATTCCTATTGCTTATGCCAATGTTTATGTGCATGTAATCCTGGTCCAACTGGCTTATCTATGTTATTTTGATCATTAATCTAATCCTATCAAACATAGATCCAACTTAAGTGTTTGACCTAGGTTTTGTTTGTGGGTGTAAGGTCATACTTGTAATCATGATTTTGATTCTTTTAATTGCATCTAACATTTATTTGATTAGGCCCATGTTACACTTTGGTCCTAAGATAACTTTCCACAAACATTTACAATTTGGTGTTATGTTCATGTATACAAAGACATCAACTTGCACTCATTTTTTAAGAAAAGGGAGAACCATCAAAGATCACTTTTTAACCATTACTTAGCATCAATTGATCACACAAGAACAATAACTTGCATTTGCACTCAAATAAAGGAAGGAATTTAGCATATTCGATCACACCCATCTTACTGCATGTGAATCACCTAACAATCATTCTAGATTCCAAATGCATGTTTAAAGCTTGTTCTATCAAGGTATTTTTAAATACCACCATCTTGATTGAAAAACCCTAAGAGTGTGACATAAAAATATCATAATCTAGTAGTCTACTTTTTAGAGAATTCATAGGGCAGAATCTAGAGAGAACCACATCTCGAGTTCCTAAACACAAATTGAGTTCATAGTCAGGAATTATATCTAGAACTACAAAGAAGATCCAAAACAAAACATGGAAGAATATTTTGATTCCCATATATACATATGACTATCTAACACATTTTCATATTTTGAGACACATCTACTCCACTATCTTCATTAATCAATACTCAATCTTTAATCATAAAGGTGAGTATTTTATCTTTTTATTTATTATTGTTTATGGTATAATCATACTTACTATCTAATATTGTATAATCTAATTGATTTTACTTCAATCCACCTACACTTCATATTCAATCTTTACATTAATTAATACTTAATTATATTTATTTACCTAACTAAACTAAAGAATATATTTTTCCATTTCAATATTATAAGATATATGGTAGAATCTAACAATCCACAAAGCACATTGTCATTCATCTTTCTTTCTTTATTAGCCGATAGGCTTATAGTGGGAGCTTTTTGCTCCTGGAAATATTCAGCCGCCAGAATTGTCGGATGCCAGAAATTTCAGACACCGGTAAATTTCGTTCGCGGGAAATAGTTTCATCCGCCATTTTTTCTGCAGCTTTCTTCAATAATCCGGCATCTTCATAACGTTACCAACCTGCCTACTTCTACCGGGAAAGTTCGCCGTCAGTTGGGTTGTGTCACGCAGCTGGTCTTCCTTTTTTGCTTCTACACATGGACTATAAAAGCCATCTCCTTTTACGCTAGCTGAGCCAAAACCCTAAAAAACTGCCACAAATGGCGTATGAACATGGGCCATACTTTGTCTATTTGATGTCCGATTGAATTTGAATTTCGCAAACGATTATTTCTGACAACTTAGGTAAGCAGGGGCAGCTTTGTTTGTTTTGAGCTCGCACTAGCATTAATCTTGCAGGTATTCACAGCCTTGCTGGAAGTTAAAAATCACAACCTCAAGGTATACATCTTATCTATAATTATTGAAGCCAAAGGTTAGATCCATTCGACAGACAAAGCTTTTATTTTAATCAATTATTTGATTTCTTTCAACTTTTCTTCGTTTTATTGCGTGAATCATAGAAAATGTGGCAAATTAAAATAAAGTTGAGAAATAACAGCTAACTATTAATGTGTCCAATAAAATAAGTAAAGTAATGGCAAGATCGTTTGATTATGTATTTGTATACAAATAAATCCAACAATTCATGTTGGTTTTTTTTTTTGCCATAATGGGTGAAACAAATTAACAAATTGTGTGAAATAAGTTTTCTTTCAATTTTTTAAATTTAGTAATTGATAGAGTTATTGTGATTCCATCTACAAGCTGATTTTGAGTAGAATCATATTGAATTTGAATAAATTTGGAACCTTTTCATTGATAATGTGGTAATGGACTTCTATGTGTTTCGATCATTAGTGCATAACAAAGTTCTATACCATCTTCAACACATTTTAGTTATCAAAAAATAAACTTATGGATTGATTAAATGGTCTATCCATATCACTTTGTATTTTACAAAGCTATATTGTTTTACATGACACCATGTGCTACTTTGTACTCTGCTTTTATAGATGAAATAACAATAATTAAGTATTTTTCTAACCTAAGAGGTAGTTTGAACTCATGTTGAATATACTTCCAAATGTTCTCATAATATCAATAGATCCTACCTATGTGCATTTACGGAATAGCTGATAGAGCCTATCAATGCAAACCTCAACTATTAATTTGTTTCATGAAATATGCAAAGAGTAATGAAGATCACAATGTATAAAAAACCACATATAAAACAATTAGACAAGAACTCATAAATTCCCATGCATATTAATCACAAACAGATGATATTTTTGAGATTGTGCACATGGTATGTTAGTCTCTTCCAAATATGAACTTTTTTTCTTAACACAACAAAAACAAGTATGCATGTGAGAATGGTATTTTGGATATGGCACAGTGAAGCCCATAGTTTGATGATTCTTCATGCCATCACACAGCTCTTCATTCAGTGGAACCACACAACTCTTCATATCACTAGAAGAGACAAATGGTTTTGCCTCTATGAAGCATCACAATCTTTTTAGCCACATTTGACCCCATGTGCTTAAGGGGGCTTGACCATATTTTCTACATATTATTCTAAGTGTGTAGTTCTTTATGCTCATTTAATATGGTAATAAGTCAAACTACATAACATACATTTTTATTTTACCTTTTTCAACAATTAGGTGGAGAAAATTGCCCCTTCATCTATCTAATTTGGGGAAAAAGTATTAAATAATAAAGAGAGTAATTGTTTCAATCTTCTTGTTTGAAAGAGGGGATTACAGACACAGGGACACCTCCATTTATTGTTATCAATCCAAAAGTGTTATTCTAACTTAGAGCGCTAATAACAGATCCCAAGTTTGCCTAAGTTTGAGGGTGAGGCCAGCTGCTTAAGAACCTCAAGTTAAGTGCAAGTATTCAGCTACTTACATTAAGCCATCTCCTACTAGATTCCAAGAAGGCTGATGATTGTAAGAATGAGTTTACAGCCTTTGAAAACACTCCATTCTTAACCATAGAGTGTTTCCTAGACATTAAGACTCTTGGCATGATTCTGTTGTTTGGGAGAAATGGGTATCCTTTAGGTTTTTTAGGGTTATCAGGATTAAACCCGAGATGTCCCTAAGGAAAAAGAGAATTTAGGGTATGCAAGGGTTCATATAGACCAAAAAGTCCTTAGAAGCCTCTCTATTAAAATGTGAAGTACAAAATATAAAACAAGTTAATGATAAGATATTAAGAAGTGAATGAAAGGGCAACATAATTCACTATGATCTCACAACAAAATACATAAATTTAAAATACTGACTGAGAAAAAATGACAGTATGTGCAACATAAGACTGCTCTAAAGAATAATCAAGAGGACATGCATAAAACAATATGGATAATTTATGGGGTGTCACATCCCTTAATGGGATCCATCGTAACTTGTTTGTAATAATCATCTAACCCATTTATGGTATAACCGTGATTGGAATAGAAGTTTATTCCCTAACTGAAGTTTGTTCCCTAAGTTATGCATTTTTGCGACAATTTCATTGTGTATCAACATGTTTGGTTATAATTGAGAACTGCTTAGAATGTAGATCTAGAAATAGAACTTCAGATGACAGCATGTCTTGAAAGAAGTTATGATTGTGACAAAAACAATGTATCCCAACTTTAACATCTCAATGTGCAATCGGTTATGAAAGCTCAGAATTTTAGACCACAGATCTAAAATTCTAAAGATGGACCAGCATACAACACTGAATGTAACATGACAAATCACAAATTTGAGTAGACGTTAAACAAATAACTAGTAACCTATTGTCTTATAAAGTGGAACATGGACTGCAAAAAATAATTTAAAAGACTACTAATGAGAAACTGAAGTTAAGGTAAATCCTTGTGCTACTCCAACCAAGTTCTATAAGTATTGAATTGAGGAACTACCAGCAGTGGAATCTGATATCACTGGCCTCAACATGGACTTGCAGTTGAGCAGTATAACACATGCATGATGCTCTCCTCTGTTTCCAGTGCCTTTAAACTTTGCAACAGCCTTCAATGATGCAACATTTAACAATCCATTCAAATTTGAAGATTTTTGTTTACACAACTGCCAAAAATAAAAATTGAATAAAATATTAAAATTAGCATCATGACCTATCTTCAATCTCTAGGACAAATATAATAGAAAATTTCTTAGCAATTGAGAATTGACCATATAAAAAATTATCATAGAAATCTCTGGCCACACACGCAGAGGACCAAACTGAAATACTTGGATAAGATCTCTGCCATAGACACCTTCTATGTGAGCCCAAGCATAAAAGAGCTCTATATGTAAGATTAATAAGTAATGACATCTAGGGACTAAAGAGCAACAAATACCCTGGAATCTAGCACCATTTATGTAAATAACAAAAATGCCCCCAGGTTTTTTCATATACAGCTCCATCTATGAGAACTTAGCTCAGGGGAGCGCCTATCTAGGGGAAAATTTCACCAGTGGAGTAAGTTTAGCATGTCTATTAATTAAACTATAGTAAATCATAAATACTATATAACTATATTTTTGATATGTAGCTAAATGTCTGTTTTGAGATACACGCGTAGCCAGCACACCAAGTTTGGAGTATGGTAGACCCTTTCTTTACCTCGTCAGGTTTGAAGTTGCCCTTAGAATTGTCTATCCAACCCTCTGGATGCACATTTGACCGTATTTATTAATTAATTGAAATTCACAACATGATTACCAAGGAACTAGACTGTAATAAATGCTAAACAACTCTATAAATGGGAATCTAAAGATACCCAGTGCTATTAATTGTCAAATACACACATTCACACACGTGGTGAGGTTTGAGTGCGTTTAGTAAATTTTACACCTTTGGATAGTAATGTAAATGGCCATGATTGCTATCCAAGTGAATAAAAAATGAATCTGCAGGAGAATAAAATGGAATGAATACCCCAGACGAGGCTATACACAGCTTCCTATGCCTGGATTTAAACATGGCCAAAGCTAGACTTTACACCATAGTATATGACCAGATTTTGGGGTACCCTGTGCTTTTTAGTCCTCTGGATTGTCATTGCGACTAAGGCTTCTTATCGCTAATCTCACATTTTTTATTTTGAGCTAGAGGGGCTTAGGCCTCATAAGGTATTGCATATTTATTTTGAAACCCAAGTTCAAAGCTTGCCTTTGGGGAAATTCTTTAGACACCTAATTACAAAAAGAACAACCCAGCACTATGAAGAACTCAGTAGTGTCACCTCTGCCAACGCAGCAAGTTACTTTGCCCTAATTTGGTGAGGATAAAAAAATAGATCAAGATATTGTTTCCCAGCCCAATAGGTAAACACTTCTTAATGGAAAACACCTGCGGATCGTTGATTTCATGGCATTGGAGGGTTTTGGACCTTTTTCCAAATTTTTCTGTTCCAGATTGAAAAGGAAGATTTGTTACACGGAAAGAAAACTGGACAGTGTATTAAGAAGTTGCAGTTTTGATGCTAGGTTTTAGGTTTTGAGGGCAACTTTGCTTATTTAAGTGAGACAGAGAAGAATATAGGGAAATGATCGTCCGGCAATTTGGTTTTCCAATTTTCTCCTTCCCCGATTTTTTCAGATGCATTTTTTATATTGGTTCTAAAATTGAGAGCGGCAAAGTGTCATTTTATTAAAATTGAGGGCAGTGAAAAATTGAACACCGTAAAATTGAAAAAAACTATTGTTTCTATGACTTCATGGATGCCCATTCCACGTTTTGCCCAGATGTTTTGTAGGGATAAATAAACATCTTCTGCTGCGTAAATTTTTTGCCAAGTCCTCCGCAGGTGAATTTGTTGTTCTTTATTTCTACATTTTTTAGGCATCTACTTTTTCAAGATTCGTCCTCTGTTTTTTGTTGACAAGCTTCCACCGGCTGAGGAGTTTTATAAAGAAAAAAGAAAAATATATTGATGGTAACAACCCTTCTCTCTATTATATTATACTATAGGATCTCTAAATATATAGAGATAAATAAAACATTATATATGCATAGTTTTTAACATCCTATGAAAAATAAAAATTTACTATGATTCTATGGCATTATTTTATACTTATAATTATTCTATACACTTATATATCAGGAATTTTGGTCTTCTAAAATTTCTATGGAAGCTCTTTTCTCAATATTGATATTGCAATGCATACCAGATGATAGTTTAAGCACTTTCTCATAGTTACAGATGTTTGAATACCCTTTTTTTTGAAATATTCATTTATTTATATAATTTTAATTTCTTTCAATTTTACTTTAATTTTTAATTTAAATAGAAAGAAATTGTAATATGTATATAAATATTTTTATATATATTACTATTTATGTATATACATATACATATATATTTTGTTCATTTACACTTTTTCATGTCTTTATTATGAATTTATTTTTTTATTTATATCCCACAGAATGAAAAATGTAGAGTAATGGATTGTTTTAAATTAGTTTCTAATTTACCACAAATACTAATTGAATAGTGTTTAAATTGAGTGTTTGTATGTAACATTTCTTGCTGGCCTTCCAATTACAAATTTACTAAAAATTAGCAATTGCATGAAATTTGTGCAACGAATTAGCTGATAGGATAAAATATTAAATAAAAATATGAAGTTTTAAAAAAATGATTCAACTATTCAAATATGATTAGCAACTATTCAAATATGATTAGCCACACAACATGAAAATTTATAAACCTTTTAAATAGTAATCTACAGATGATAAGCACCAGAAGCTAAAGGGAGTCAATAAATATTAAATGGCCAATATCAATCTTGAACACAACTCCCCATATTCAATATCAACTTTTTTTAAAAATAGTCTTCATTAATCAAGGAATATAATAATCAAGTTTAGAGCAATTTGAATTTTTTAATTTTATTTGATTTGGATATTTATGCCTACAAGTTGTCATTTGGATATTTATATCTACAGGATACCAAGAATGGGTGGTGTGACTGAAGAGAAGTACATACCTGTAAAAGTACACAATGGGAATGCCTAGTCATCTCCAGTTAAGTTAACATAACCAAAGCAAAAGAAAAACATAATAATTTCAAAGGAACAAGAACCTAAAACAATATGTGCAATGCCTAAAAACATAAAGCTATGTCGATTTGGCACTCATAAAGTGAACATAACCAAAGCAGAACAAATGTATTGGAAGTCGTCACGGACTTTATATTATTTTAGCTGAAACTATGGACGTTATACCCAAATGGGAAAAACCATCACAAGACAACCTAATTCTTTTGGCGCTTGCATTCAATTGTTGGAAAAAAACTCATAATTCAGTGTAGGAGAAGCAATTGAGAGATACCCAAAAGCTCAATAGCAACACAAAATGAAGTGCACAAAATGGGGTCTTCAACAGACATGGATTGTATTTTGACAGGGTTGGATTTGCAATGTGTTATTTCTTGTGTTGCAAAATGATAATAAATCTAAGGGCAAAAAATTGTTTTTCTTGTCATCTAGCTTTGGGAAATCAAAGAAACAAGAATTTGATGGGATGCTAAATGTGGTTTAGGATACACTTTTATTGATATCTCTTTTCTTTTTCTGGGGCAAAGTCAATGTTTGTAAATGCATGTACAGGCCAGATTTTTTTTATCCTTGAATGTAATATTTTTTTGTTATATCCTCAAATATAATATTGTATAGATAATCTTTTTATTTGAACTCTGTAATATCAAATTGCATCATACGTAAGGTTGTATTTACAAAATTACAAATTGATTATTTAGTAATTAGTAAGCTTTATCTCATGCAGATATAACTCACATCTTTCATTTTGATAATGCCATGTTAAATCTTATAGATCTACAAAATCAAAAGTAATACTTGGTTGCTTCTAAATAACACAACCAGAAAATAGATTATGACCTAAACATTTCAGTTTGGTTTTTTAGGCACCTTTAAATTTGTAAATTCCATCTATCTGCTCCTATACATAAACATTAAGTAATACTGTGGTATAATGCAAATAATTAATTATATGTGTAGTGGTAAATTGACTCTATGTAACAATAATACAACTATACCCTATCGGCTACTTTATTGCGCACAAATTCAGTACAACTACTAATTTTTTATTTGTTATGCGGTTGTTGTGGATTCCTAAGGCACCCATCAATCTACTACAATAGTAATAGTGCCATGATTCCTCACACAATTACATGAATTTTCATGATTATATTGTGTGAAGCTACATATTTAATTTACATGCTTCTCTCATTGTCTCAATGGGGGCTTGGCAAATCGGGGTCTCGTGCTTTCTAGTTAAGTTTGGATTTAAATTGCTTTCCGACTTCAGAACTTTGACTTTTTCCGAACGTTTCTTTTAGCTTCACCAGTCTTTCGCGCATGCGGTCATTAAGAGGCGTGTTTTTGCCATATTGATGCTGAATGCTCATATGCTTTTCAAAAGTCTTAAATTTTCTGCCTATGCAGCTTTGGGTTACAAGCCAAAGCTTTTAAGTGTGGATGTTAGGCTAGGCGTCATCGCAAACGTTAGGTGTTAGGTCACTTACAATGGAATATTAGGCGCCCTGGTTCACGTATAAGGCATTGGGGTTTGGCATGATAACTCATAAGGAAAATTCTAAGATAAATTTGTAAAAGAAATCTTTATGAGGTGTAATTTAAGATAATTTGTTTAGGTTAATAAATGGTTGTTGAGGATTTTTGACAAGTGTCTTTGTAATTTAAGGAAAGAAAATAAGAAGATGACAATATTTAGTTTGATAATTGAAAAATGAGTGTTGAATGGAGAAGATTCTATAATTCGCCTAATATATAATTTGGCAACAATGCTTCTGTATCAATGAAATGCTTTGGTGTCTGTTTTAGATCTATATTTTGTCAAAGGAAAAATTCATTGATTTGGGATGAAATCACAAGTGTGGTTATGTTGATATGTAAATAGCCTCAGATACTCTTAGATAACTCACCAGCTATAGATTTCACTATGCTGACAACTCAAAACAACCTTCATTTGAATGTAAACAATGTTACAAACCTTGCAAACATGAGAGAATCATATAAATGCAAGCAAACATCACAACAAAATAATAGAAAGCATTAAAATGAAGCAACATGTGCTAGACAATGATTGAAACATGAAAATTTGGTCTATAGAAACACTAGAAGGAAAAAAAAAACTATAATTTGGATGAACAAAGCACTCTCCATCTCTACTATGAGTAGTTTGGGACAACCAAGAAAGATGAATGTAGGTCTGATCACAACCTTTACAATCGCTCAACATGGTACAAGAGTTATAACATCCATCCTCACACTACTTTAGTCCATATTCTACTCCAATAATGGCTAGAAATATATAGATCCACTTACAAATTAAGGTAAACAAGAGTACCAACCCCCATAAAGGCTTGAAAACCTCCTTAAGTAGATGTACCTACACTCCAAGAAGCTATAAGCACAAATCCTAACACCTAGAAGATGAAATGAACAACCAAAACCTTTCAAGTTCTATGTGACATTCACACTAAATACATTTGTTGATTTAGCATGGATTCATTTGCCACTTCTTGAAAGTGTTCATTAAGATGAATGTGGTGTTCATTATGTATAGAAATGGTGAGCTTAGTAATAGTAGCAAAACATAATTTTTATAGTTGCACACAATATTGCCTTCTTCCCTCGGATGCTTTAAATCATCTAGAGTCTTCAACAATGTTGTATACATATCCTTAATGTGCCAAACTAATGAAAAATGGATCCCACATAAAAGAACACCTTGAGTGAAATCCCTTGACTAAAATGTAGAAAAACCAATCTCTTGGTCATAAGCAAGATCCACTTTTTGGTCTTTAAAAGCTTGGAGACTCATAAGATGTGGAAATTTCTTCCCAACATCTTCCTTAAGGTACAACTTTGCTTTGGTTGGGACTTGTCCCTTCAACACAACCAACTATGTTTCTTGTAGCCCTATTTGGGTTTTCCTTTCATTCTTTTGAAGTACCACATCTTACTCAAGCTCTTCCAACAGACCTGAACTAAGATCTTCCATGGATGGTAAAAGCAACTCTTCTTCCTCATCCAACATCAAAGCCTCAAATAGTTTTAAGTTTTCTACATTAATCACCAAATACACCTTCATGTATGGTGACAAATCAAGCCAAAAGGCATTTTTACTAACTTGTTCTAGAATTGAAAAAGGTCCATACCTCAAGTTTTTTATCTTTCTTACTACTTCTTGAAGTCTATCCTTGCTCAGATACAACCAAACTTGATCACCCATCTTGAATTTGTGTTCAGTTTGGTGTTGATCATGTCACTCTCTTATACTTTTCTTGGTTTACCCTAAGCTTCTCTTGCACATGGAGTTACACTTGTTTGATGTGCTTGATCAAATTTTAACCCCATCAACCTCTAAGGCAACACTTTTACCCTTCACATATGGTTGTCTTGATAGTACATAAAGTAGGCTAGGAGGTAGAAAGCCATAACATATCTCAAATAGAAAAAGATTCATATAAAAATGTATTACTTGGTTGTAGGAATGTTGTATATATACTATGCTCTCATCCTATGTCTTTAGAAGCTTCATGTATTATACCCATGAAGTGGTGGCACCAATTCCCTAATAACCACTTTACTTTTTCCATCTATTTGTGGATGGAAAGTCATGCTTCTTTTCAATTTGGTATCTATTTTATCCTATTGTGTGCACTAAAAAAATCAAGAAATCTCAAATCTTGGTTTGAAATGGTTCTTTGAGGCAAACCAAAGTGAATCCACACATTAACAAAGAATAGTTTAGTTACATCTAGCAAATCCATTAAAATGCTCTCCCATGAATATGATGGAACTTGAAGTGGCTAATACAATCCTAATTTATGGTTTTTAGGCAAGTCCTTACAATACATAGTTTACAACTACAAATAAATTTATTGTCTTTTTGCATACAAGGACAAAAAACATATCATTATAAATTTGAAACTAATTTTGTAACCCTAAAATGACTAGTTATTCTAGAAGTATGCACTTTTGTTAAAAATACCAATCTTCTTTCTTTTAAATACATAACAAATTACACTCATAGAGTAACCCATCCCTTATATAAAAATTGTTAGCATAGGTTTTTATATTCCTAGTGGGTTAGTTATTTTCCCTATTTCCTAGGTTTTTCCTACACTTTTATTAAGCTTGCTTAGGTTAAATAAAGTGAGTTTAATTAGTGAGTAGGAGATTTGAGGTGTCGACATCCTACAAGGGAGGTGGAATTTTCTATCTTGGGAAGATGCTCTTTCTATCTTTAGCCCATATGGTGGCCTCTCCCTATTGGTCAATTTTGCCACCTCTCCCCTCTCCCTAGTCTATATAAACTCACTACCTAGCTTGTATTTTGCATCCTTGTTGCATATTGTATGACAATTCTGTTAGCCTTGTGTAGCATCTTTGAGCTCTTAATGCAATTCTATCATCTTGACATTTGTAAATCTCTCAAAATCATTGGTTTGCTTTTGTTTATGCATTTCCAATTTATGCAGCTTAGATTTTCTCTTATAAAGTTCTTGGGTTATCAATCTATTTCATATTTCTAACATGGTATTAGAACTTTTGTTTTGAGAATTCTAAGTTTATAGATTCCTGATTAAGAGTTTGAGTTGTTTTGTGAGATCTTGTAAGATCTTGTATGCTCTTCTCTTGCATTTTTTAATAATCTCGAGAATCAAAAAGGATTTATGAAGATCCAATAACCTCTTATTTTTGCATGCATCTTTTGTAAGATCTGAGTGATTGCAACAATTTTGGTTATATTGGCAGTACTTTTATCATTCCAACATGTCTAGGAGGCTTGAGAAAGTCAAGATTGGCTTTCATTTCATCCAATTTGGATATCGTTCAATACACTTGCAAAATAGGGAGTTTTTAGCTCAGATCTGAAAGTCAACTTTTGTTCAAAGCATTTTTAGGCCAAAAAGACCTTGCCATTGTGTCCAGAAGGCCGAATAGATGAATTTTGATATAAAATTTGTCCAGTTTCCTTGTCAAGAGTCTTTGAGGCAATTTTTTTTCCCAGAAGACCATTTTGACCCCCCAACATGCAAATCACAGCATGAGTTTTATTAAAATTTGCATATATATATGTGCGATTAAAAAATATATCAAAATATTTTTATTTTGAATTTATCGTAGTTTTTAATATAAAAATCATTGTATTTTTTGTGAAATCAAAACAAAAAAATTAATAAACAAGGGTATGCATGTACCAAGGTACCTGTGCCCCTACAAAATGCCTCAGGCCAAGGGTGCATGGGTACTCATAGGGTCATGTGCCACTTTTAATGGGTTGCATGCCTTACAAACGCTGCAGACCTCCTTGAGGCCACAAACCCCTATATTAGGGTCTAGGCCGAGGCCCTTGTGTTAGAACACTTTGATATAGTATTGAGAGGGGAGGTGAATCAGTATATGCCAAAACTTAATCCAATTTAACTTTATCAACCAAATCTTTCTACTGCCTTAAACAGATAAAGAATCAAACTATGCAATTCAAAGCACAACACACAATCACACAACCATAACACCAAATTTATGTGGAAAACCCTAGAAAGGAAAAACTACGGTGAGCAAGCTACTTGGATCTACTGTCCAAATCAAGCCTCACAAATAATAGAATAGATTTACAACAATTTTTATGGGCTACAACTCAAAGGAAGCTACAACTCTCTACAGTGCTACAACACTTACAACAAGAGGCTACAACCTCTATACAACACACTTGACAAATTCCACTGATCAATTGTTACCTTCACAGCATCAACACCCTTCACACTGCAATGTATCTTCAACATCTTTGCACAAACAACTCTGCTACCTTCACAATACACATACTCCTTCACACTCACACACACATCCTTACACACTCACACACTGTCATTCATTTCACACCAAACATGATCTTTCATTTATATCCTCTGCAAGCTTAAAAAAAATTCTCCTTTGTCGGCCAAGAAGAAATGTGTAGCATGTAACTGTTGGAATTAGGCCGAACAACTGAGAGGGGGGGTGAATCAGTTGTCCCAAAAATTAACCTTTTCTAATTTTAATCTTATTTCACAACTTACAAACAGATTAATGATGTAAGCATTAAGGCATGAATCATCAACAAATGAGCAGAAACAAATGAACACACATAACACCAGAATTTTTATGTGGAAACCCAGTTAAGGGAAAACTACGGTGGGGGTTAACCCACAAGATTCATACCTGGTTAAAAGTACTTAGAAAAGGAGAAGGTACATGCCTTCAGGCGCACTGCCCAGAGCTCACTGCTCAAAAGAGGCTCACTGCCTACAAGAATTTAAGTTTAACATAGAGATAATGAACTGGAAAATAGCATCTTCTTCATGTCTGGTTCAGTCCCATTGAAGGCTCACAAATTTCTGCTCTATCCCTCAAACACTTCTTTGCTATATCTTCATCCTTTACTACTCTTGTTCTTCTGCTCCTCCTCTTCTCTACCCTGTCTCTGTACCTTTCTTAGGATTTTATCATTTTCGTACATGGTCAACTTTCCACAACTCATCAAAAATTATTTATACGTTTCATCAACCTTGGAATGGACATCAAATTCAGCTTGACTTAACGCAAATCACTATACTGTCGACCAAACATAGTCGGGACTTGAATCTTCTTCCAACAACATGCCACCCTCCAAAGAATTTCTCTTAGATCATCCTCAACACTCTTGAATCATCCGGTCAACCAAGACTGGGAAGAACAACAACACCAAGAAAGAAATCTTCACAAATGAGCTCAATCTTCAATGTGGACCTCCAACATAGCAGTCACACAATTCAGAGACCTCCACAAGCACATTGAATTCAACAAAAACATCCGCACTCCTCTAAATCATCAGAATCACTTGCATCTTCATCTGGAACCTCAAGAACACTGTCTTCCATGACTGTCATACTAGAAAGATTGCTTGCGGACCTCCAAACCATGAACCACTTGAGTTGATGATACACACTAACTTCCCAAACATGCCTCTTAGATGTGCAGATCATAATATTTCAATGCGAAGCAATCCGAACCAATTTACTGTCACTCTGTCTCTTCTAAACACAACAAAACCCGATTCTACTCAGATGGCTATAGCTTCTTCAAATCTTCATGCGAACCTCTCAAATCTTAACTGGAGTTACTTCAGACAATCCTCTACACAGCCATAAGGTCCGCATACATTTATTTTCATTAATTTTCTCAATATCCTCAACATTCCAGTCTTCCAAACAGGAAACAAAATATGATACAGTTGAGACCAATGGAAACAAGGATATGTTGACATCAATGACAACACCAAATAGGTACATATTTTCAACAATCTCCCCCTTTGTCATTGATGGCAACATATGATGTGAAAAATTGATTCAACCATCAAAACAAGAACTTCTCCCCCTTTCTCTTATCACTTCTGTAACTACTTTCTTCACTGCTCCCCCTTTCATCAGCAACTAGTTTTTCACATGACTTCTCTCCCCCTTTGACATCAATGGCAAAGGGCACATATTTGCAATCTTTTCTCCCCCCTTTTATTTCAGACTGATCTCCAAAATTTGAATACTGACTACTCCCCCTGGGTAAGTGCAAGAAGATGGGGGGCCAAAAAGTGGCCAAATTAATTTTAAAAAAAATAGGTCAAAATGCGAGCGCGTTATAACGCGCTCGCGTTATTCTTTTCTTTACATTTTTCCTTCTCCACAAAAGTTTGTGCTATTTTTCATGTTTTAAATAATGCGAGCGCGTTATGTTAAACTTAAATTTTTTTTATGTTTAAGGCTATTAATCATGTATGTATGTATGCCTATATGTATGTATGTATGTATGTATCTATGTATCTATGTATGTCTATATGTAT
This sequence comes from Cunninghamia lanceolata, assembly GCA_027924645.1. Taxonomy (NCBI): domain Eukaryota; kingdom Viridiplantae; phylum Streptophyta; class Pinopsida; order Cupressales; family Cupressaceae; genus Cunninghamia; species Cunninghamia lanceolata. The sequence continues at coordinate 169,762 of BSBN01000370.1, read as the reverse complement.
GTATGTATCTATGTATGCCTATATGTATGTATGTATAGTGTCGAGGGTAGAGGAGGGTAGAGATGGGAGTGAGCCAAATAGGGGAGGAGAGGGGTGGATAAGGATTGAGTGATTAAGGTTTAAGGTTAAGGGTTGAGCATTTAGGGATAGGATTTAGAGTTTAGGGATAAGGGATTAGAGTTTAGGACCTTGAGGGATTAGGGTTTAGGGTTGAGGCTTTAGGGATAGCGTTTAGGGTTAAGGGTCAAGGGATTAGGGTTAAGGTAGAGTGTTGAGGGTAGAGGGATTAGGGATAGGGTTTAGGGTTGAGGGATTAGGGTTTAAGGTATAGTTTAGTAGTTCTTGTGGATAGAGCCAGTAAACAATGGGAGATTATTTGCCTATTTCATAACAATATACCTCCCCCTTAAACCCCAAACCCTAATCCCTCAACCCTCAACCCTAATCTATCATCCCTCAACTCTAATCCCTCATCCCTAAACCCTAAATGCTATCCCTATTCCTAAACCCTCAACAGACTCGATACTATAACTTAAACCCTAATCCCTTATCCCTAAACCCTCCAACCCTATCCCTAATCCTTACACCCTCCACACTCTACTTTAACCCTAATCCCTTGAACCTCAACCCTATCCCTAAACCCTTGACCCTCGAACCTCAACCCTCAACCCTCGACATCAAACCCTAATCCCTCAACCCTTAACTCTGATCCCTCAACTCTCAACCCTAACCCTAAACCCTAAACACTAAACCCTCAACCCTCAACGTCAAATCCTAATCCCTCAACCCTTCACTCTAATCCCTCAACCCTAAACCCTATCCCTAAACCCTCAACACTATACCTTAAACCCTAATCCCTCAACCCTAACCCTAAACCTTGTCCCTAAACCCTAATCCGTCAACCCTCAACCCTAATCCATCATCCGTCATCCCTTAACTCTAATCCCTCATCCCTAAACCCTAAATGCTATCCCTATTCCTAGACCCTCAACAGGCTCGATACTATACCTTAAACCCTAATCCCTCTACCCTTGACACTCTTATTTAACCCTAATCCGTTGACCATTAACCCTATCCCTCAACCTCAACCCTCAACCCTCAACTCTCAACATTAAACCCTAATTCATCAACCCTAAACCCTAATCCCTCAAACCTAAACCCTATCCCTAAACCATCAACCCTCAACACTATACCTTAAACCCTAATCCCTATCCCTCAACCCTCAACCCTTAAAACTTAAACCCTATCCCTACACCCTCAACACTTGACACTATATCTTAAGCCTTAAACCCTCATCCTTAAAGCCTCAACCCTTAATCCTTAAACCTTCAACCCTAAACCCTATCCCTAATCCCTCTACCCTTGACACTCTAACCCTAACCTTGACATTAAATGCTAATCTGTCAACCCTAAACTCTAACCCTAAACCCTCAACCCTCAAAACTATACCTTAAACCCTAATCCCTCAACCCTCAACCCTAAACCTTATCCCTAAACCCTAATCCCTCAACCCTCAACCCTAATCCATCATCCCTCAACTCTAATCCCTCATCCCTAAACCCTAAATGCTATCCCTATTCCTAAACCCTCAACAGACTCGATACTGTACCTTAAACCCTAATCCCTTATCCCTAAACCCTCCAACCCTATCCCTAATCCTTACACCCTCCACACTCTACTTTAACCCTAATCCCTTGAACATCAACCCTATCCCTAAACCCTTGACCCTCAAACCTCAACCCTCAACCCTCGACGTCAAACCCTAATCCCTCAACCCTTAACTCTGATCCCTCAACTCTCAACCCTAACCCTAAACCCTAAACCGTAAACCCTCAACCCTCAACATCAAATCCTAATCCCTCAACCCTTCACTCTAATCCCTCAACCCTAAACCCTCAACACTATACCTTAAACCCTAATCCCTCAACCTGAACCCTAAACCTTGTCCCTAAACCCTAATCCCTCAACCCTCAACCCTAATCTGTCATTCATCATCCCTCAACTCTAATCCCTCATCCCTAAACCCTAAATGCTATCCCTATTCCTAGACCCTCAACAGGCTCGATACTATACCTTAAACCCTAATCCCTCTACCCTCGACACTCTTATTTAACCCTAATCCCTTGACCATTAACCCTATCCCTCAACCTCAACCCTCAACTGTCAACCTCAACCCTCAACACTCAACTCTAAACATTAAACCCTAATTCATCAACCGTAAACCCTAATCCCTCAAACCTAAACCCTATCCCTAAATCATCAACCCTCAACACTATACCTTAAACCCTAATCCCTATCCCTTAACCCTTAAAACTTAAACCCTATCCCTATACTCTCAACACTTGACACTATATCTTAAGCCTTAAACCCTCATCCCTAAAGCCTCAACCCTCAATTCTTAAACCTTCAACCCTAAACCCTATCCCTAATCCCTCTACCCTCGACACTCTAACCCTACCCTTGACATTAAACACTAATCTATCAACCCTAAACCCTAATCTGTCAACCCTAAACCCTCAACCCTCAACACTATACCTTAAACCGTAATCCATCAACCCTAAAACCTAATCCATCAACCCTCAACCCTAAACACTATTAATAAACCCTCAACCCTTGACACTATACCTTAAACCCTAATCCCTCAACCCTCAACCCTAATACCTCAACCCTCAACCCTAATCCCTCATCCCCAAACCCTAAACTCTATCCCTATTCCTAAACCCTCAACCCTCGATACTATACCTTAAACCCTAATCCCTTATCCCTAAACCCTAAACACTATCCCTCAACCCTTAACCCTTAATAATTAAACCCTAAAACCTATCCATAAACCCTCGATGCTCAACCCTATATTTTAAACCCCAATCCCTTAACCCTCAGCCATAAAGCCTCAACCCTCAATCGTTAAACCTTCAACCCTAAACCCTATCCCTAATCCCTCTACCCTCAACACTCTACTTTAACCCTAATCCCTTGACCATCAACCCTATCCCTAAACCCTCAACCCTATCCCTAAACCCTCAACCCTCAACCCTCAACTCTCAACTCTCAACATTAAACCCTAATCTGTCAACCCTAAACCCTAATCCCTCAACCCTAAATCCTATCCCTAAACCCTAAACCCTCAACACTATACCTTAAACCATAATCCCTCAACCCTAAACCCTAAACCCTATCCCTAAACTCTCAACACTATACCTTAAACCCTAATCCCTCAACCCTAACCCTAAACCTTGTCCCTAAACCCTAATCCCTCAACCCTCAACCCTAATCCATCATCCGTCATCCCTCAACTCTAATCCCTCATCCCTAAACCCTAAATGCTATCCCTATTCCTAGACCCTCAACAGGCTTGATACTATACCTTAAACCCTAATCCCTCTACCCTCGACACTCTTATTTAACCCTAATCCCTTGACCATTAACCCTATCCCTCAACCTCAACCCTCAACCGTCAACTGTCAACCCTCAACACTCAACTCTAAACATTAAACCCTAATTCATCAACCGTAAACCCTAATCCCTCAAACCTAAACCCTATCCCTAAATCATCAACCCTCAACACTATACCTTAAACCCTAATCCCTATCCCTTAACCCTTAAAACTTAAACCCTATCCCTATACCCTCAACGCTTGACACTATATCTTAAGCCTTAAACCCTCATCCCCAAAGCCTCAACCCTTAATTCTTAAACCTTCAACCCTAAACCCTATCCCTAATCCCTCTACCCTCGACACTCTAACCCTAACCTTGACATTAAACACTAATCTGTCAACCCTAAACCCTAATCTGTCAACCCCAAACCCTCAACCCTCAACACTATACCTTAAACCCTAATCCATCAACCCTAAAACCTAATCCATCAACCCTCAACCCTAAACACTATTAATAAACCCTCAACCCTTGACACTATACTTTAAACCCTAATCCCTCAACCCTCAACCCTAATACCTCAACCCTCAACCCTAATCCCTCATCCCTAAACCCTAAACTCTATCCCTATTCCTAAACCCTCAACCCTCGACACTGTACCTTAAACCCTAATCCCTTATCCCTAAACCCTAAACACTATCCCTCAACCCTTAACCCTTAAAAATTAAACCCTAAAACCTATCCGTAAACCCTTGATGCTCAACACTATATTTTAAACCCCAATCCCTTAACCCTCAGCCTTAAAGCCTCAACCCTCAATCGTTAAACCTTCAACCCTAAACCCTATCCCTAATCCCTCTACCCTCAACACTCTACTTTAACCCTAATCCCTTGACCATCAACCCTATCCCTAAACCCTCAACTCTCAACCCTCAACTCTCAACATTAAACCCTAATCTGTCAACCCTAAACCCTAATCCATCAACCCTAAACCCTAATCCCTCAACCCTAAATCCTATCCCTAAACCCTCAACCCTCAACACTATACCTTAAACCATAATCCCTCAACCCTAAACCCTCAACCCTAAACCCTACCCCTAAACCCTCAACACTATACCTTAAACCCTAATCCCTCAACCCTAACCCTAAACCTTGTCCCTAAACCCCAATCCCTCAACCCTCTACCCTAATCCATCATCTGTCATCCCTCAACTTGAATCCCTCATCCCTAAACCCTAAATGCTATCCCTATTCCTAGACCCTCAATAGGCTCAATACTATACCTTAAACCCTAATCCCTCTACCCTCGACACTCTTATTTAACCCTAATCCCTTGACCATTAACCCTATCCCTCAACCTCAACCTCAACCCTCAACACTCAACTCTAAACATTAAACCCTAATTCATCAACCGTAAACCCTAATCCCTCAAACCTAAACCCAATCCCTAAACCATCAACCCTCAACACTATACCTTAAACCCTAATCCCTATCCCTTAACCCTTAAAACTTAAACCCTATCCCTATACCCTCAACACTTGACACTATATCTTAAGCCTTAAACCCTCATCCCTAAAGCCTCAACCCTCAATTCTTAAACCTTCAACCCTAAACCCTATCCCTAATCCCTTTACCCTTGACACTCTAACCCTAACCTTGACATTAAACACTAATCTGCCAATCCTAAACCCTAATCTGTCAACCCTAAACCCTCAACACTCAATACTATACCTTAAACCCTAATCCATCAACCCTAAAACCTAATCCATCAACCCTCAACCCTAAACACTATTAATAAACCCTCAACCCTTGAAACTATACCTTAAACCCTAATCCCTCAATCCTCAACCCTAATACCTCAACCCTCAACCCTAATCCCTCATCCCTAAACCCTAAACTCTATCCCTATTCCTAAACCCTCAACCCTCGACACTATACCTTAAACCCTAATCCCTTATCCCTAAACCCTAAACACTATCCCTCAACCCTTAACCCTTAAAAATTAAACCCTAAAACCTATCCATAAACCCTCGACGCTCAACACTATATTTTAAACCCCAATCCCTTAACCCTCAGCCCTAAAGCCTCAACCCTCAATCGTTAAACCTTCAACCCTAAACCCTATCCCTAATCCCTCTACCCTCAACACTCTACTTTAACCCTAATCCCTTGACCATCAACCCTATCCCTAAACCCTCAACCCTCAACCCTCAACTCTCAACATTAAACCCTAATCCGTCAACCCTAAACCCTAATCCCTCAACCTTAAATCATATCCCTAAACCCTCAACCCTCAACACTATACCTTAAACCATAATCCCTAAACCCTAATCCCTCAACCCTAAACCCTAAACCCTATCCCTAAACCCAACAAAACTACTTTGCCTTACGTTAGGTTGTTAAACCCATCATTTTTGACACTCTTCTCTTAAAGATATTTGAGTTGCAAGAATATGTCAGAAAAATGGCTATGAACTTTTTTAATGTTAGTAATGTTATATGGCATGTTTTTCTGGCCCATTTGGGGTTCATTATGCCAATAGGTGTACACACTATGAGAAAAGCTTTGCATATGGTACATCCACAGTGAGTAATTAACAGTTGAAATCAGAAGGATGATCATTATGAGAAAAGCTTTGCATTGGGGTACATCTATGTTTCTTGTTGTGCACCCCGCACTTAGGGGAGGTATATTGTTATGAAACAAGCAAATAATCTCCCATTGTTTACTGGCTCTATCCACAAGAACTACTAAACTATACCTTAAACCCTAATCCCTCAACCCTAAACTTTCAACCCTAAACCCTATCCCTAATCCCTCTACCCTCAACAGTCTACCTTAACTCTAATCCCTCGGCCCTTAACCCTAAATGCTATCCCTAAAGCCTCAACCCTAAACCCTAATCCCTCAAGGTCCTAAACTCTAATCCCTTATCCCTAAGCTCCAAATCCTATCCCTAAATGCTCAACCCTTAACCTTAAACCTTAATCACTCAATCCTTATCCACCCCTCTCCTCCCCTATCTGGCTCACTCCCATCTCTACCCTCCTCTACCGTCAACACTATACATACATACATATAGGCATACATAGATACATACATACATATAGGCATACATACATACATACATACATACATACATATAGGCATACCTACATACATGATTAATAGCCTTAAACATAAAAAAATTTAAGTTTAACATAACGCGCTCGCGTTATTTAAAACATGAAAAACAACACAAACTTTTGCTGTAAAGGAAAAATGCAAAGAAAATAATAACGCGCTCGTGTTATGTCTTGCTTTGGGAATCCCAAGCCTTGGGCTTGGGATTTGCTTTGGATTTCCAACCCAAAGGCTTGGAGTGCCTTATGAACAGTAACAGACGTGTTTTTCCATATTCTTCAAGATTTTAGATAATTTTGTTCGTGCTAACCCTCAGATTTGCACATGTTTCAAGGTCAAACAAATCAAACACCTGGGTAATGTTAGGCTTTCTCTTAGCTATCTGACGATGTAATTTTTTTCACATTTTAACAATGTTAAGCCTTTCATCTTTAATTTTTTTGTTTGTGTGTCCGTTTTTGGGCAAAAACCACTGTTTGGTCTTTTTTTCATTGTAAATTAACTATTCATTGAAATTTCAAAAAAAATACATATTTAGAAACTAGACTCCATTCTACAAATATTAAAAAAAGAAAAAAATGATTTTTGATTAGTTTTCAAAATTTATAGGGGTAGCACGGCCAAAATTCTGTTTTTTAGGATGTGTCCACTTTGAAAATTAGTAAAAAATCAAATATTCATCAAATAATTATCAGAAAAATCGGGCATAAACTACATGCTATTAGCTAATTTCTTACTGAAGCGATTTTAAAAATACCAAAAAAAAGTTGACCTTTTGTGGGAGCCACAAAACATGCTATGTTATGTTTTTTTGACAGAAACAACACCAATTTCTGTGGCTCCCTCTTTTGAACCCCTTAATCTATGCCATTTTCAAAAAATAATAGTGGTTTAGAAAGTAGACTCGGAGCACTACGAACATTGTTTTGGTTGCATCTCCAAATTTTGAGTGTAACTATGCTCAATTTCTCATCCAAAGCCAGTATTTCCTGATTTCAAAAAAAAAGTGGCCACTTAAGACCCCTTTTTGGCCCCCCATCTTCCTGCACTTACCCCCCTGAGTAGTATCTATTAGCAAGAGACACTGTGTGGCTTCATAAGTGTTGTCATTGATGGCAACAAAGTCTATCCCACACATCCGTAGTACATAATATGCCTATACCAGAAGACAGATTGAAGATTGTTTTGATCTATTAAACAAGGATAGAGTATGTAACAAGGTCCGACAATCAGGTCCGGATCTCTCAGATGGTGTAACTCAGTAAGTTGCGGACTTGGACAAGTCAAGAGGGGTATCATGACTATTGTATTCCAAAGATTTAGCCTCCGGTGATAAAGCAAGAAAAAGATATGTGCATTTGAGTGTTGGGTTCCAATTAGGCAGAGCAAACAGAGGAAGAACTGACCAGCAGAGTATCAGACTTCAATCCGGATGAGTAAAAGGTGTTGATCAAGCAATTTGTGGGATTATACATTGTTGGCTAACATGATTAATGACTTCTATGCTTAAGCTTTTGATATGCATCACAAATCAAGCATGGATTCAGCCGACAGATCAATAACTTGCAAATATTTTCTCCTAGGACTTTGTAATCATCTTTTAGCACAATGTTTGTAGTGGTCAGTTCATCCAAATATAGTTTGCCTAACTTCATATGGTCATATTCTTCTAATCTGGTATGAATGTATGTCCTAATATCTTCCATATGCAAGACCCCATGTGGAGTAATTAAGAATGCCCCTGACGGATCATTTTTCGGTAATTTGAAGAATTGTTTCTTAAACTTGGGGTGAGACATTTTTCCTATCTTGATTACATGAGGAGTAAACAATTTTCCAAAACAGTTTAATTTTCACAGTAGGGTTTCAAGTTGCAAATACCTCTTTCACCGAAGTAGGGTTTCCTTGATCTGAAATTCTCCAAACCCTTCAAATCTTGGTTGTTGTGGCTCTGAGTATTTGATAGCTTCAAGTGTAAAGTGATTTCAGATTAAACAAGCTCCCTTTTATTCTCCGTACGACATGACCTAGATGTCATTAAATGCTTATTTCCAAAAAGCTGTTAAAACTCTTTGTTGTAGAACACGGTCGATTAGGATTGCTCCGCAATATACCGCATTGACCCCTTTTCTTCTGGTTCTTCTTCTAATAGGTGTGTCGCATCAGATTCCATGATACATCTTCGTGTTAGATTCTAGCACCTAATTTCTCACTGGGGGATTTGAATTTTCTACACTGCTCCCCCTGAGCCAGAGTTCTCAATTTACTTCCAGGAGGAGGTATCTGCATCGGATACTTGTGCGGATTGATCTCTGACTTCAATTACTCCTTTCTTGATCCATACCTTGTTCATTTCTTTCTTGGTTTCAACCAGATCAACTTTCGCTTTTCCTTTGTCATTTCTTTGCTCTGTTTACCTTTCTTCAAAGTAGTGATTTCTCTTCTCATTCCTTGTTACATCGCTCCTTTTGGAATCTATTATGCTATTTACTTTCTTGCAAATTTCAGTAATTTAATATGTTGTGGATGACATGGAAACTGATGATTTATTTTACAAAGTTGTTATATGAAATTTTGGAATCTATTGATTACGATCAATGTGAAATTGTAGACTAAATGTCTTTTTGTTAAATGCAATGATTTTTTGGATATATTATGCTTTGATTTGGAACGTAGGTGCTTTGACCACAAAATTGTATGTGAGACTGTCATTGTAGGAACAGGTGGACCGTGTTCGACGGGAAGAGAAAGTATCTTTGAGAGAGAGTATAGACTCTGGAAATTAACCATGGGTGTTTGTCACTGAGATCGCCAAACAGGTAGATAAACCTTGAAGCCATCAAATTAGTCTTGTATTTCGACTGGGATAGTTAAGACTAGATGTCGACGTCGGAAGATAAGGTGTAACACCCTTCTCGTAAGTCGTCATATAGAATCTTGGAGTCGTCGATGTCGTCGTAAGTCCACCATAGTAAGTTGACTTATATAGACGTTTATTATTTCGTTTATAAGTAATTAAATGAACCTACTTGTGGTGGAATCGTGAATCCGTCTCGTAGTCGAAAGATGCGAGAAGTCGGCCATGTGCGTCTAACGATGTAGGAAACTTGTTTGCGTTACGATCAATCCGTCGTGATTGTCGTGAAACGCATCGAACTTGTGTTGTGAAATATTTCTTTCTGGAGATCGACGAATGTCGAATTTGAAGCCATGGTGTTTAATAATTTGTTTTGGTCGTTGTTTAGCATGAGTCTTTTCATCTAGCTTTGACCGCGAGATATTATTGATCTAACCTTGAGTCTCTTTTCTAAAGTGGTCTTTATCTCTTCTTCTTATTCAACCATAGAGATGCTTTAGGCTTTTATTATCCACTATCTTGTTGTGTTTAATTCCTCAACTCAGCTTTGAGTTGCTCTTGAAGAATTTGATGCTTTTATGTTCAAGTGAGGACGGAGTTGTTATGTCCAATATCAAGCCACATCGCCGAAAGAGCCTCCATCTTTCTAGTGGTCGTAGTGAGTAAGGAAGTCATGGTATATTCAATTTAATCGACCTCCTTGAGCTTAGGCAAGTAACTATAGTCATTTAATGCCTTAACTTCCTTCACCATGGTGCGAGAGGGAGGAAGTTGGGCAGTTGTGTTAAAGAGTAACTGCAAATTGATGATAGATGCTCCATCATTATGGTGGGTGCGAAGACATCAAGTGGCGGTTGTGAAGAAAGGTAAGGAAACCACAGTTTGAGGAGTCCTTTGCTGTGCGGTGATAGGAGTGTGCGGTGTGGAGAAAAGAGGGGGAATGGCGGTTGAAGGTTTTGGGGACTCCTTCATCGTGGGAGAGGGGAGGTAGTTGGAGAAGGTGGTAGTCAAGTAAAGGAATGCTCCGTCGTGTGGAGAGAAAGAAAGATACTTACTGGTGAATTCTGTTAAGAAGAGGTGTGATCGTGAGATAATGCATTAACTTTCCTAGGTCGTGGGCATTTTTGTTGGGGGGCAGTAGTTTTCTGTCGATTTGGAACTGAAAATCAAGAAAGAAAAGGAGAGGAATCTGCTTGCCGAGGATAGTCTGGGGGATTAGTTTTCTGCGGTGAAGAAATTGGAAAAACCATTGAGGACGGGGATAGGAAAGTGTTGTGGGTGAAAGTCTGAGGAGGACAACATTGAGGGAGCAGCGAAGTCTTCCAGTCAAGAGCGAAACTCCACAGTAGTGTGACAGGTTCTAACTTTTCTCTCTCTGCGCAATCTTTGCACGTTATTTATGCCTTGTTTGGCAGCATTTGTGTGATTTTTTTCGTTGTCGGAGATTCTGCTTTCAAACTTATGTTTCATTAATCTTGAAATAAGTTTGCCCCATATAAATTGCATCGTAGTTTCTACATTAGTATGTGAGTGGAGAGGTTAGTTTGGTTGCAGCATGGAAAGCTTAGCAAAAGTTATGCTTCTTTAGTTGTTAAACCTTATAACGTAGCAATGTATTTTGGCTGTATAATGAAAAGTACATCTGTGTATATGGCCAGAGAACCGTAATGTTTCATTTTTAACTACTGTTTGGCTCTCTGACCGTGAATAAGTGTTTGAGAGATAATTGTTGAGATATTCTTGCATAGGATAAAATGTTCCTACTCGTGCTAAGCATCGAACCTCTCCTATGTTGTCAATTAAACAATTATAATTGTTCCACTTGTGTAGATTGATCAACATCTAAGAGTATCTGCACATTGGGATTAGATTGTACTAGATTGAAACACTTTTCAATTATTAAATCATCCTTTTACTAATCTAAAAGATCTATGAAAGTTTTTAAATTATTACCTTTACTCTAAAGACATTTGTTAACTCAAGACCAGTCATCAACAATACTCAAATAGAGTATTTCTTGTATGGCGATGAACTACCAGATTCAACAAGTGATGTTAATGCAACCAACTCAAGTGGGGGTTTTGTTTTTGCGAATTAACGTGGGTAGGGGTTATGGAACCCACTTTTGTGTCTTAATTAAGTGACATGCGACGATTCTTGTGTCGCTATTTTATTGAAGACCTTTTTCGAGTCCAAACCTTTAAACTCCGGGCTTATGGATATTTGTTTTATATACATGAGTATGTCGTATAAACTTATGGGAACCAAATAGACAAGTTTGAGACCACTTAGGAGTGGGCGTTATTAAATGATGTTTTTCATGAATATGAGATTGTGAAACCATAAACTCGGGATTAGAGTAAACGTTGCGCCATGCGCTATTTAAGGAGAAAAATCCTAAAGCCTCGAGGTCATTGAGGTCGACATTTGTTTAAACCTTACAAATAGGAAACTGTAGGATTTCGATCAGTTCAAGTTGAGTAGGGTGGGTGAACTAAGTTCATGCGTTCTTAGAACGCTATTTAAAAACAAATCCTTTGGCCAAGGTGGTGCACGATCCTCAAGTGCATCAAATGTTCACTGTGACTGGATGGCATTTCTTGTGGAGAGTCGTGCATGACTAGAGGGTATCTAGGGATCTGCACGATAACAAGACACGTAAGTTACAACACCAGAGCTCAGATGGCAAACACCGATGGTTATCCTAAGTCTATCCTCTTGAGTAGGGTAGGGCCACTTCCGGTTAGGAAGGAGTGCGGGAGACCAACGGTCTGTCGTTGGAGGTTAAGCTCCTTGAAGATACTTTCTCTTCCAAATACTAAGGATTGCTGAGTCTTGAATGTGATGGGTCGACAATCGAGATGCATGTTAATGGTATGTTTCCAATATTTGTTTGTTTCAAGAAAATTTCAAATTGTTAGAAAACAAAATGTTTTATGTATATCATTTCTTTCAGTTTTATGAAAATGAGATCGTGTTTATTTTAAAGTGAAAAATGTTATACTTGGTAATAGATAAGTTCTTTTGTATTGATTCTTAGTAAAAAAAAAATTTATGAAAAACCTAGTTTTCTTGTCAATTCGGATATGTATGTTACATTCCTGCTTCTGCAAAACCTTGCAACATGTCCAAAATTGTTGCAATTGACGCACACCACATTCTTTTGACCTTGATTTCTTTCATTGATTGAATTTGATTTGCATTGATTATCCATATGTCCAAATCTATTGTATGCAAAACACTTTCCATTGAAAGATTGACCATTCCTAAAATTTTGAAGATTAGTTCTTACTGAACTTCTGCATTCATTTGATATGTGTCCCATTTTATAGCATGCATTGCACCTAATAGGATTCTGACTTACTTTACTTTTGCATACAATAGCTCTATGACCAATCCTATTGCAATTGAATCATTTACCTTTGAATGACTGATCATTCCTTCCATTGTTGAGACTTTTCTTGAACTGATTTCTACATTCATTCGCTCTATGACCAATTTTCTTGCAATTGAAACACCGACCAGAGAATAATGTAGTCTTTGATTTATTCTACTTCTACACTAAGTAGCCTTATGACCAAACTTATTGCATGAATTACAATAACCATTGAAAGATGGGTACCTTTGAGCATTTGGTTGTCTGACCTAAGGTCTTCTAGGTCTTCTTCTTTGATTTCTGAACTGGTATCCTTTGTTTTGCCTTGGCTCAGTGCTTATTTGCCCAGAGTTTGAACTTTCTCCTTTGTCAAATCCAAAACCATGTTTGTCATCAGCATTCCTCTGGCTAGCAATGATTTCATCAAGCTTTGCAGTACTTATCTTGAATTTTTCTTCAAAACTTCTTACCTTTTCCAGATCTATTTTTAAACTTATAATTTCTTTTTCAAGTTTTGCACAATCTTTTGATCTGTTTTTCACAATCAAGTTTAGATCATCTTCTGCTTTTGTTCTTTCTATAACTTCTACTTCCAGATCATTTAGGGCTTCATTTGTTGATAGCAGTTGGTCACTGACTTCTTTGTATTTGTCTTTGAATTTCTTGACTTGCTCTTTTAGCTTTAAGATGCATTCATCTACTTGTTGCAAGTTTTCTTTTAGATCCCTAACTTCTGCTTCAGAGTTTTCAAGATCCATAAGAGTTGTTTCTAGTTGATTGTACCTTTCATAATTTCCATACCTTCTTGCTGCCATGATCACACTATCCCAAATCTTCCTCAAGCTATTAAACTTATTCCGAGGAACTTGGCTTTGATACCAATTGTTGATTGTGTTGGTTTTTCTTCTGAATCAGCATTAGGGTTTGCCACTTCTAATGCACAGGCAGATTCAGCCAACTAATACAGGAGGTTGCGTGAGCTCATCCCCTTCACTTCTGGTTCTGCCACACCAAGGGGGGGATCCCTATAACTTAAGATGTAACCTTGACTAGCTCAAAGATAGAAAGATCTAACTTGACAACAACAGGCAGAATACTCTCATGTATGGACCAAGATCTGTATGATAGATCACAAGGTGGGCAATGTTCTTGGACATATATGTCTGGTTAGGGATGAGAGCATGCAAGGGTTTCCTACTCCTAATCCTACAACTAACAGATGGAAGGGAGAGATGGTTTGAAATGGTGTTTGGATGCAAAGCTGGACATGGTGTATAACCTCAACACAGAGCTAGATTGGTGCCTATCCAGGGCTTGGAGTCGGTAGACATACACCTGTGAATGATCAGCATGAATAGCTAAAACTGGATTTCAGGGGGATACACATGATACCTGCCTTACAGATATCTCCCAATACAGAGTGTTAAGCTGTCGATACTTATGGCATCCCTATTGCAGGAAGAAAGATACATGCAAAACTGGAGACAGAATCAGCATAACACATGCAAACATAGCATTATTCATATAAGATTAACCATGAAATCAGTGGATTCATGCCAAAACGTACAACAAGAGATACATAAACTCACAAGTTTTGCTACACAGAGCAACCAAAACTAGTTGTATCTTATTACAGAGCCAAAATGTCCAGTTTTCAACAACCTTAAACAATGGTAACACAGTTTGCCTATATTGGCCAGAAAGTGTACCTCTAGCATTAATTACATGGTTGACCAAAAATCCCGCCAGATACACAGTATCAGAAAAATGGTGCTCAACGCATTACCAGATTGGCGCCCAAACATGAATGCAGTAGGTAGGGGAGGAGATAGGAAGAAACCTCGAGCCCTGCGCCACTGTCCGTTGATGTACACCTTCAAACGGGTACCAGATCCGTCCATACCTCTGCAACCTTCGCCATTAATGCTCATCTACCTCGCAACCATCGGGAAAACATCAAACAGTGCATCGCAACCGTTTCCCACCAAAATACCTCATTGTGATATTTCAAAATATGCAGGATACCAATTATCCCACATGCACCCCGCGGCGACCATTTCAACACTTTATATACTAGGCCACGAGCATATATGATGTCAGTGCTTTTGCTCCCGATGACACTAGTATAAGCCTTCATCATCCTCATCCTCCAGTAGAATGATAACCTATTGCTTGAAATATCACCCTGACGTCAGCATCATCATCGCAATATCACCTACATGATAATCGCCTTCATCGGCACAACTTGATGCATCGGAGGAAGATCCTCCTGCTTAGCCGATACCAAATGTCTGGCCAATGAACATCCTGATGACGTCACCGTCATATCCTGCTGACGTCATCAGCATATCTGCCTATCGCGCACCTCATATCTGGATGACGTCATCGTCATGTTTGCGAATATCGGGGGATCTCCACAAGATGATCAGTGTTAGAAATATGACCCCCCGGACCTTGATGACGTCACCATACATCGGCATTAGGATGATATTCGGAAGATAACCGGATATTTGGAAATATCATCCTGATGCACACATATCATGCTGCACTGTAGCTCCACTATAAGATCAGGGTGATATATGAATATGTGACTGATATTTGAAATGATCACCCCCATTGGACAATGCATGAAGCCGACAGGCGAATATCTCCCTTCGGAAATATCATGATGCAGACAGGTAGAAAAACGGATATCACCCTGACATAAGAATGACGTCAGCATCATCAGGGTGATAAAACAACGAACATGAAGTGATAAAACAACATCAGGATGATCTTGACTAAGATCACCCGATGTTCAAATATGATGACCCCGATGAAGATCGGGTCATACTTAGGACTTTGCAGCAATCATCATCAGGATGATCTTAAGTAAGATCACCCGATGTTAGAATATCACCCCAGCGAAAGATCATGCTGACAGAAAATATGATGACCCTTGTAAGCAACATCAGGGTGATGTCTGGAAACATGATGATGATGACCTCCTCCAAAGAAAATATGATGCTAATGTTAAAACATGCTGAGGAGGCCCAAAGACTTAGAACTTTTTTGGATTTTTTGGGAAGGTGCCTGCATGAAAATTGCTAAAATAACCGACAGTGAATTCAGGTACCAACAGTGGCTCTGATTGGGGACGTGCAGGTGCAAGACTGCAGTGAGAACCCCAGATCTCTGGGATGCAGACCAGTCCCTTATCCATTGGGCACAGAGTCATGAAGTTACCATGATCTGCATCACCAAACACATTATTTTTAAAATAAACATGGTGGCCCAGGGCCACCAAAAAGGAAAAACCAGACTTTTCCTTTGTCAAACACCTGATTTTCTTTTGATTTCTTCAAATGAAGCCTAAAAGCATTTAACTGTCTGCAGCAAGCCCCTTGGCAATTATTTGTGCTGCTGCTAATTTCTTTTTCTTCAACAAATCTACAACTAGCTTCATCAGCATATATCATTATCAATTGTAGAATGTCATCATCATATGAGTCACTGATGTTGCTTGGAAAAATAACAGACTCACATGAAACAAATGAATCCACATCAGAATTCTGCCCTTCCTCAAAAAATAAGAGCTCCTCTGCATCAAACATGCAATATTCAGGCACAAGCAACATCTCATAATCAAATTTATCTTGATGAACATATAGATATCCATCATCATCATGCACGGTAGTTTTGTCATTAATGTCCACCTGAAATGTCTCAAGAGAAGGCAGAAATAACTCAGAATGCAGCCCTACACTGAAAGCTTCATAGTCACCCCTGCAATCAACACTATTCCCAACTGTATGAGCACACACATCTGCAATTTTCCCATCCACCTCTGAATAGTGACCTTATTTTTTATCTTCACCAGTGCCCTGATAATCAAAAACAAAGTTTTCAACCTCTGCACTATGAAGGTGGCCAAAATCTTCAAGGAAACATTCATAATCAGCATCCAAATATATTTCATCATCTGAAAGGCTCACATATGCATCTGAATGCTGGCAATCACTAGCATATTCACTGCCATCCCTTGAATCAATATTTTTTATATTCAGAGTGAAGCTCTGCATATCCACTTCATATAAATAATCAGGCATAACTGAGATATGCACACTACTGCAAGACACAACTTCATGTATGTCTCTCATTTGATCAATTGGAGGGCACCTTGTGTCTGCAGGCTTGTCTTCTAAAGGCTGATAACAATCTTTGTTTTCATTATTACAAGATGTGCTTACATTTTCTACAACATTTTCTTCATGCATCACATCATGGCTGCACACATTATTCTGAAATATATTTCCCTCTATACAATCATCTCTCAATGCACATACTGGGAGAGCTGAAATATATTCACTTTGATAACTGCTTTGACAACTTGCAGCCATGAAACCTACTGGCATTCCATATTTCTCATTGTTTTCTATGTCCATAGCAAATTGGAAAGCCTGGTGAAGTGTGACTGGTTCTTTATCTCTCAACAGATAACTCATTTCTTCATCAAATGCAGCCAAATAAATTGTCAAGCACAATGCATTATTAGGTCTCATATATTCAGGGATCTGCCTGAGCAATTTAATAAACCTAAGATTAAAGGCTGGAACCAGTTCCTCATCTTCCCTTTGGATATTCATAAAATATATGATCAATGAGGCCACATCAAACCTTTCACCAAACTGCCCTAGGAATGCAACTTCTAAATCTATCCATGAAGAAACTGAACAAACAGGCAGGTTTGAAAACCATATCCTAGCATCATCTTCTAATGACTGAACAAAGAGTCTCATTACTACATCTTCATCCTCTACCTCATAATCTTCTATTAAATTACAAAATCTTTGCAGATGTTTGTTTGTCGATTCAGAATCTGATCCACTATATTTTGGCAAACATCTTCTAATTTTACTGGGAATAATATTTGGGTAACCATATATCCCTGTGAAATTTAGGGCTTTATATCTTTCAATAAAGAATGGTCTTCTCTGAGAGCATGACCAGGCTTGATGTTCTAAACTCAACATTTTGAATCAAAGATGAATACCTGGATATATATTGCAGCACTGATAGGTTCTTTCAACAGAGTCGCCACCTCTCAGAGAGAGGACAGAATGTCAGCAAGGCACTTTTGTTTTCTGGATTCATCACCCCAGCAGAGCACCACATGGTTCCTTTTTGCTGCAACAACTTCACTGGAAACTAGATTTTCCAGCCCTCAGGTTACTTGACTCTCTCTGTCCCCAGCAAAGTCGCCATTTTGTTGGTGACTCAGATGGGCCACAAGATATAACACTTTTTCATCAATTTTCTCCCTAGCAGAGTCGCCATTTTGTTGGTTTTTCTTCTGAATTAGCATTAGGGTTTGCCACTTCTAATGCACAGGCAGATTCAGCCAACTAATACAGGAGGTTGCGTGAGCTCCTCCCCTTCACTTCTGGTTCTGCCGCACCAAGGGGGGGATCCCTATAACTCAAGATGTAACTTTGACTAGCTCAAAGATAGAAAGATCTAACTTGACAACAACAGGCAGAATACTCTCATGTATGGACCAAGATCTGTATGATAGATCACAAGGTGGGCAATGTTCTTGGACATATATGTCTGGTTAGGGATGAGAGCATGCAAGGGTTTCCTACTCCTAATCCTACAACTAACAGATGGAAGGGAGAGATGGTTTGAAATGGTGTTTGGATGCAAAGCTGGACATGGTGTATAACCTCAACACAGAGCTAGATTGGTGCCTATCCAGGGCTTGGAGTCGGTAGACATACACCTGTGAATGATCAGCATGAATAGCTAAAACTGGATTTCAGGGGGATACACATGATACCTACCTTACAGATATCTCCCAATACAGAGTGTTAAGCTGTCGATACTTATGGCATCCCTATTGCAGGAAGAAAGATACATGCAAAACTGGAGACAGAATCAGCATAACACATGCAAACATAGCATTATTCATATAAGATTAACCATGAAATCAGTGGATTCATGCCAAAACGTACAACAGGAGATACATAAACTCACAAGTTTTGCTGCACAGAGCAACCAAAACTAGTTGTATCTTATTACAGAGCCAAAATGTCCAGTTTTCAACAACCTTAAACAATGGTAACACAGTCTGCCTATATTGGCCAGAAAGTGTACCTCTAGCATTAATTACATGGTTGACCAAAAATCCTGCCAGATACACAGTATCAGAAAAATGGCGCTCAACGCATTACCAGATTGGCGCCCAAACATGAATGCAGTAGGTAGGGGAGGAGACAGGAAGAAACCTCGAGCCCTGCGCCACTGTCCGTTGATGTACACCTTCAAACGGGTACCAGATCCGTCCATACCTCTGCAACCTTCGCCATTAATGCTCATCTACCTCGCAACCATCGGGAAAACATCAAACAGTGCATCGCAACCATTTCCCGCCAAAATACCTCATCGTGATATTTCAAAATATGCAGGATACCAATTATCCCACATGCACCCCACGGCGACCATTTCAACACTTTATATACTAGGCCACGAGCATATATGATGTCGGTGCTTTTGCTCCCGATGACACTAGTATAAGCCTTCATCATCCTCATCCTCCAGCAGCATGATAACCTGTTGCTTGAAATATCACCCTGACGTCAGCATCATCATCGCAATATCACCTACATGATAATCACCTTCATCGGCACAACCTGATGCATCGGAGGAAGATCCTCCTGCTTAGCCGATACCAAATGTCTGGCCGATGAACATCCTGATGACGTCACCGTCATATCCTGCTGATGTCATCAGCATATCTGCCTATCGCGCACCTCCTCATATCCGGATGACGTCATCGTCATGTTTGCGAATATCGGGGGATCTCCACAAGATGATCAGTGTTAGAAATATGACCCCCCCGGACCTTGATGACGTCACCATACATCGGCATCAGGATGATATTCGGAAGATAACCGGATATTTGAAAATATCATCCTGATGCACACATATCATGCTGCACTGTAGCTCGACTATAAGATCGGGGTGATATATGAATATGTGACTGATATTTGAAATGATCACCCCCATTGGACAATGCATGAAGCTGACAGGCGAATATCTCCCTTCGGAAATATCATGATGCAGACAGGTAGAAAAAATGGATATCACCCTGACATAAGAATGACGTCAGCATCATCAGGGTGATAAAACAACGAACATGAAGTGATAAAACAACATCAGGATGATCTTGACTAAGATCACCCGATGTTCAAATATGATGACCCCGATGGAGATCGGGTCATACTTAGGACTTTGCAGCAATCATCATCAGAATGATCTTAAGTAAGATCACCCGATGTTAGAATATCACCCTAGCGAAAGATCATGTTGACAGAAAATATGATGACCCTCGTAAGCAACATCAGGGTGATGTCTGGAAACATGATGATGATGACCTCCTCCAAAGAAAATATGATGCTGATGTTAAAACATGCTGAGGAGGCCCAAAGACTTAGAACTTTTTTAGATTTTTTGGGAAGGTGCCTGCATGAAAATTGCTAAAATAACTGACAATGAATTCAGGCAGCAACAGATTGTCAGGAACACTGAGAGGGGGGGCGTGAATCAATGTTCTATAAATCTTTTCATGTACTTTTACTTTTAACCATTTCAAAATAATAATCCAATAGAAGCAAAATATACAACTGAACAACATCCACAAAAGCATGACACATAACACCAAGATTTTACGTGGAAAACCCAAAGAGGGAAAAACCACAAAGAGGATTAGCTCTCATGAATATATTGCAATCTTTACAGAAATGATGTTCAGGCTTGGTCACTCCATGGGCCTAGAACATGCTAGCTTACAGCCATGAAGTACAACTAATTTTAGCAGGCTCACTGCCTCAACCCTAAACCTAGCAAGATTACAATAAGAGCTGTTAAACCCTAAGGGCTATTAAACCCTATTGGAGGCTCACTACCGGCTTATTGCCTTGATGATAACAACATGCTTCCAATCAGATCACACATGATAACTGAATATTTCTTAAGCATCTGTCACTATACTAGGGTGCAGTCATTTAACAACTATATTCTGAATCCCAAGTCTTCATCGATGTTGATCCTTTACCTCTGCTCTTCTATTTGCATGCTTGCATCACACACACCTTTTTTCACATATCTTACTATCCTCAACCAAAGATCATCACCTTTATATATCCGCATCATGATTTACTCCATAATCAGGTTGGCATCCAAGAAGTGAAATGTGTACATAGAAAGATGTACCTTGTTGCTCAATCCAATGCACTATGTGTCGTACGGACCCAAATCTTCTCCCAAACATGTTCATATAGTTTAGCTCTAATCATTCAATTACTTACATAGATCCTTCAAACATTAACTCTTCTCCACACAATGATTTATCTCACCAGTCGGCCTGTTCCTCAAGATCATGCTTAACAACTTCATCTGTTGTCTTACAACTTCTACTGCTGATTACAAAACACTTCCAAAATCATGTCAAGGACTCTTTACACATTCCCAATCTTAACCTCAGAACTGCAAGGCATCATATCATCTTGCAGAGAAATGCCGACTATCAAAACTCAGACTTTGTCTCTATCAAACACTATGTCGGTACTTAGCAACTTGTAGCTATCCTATTGGTGAACTTTAGATCTCCTAACTTTAGAATAAGACACTTCATATACATGTTTACAACACCTCACAACCACATAATGAAATACTTGTCTGTGGAGGAATGCAAACCACTACACTAGACCCTATTCACTGTTCCTGCTACGACTTAGACATTTCTTCAAGATGACTTCCGGAGAGGATAAGGACTTAATCTCTGAGGTATAACATTCTTAAACACCAACTAACATCATACCTAAACTGTATTACTGGATCATTATCTGCGGAGGCATACTGTCCAACTTACTGTCCTCTACTCTGCATACTTCCCATACTTAGTGATTTTCTATGAACCGGACCTAGAATCTCATATGTTCTTCCAGAGATATCTCTTCCTGTCATGGTGATAGGATATTTGAGCATTGTTTCCATCAATGACAACATATAGATCCGTACCAGAGCAATGTCTCTTGCCAACAAGATCGAGGAGCCTACACCTTGGTTGGGCATGAGTTCAACATGGACCTATTGAGGAGATTGTTCTTGGAGAAAGTCATTGAGTCTTGGTGCATCCTAGAGGAGCAATCTCATCCCCACTCTTGGTCCACTTGGTGATGAATGATTTGTTAGGTATGACCCACTTGATTTTCAAATGCATTCTTTCTTTGTATCTTGTCTTCTCATGCTTCAGTCTTGAGCTATGGATTATGGTTGTGAGGACTTGTTTGAGGAGTAGATGCATGGTTATGATTATTTATCTGCTTATGTTTGATCTTGAATTGTTATGAGATCATTGTGTATAATGGAGATGGTTAGTGGCTTTGGGCTTATTCCTATTTTGGGATGGTTATGAGTTTGATCTATCTTTGGTTTGAAAGGATTGCATCTTGATTTGTTGGATGTTGAGGAGGCTTCTTGTTTTAGGGTTGTAAAGGAAATCATACTTTTCATAGCTATAGCACATTAGTGTAGATAGAAGGACATGGTTATGATTTGCAAGTTCTCTCTTCTAGGTCTTATGCTTCTTTTTAGATGTTTGTGCTCACATGACATTGAAGTTGAGATGTTTATGGAGCTATTGAGACTCTTTGACTTATTTCTCTTATGATGTGGAGGACTTGGGAGAGATATGGACTTGAGGTGAGAGTTATGTTGCAGCTATTTAGTTTGCAGGTTTTGCATATCTATGTGTGTATTCTTTGACACTATGTGATAGAGGATTTAACCACATCTTCTATGTGAGTGCTATTAGTGGATCTTTGGATGTCTTGATCTATTTTTAGATTTTACATTTACTCATGCAATGGGAGTTCCAAGATGTATATGATTCCTTTGAACAAGAACAAGTGGATGTTCTCATTATACTACGATATGGAGTGTCTTGAGGTTTATTATCACATGCTTTGTGTTGTTACCTTGGAGGACTTCGTTATACAGGATTGAGTATATATAGGTACTTGTTATCATTATTATTTGAGTTAGATATGTTGATGGCATAAGGTCTACTTCATTATGATTTGTATACCTTGGTTTGGAGGTATGGTTAGCTGATGTGTTAGCAACTAGCTATGGTTGCTATCTCAGCTATGTTGATTGATTATTGTCAGCTACTCAAGCCTATTTGTTACCATTGGATTCATTTTTTTGTGTTTGGATATCAGTTGATGCAGGCTTCTTGCTTCTGCATGACATTTTAGTGTGGTATCTCTTTGGAGGATCTTATCCTTCATGGTTTGGCATGATGGAGGATGAGGGGATTCTTTTTTGAGATGATGGACACCTTGATTATTGTTGCAGGTATCTTGGAGCACATGGAGCACATGGATATTTATATGGTACATGTTGGGCATATGGATGGTTCCCTTGATGTTTTGAGTTTACTTGTTGATCCCTTATGCAATGCATACAACAAGTGGGAGAATGTTGGAATAGGTGTGTTGTACACCTTGCATAACATTGGTATATTTTAATTATGTAAAATAAATATTTGTTTGTGGTGCATCATGGGTAATTTGTTTAACCACATTAAATATTTATTTGGTGCCACTTGTAATCATTGTATGTAACATTGGGTTAATTATTTTATGTGTGTGGGACACATAGAGTAATTAATTATTTATTTGTAATTATTTAGTTATTGGGGAAAAAGATGAAAACTTAGTACCAATAATTAAATGTAGGGGTCAATGGTTTTAGGGTGCTCATGGTTTTGGGGAAGATGGTTTTACCATACTACATCTAGTATTTGTGTGAGATTATCTCTATAAAAGAAAACACATGTGTAGTTGTTGAGGTTGGCTTGTTGGTTGTTTGAGTTGTTGGTTGGGTTTGATTTGTTTGAGCATCTCTTGCAAGTTGCACATGTGTGGGTTTGAAGCATGTCATGGGATGTGCACAATTAGATGCTTGTTCACATGGAGTACATGTAGAGATCTTGATGCTTCAGGGGTATTCACGGAGGCTCTGCATATGTATTATAATATTTATTGTTGAATAATACATGAGAGATGGGTGCTTTTGGAGGATTGGTTTTTCTCTCTATGAGGGTTTTCCTAGGGTATATGTTTTGTCACCTTTGATGGTATGTTGTCTATTTCTTTTGCATATGGATTCAGATTACTATATTTGCATATTAATCTCTCATTAGGTTATGAGGAAATTGTCTATTTGGTTGTATATTTCCAACATTTATCTTCTTCTTCTTATTTATTTTGCAAAGTCAAAGAAATAAAAGGGGCAAGCACTTTTTGTAGCTGTAGATTTTGAGTCAGGGAGATGGATCCTTGATTTTGGAGCTTCACATTATATGGCTTCATCACAAAGTATGTTCTCTTCATTTGAGACTTGTTCATCACCACACATCCTAATGGATAACAACACATATATGTATGTTTGTGGGAAAGGATCTAATGACATGGACAAAAGATCATTAAATAATGTCCTTTATTTGCCTTCATTGTCAAACAATATCCTTTCTATATATCAAATCACACATGGTGGAGCAAGGAAAAGTGTTGATTTCACAGTAGATTCTATGATTATTAAAGATTTGTATAGAAGAGATATTGTTCTAGTTAGGGAGATAGATCATCAATCTTGAGTATACACCTTCTCACATTTTACTCCTATTGTTCTTCAATTGATGTACACACTCAGGCATCTAGTGTGGACACTTTAAGGAGATACAGTATGGTCATTTGAATCTTGGTGTTCTTTTATTGACAAAGATTCTAAAGACATGTTCTAACATTCCATTTCCTTCATAATTTCATGTTTCTTTCAAATTCTAATCCTTTATAGGAGTATCACCAATCAAAGATCTAAAGTAATTCTAGTAGCAAAATATTACCTATAAAACTCACTAACAAAACCTTCATCTCAAGCACCCAATAAATAGGAGGAAATACATGAAACCATCAAATGATAATTAGGAAACTATGAGCTAAAAACCACCCAAATAATGCACCCAAATCCCTAGTTAAAATGCCAACACCCAAATGCCAAGATGAGCCCACAAGCTAAAAAATAACATATTCCATCCACCTGTCATAAACTTGTCATAATCCACTCACCAACTTGGGTGCTCCATTTTGGCTCCAGTATCTCTATTCAAGATACATTATGATTTGTCATAACATGCATCATAAGTTGGTCGACAAGTGTAACTCCATCTTACAACTCATAGATCTTCTTACATTTCTCATGTGGGAGGCCTAGTTTTTAGGGGTAATTACTTTTGATCTCGGAGGTCAATTTGGCACCCTTTTTTTAATTGTAGAGATTAAAGAGGTCCATGTCCCTAGCATCTAAGAAGCAATGTCAAACAACCCAAAATATTTATTTTGGCCAAAAATAACCTATATAGCCTAGAAATTGTGTTTTTCTATTTTATAGCCCAAAAAATGCATGTTTTATATTCATAACATTAGAACCAACATTTGAACAACTTTTCTAACATGTAAGAAATGCTTTATTAACAAATATTTAAGCTATGAGATAAATTATTTTTAAATTTTGAAAAATTATAAATAGAATCTGCATATAAAATATCACAAATCATTAGTTTATATTATCTTCAAATTCTTTCTGGTTTTCTTTCTATAATTGAGGTAAATGGAAATTTTTTAAAATGTTGATTTGTGTGGCCTAGTTAAACCAATAAGTGGGACACACTTTTATGCTACCACCATGTTGCACTTAATTTGCGTATGTTTGAGATTAGGCATGCTTAGAGATGCATGATTCATACTTAGAGATTTGTATGTGTGAGGGTAAAATAGTGCATCAATCAAATGAATAACAGATGACCCAAACATCAACAGAATAGAGAAACAAAGAAGATTCAAATGAACACAGCAATGAATAAACACAACAAACCTTTTCCGTTTCGAAACTTCCGTTGTTCGCCTATCACGAATCGTCCTTTCGCAGATGAGATGAGCCCTCAGAGAGTGCAATCTTTTAAAGCTGTTGGAGGAAGTCGATGGTGAACGGCTATAGTGTGACATGCAAGGAAGGTGAGCTCCAATGCAACAATGGTGATCTCAAGCTTGTGGATGACAAATGGGTGCCAAAGGCGCGCTGGTGATATTTCTGCAGAGTAACGATGTCAAAAGCCTGGATGATTAGAATGAAGGGATGAAGCTTCATTTATAGACTCGGAGGAATAGGAATCAACGGTTGAGAGAAGATATGAAGATCAACGGTTGAGGATGGTTGAGGAATGTGCAACCAGTGGAAATGTGACAAGTGTCCCAGCTCCATCATGAAAGGTGGGATGTGACAAAACTGATTGGAGAGTTAACTCCATTGACTGGTCTGTTAACAGAATTGATTGATCAGTTAGAAGAGTGGATTGTGGAACTGACTGGATTGATTGAGGATTTGACTCAACTGACAGGTTAGTTAACAGATTTGATTGATTGGTTAACTGACCTCTGATTGGAGAAGAAATAGGCCATGTGGGTGAGGGAAAATAAGATAATTAAATATTAAATATATTTAATTACATGTGCAACCTGATGAGGTGGACAAGGTGAGGTGGAAAGGTGAGGTGGAATTTTGAATTTAGAACTTTAGGATAGAGGAAATAGGATTAATTAAATAATTTATGATTATTTAATTGTGAAGGACAAATAGAAGAATTTTAATTAAATAAATTGAATTTATTTAATTATGGAACAGTGAATCGATTAAATAAATTTAGAATATTTATTTAATTAATAGAAGAATGGAATAAATATTTAGAATATTTATTTAGGATGATTTGTGTCATTTTTAGGCGTATACATTTTGCCCCTCTTTGATGCAATGCAGTTTACAGCGTTGCCTCAAAGAAATTGATAGTCTGAATGATGATACATGCCCCAGTTTGCCCCTGGTACAGGTTAAATGACGATAGGATGCCCCCTCGGGAGATTAGACGGGAAAAAACGGCGAAAGTTTTGGAGACGGACGATCTCACGATGAGGAAGGGGTAAGGATAAGTTGGAGGAATAGGGATGCGGTCAGGGATGCGGGAAGAAAACGGGAGGAAAAACGGACACGGGAAGTAGTCACAGTCATCACCTAGCCAGAATTAGGGTTTGGAGGCTATAAATAGGAGCTGGGTCCACAAGAATAGTCATTTGTACACTTGGTTGATCTGGATTGGAGAAAGAGAGCTCAGAGCAAACTTAGAGCAGCATGGCGGCCAAAGCAGCAGACATTCCACGTGAGGAGCACCGATTCGAGCGAGTCTGACGATTCGGGCGGCCAGCAGAGGCAGGACCCCCGGTATGTGCTTCGAAAAATTTCTCCTAGGGTCGAGTTTAGGTGTCATAAATGCCCGTAGAAAATAGGTGAAATGAATGCACCGAAACGCAGAACGGCGCATATGCCTCGCGAAGCTGCGCTTTTGTGATTTCGCGGCACATATGCCTGTTTCGGCGGCACATGCGTGAAAGCTGCGCATTTGTGCAGTATAGTTGCGCTTTCGTAATTGGGCGGCGCTTTTGTATTTATGCCGCGCATGCGTGAAATGTAGCAGCGCATTTGTTAAAGTTGCGCATATGTGGATTCTTGCGGCGCATCTGTAATTTAGCGGCGCATACGTGGATTTCTGCGGCGCATGCGTTAGAACGGCGCATATGTGCCCTGTAGCGGCTCATATGCATTTTTGCAGCGCATATGTTGATTTTTGCGGTGCATATACCAGAAATGGTGCATTTACCACCTGTAGTGGCGCATTTGCTTGGGATGGCAAATTACTTAGCCAAATTGATTCGATTAGCGTCCTGTTTGACGCAAGAATCGATGAGCTATCTCCGAGATTGCCGGAATCTAGTCAAGAGATGTAGTGTGCTGTTTTGATCAATTTGAAATGCTAAGTTTAGTTGATATAGTCCAATAGATATGTTGAGTATGGTATATGCGGCTTGAGACTGACGCCTTGCTTTGTGTGCTTGCAGGAGGAGATACGAGAGACGTTGCAGTCGAGGGAGACGTTCCCTATGCCTCTATTGCAGAGACATATGCTGACGGAGGCTGACAGAGTGGCGCTTGGTGCCATGGGATTAGATTATGTTTGCTTTATGCCCGAGGTGCGGGCGAACCGAGGACTGTTGATAGCTGCCGTGGAGAGATTCCACAGCGAGGACGGGACCTTCCACTTCCCCACTGGAGAGATGACAGTGACGTTGGAGGACGTCTATAGGATACTGCACTTGCCCGTGGTAGGCGAGTTGGTGGAGTACGACGCACAGCGGGACGCGGGACTCGCCGAGTGTCAGCGAGTATTTGACGATCCCGAGCTGGTGGGACAGGTCATCCCTTGGCAGGATATCTATGACTGCTACGACTACTTCCCTGGGATTGTGGCCGGACTGATTGCGGGCGTGGTATGCCCGGATAGGAGATCGCACGGGTTCCCCATTGGATGGGGCAGGATCATGGAGCGGATGCTGACTGAGGGCACTCGATATGCGTGGGGACCTTGCGTGCTAGCCCACTTATACCACAACATGCATCAGGTGGTGTACCACCGCAGCACGAGTCTATCAGCTGGGGTGTTGCTGTTACAGTTCTGGCTGTGGGAGCACATAGCGGTGACCAGGCCGATATGCGTCTTTGCTAGGCAGAGGGGAGAGCCGTACAGCTATGGCTACGCAGGAGTGATTTCCCAGCACAGGCTGGGGAAGTTGGAGTATTGGCGGCATACGTTGGATGGGATAGATGTGGTCGTCTGGCGACCATATCTGGACTGCGAGCCTTGGGATGATGAGGGAGATGAGCTGCCCTTTTGCTTTCAGACCAGGTGGTTGATAGGCCGGACACGGCACATCTTGGAGAGGCAGACGGTGGGCCGAGTACTGAGATAGTTCGGCAGGAGACAGGGCATGCCGCAGGGACAGGCCATGTTTGCACGGACACATGCAGAGAGGGTCCGATGGGGGCCGATGGCTTCTTATGAGGAGGCTCTGGCAGAGTTCCGGCAGTTGCCTTATGTGGAATGGGACATGAGGCGAGAGATGGCAGATGCGGGGGTCACACAGGAGTATGAGGATTGGATTACTGCACATCCATTCCCGAGATATTCAGGACCTGGCATGCTGGTGCCTCGTATTGACGAGGCGGACTCAGAGGAGGAGGGAGAGGCTGGCCCAGGGCGGAGGGCCGCTAGAGGAGGGCGAGGACGGGGTGGCCGAGCTGCAGAGAGGCCGAGGCAGCGGAGGAGGATAGATCGGGCTGGGCAGGCAGTGCCAGGACAGGGAGAGGGACAGCAGCAGGTGCAGCAGCAGGCACAGATGCCACCACCCCAGCAGGTACCACAGCAGCAGGTGCCACAGCAGCAGGTGCCCCAGCAGCAGGGGCTAGGACAGGCAGAGGCAGCACAGGGGCCGGTGCAGGGTGAGGCACATGAGAGGACCATAGCCAGCCTGAGAGGACAGGTGCGGGAGCTGCAGGCACAGCTGAGGAGAGTGGAGAGGATGCGAGATATAGATGCAGCGGTGATCGCTGGTTTGACTCGCGAGCGAGACATGGCAGATGCCCGGGTATGCCTGATCCGAGTAGAGAGGGACACAGCAGTAGCTGCCATGGGCACAGATGCAGCGAGTACATTTTTGGTTGGGCAGGTGCAGCAGGCACAGGCACAGGTAGGCCAGTTGCAGACGCAATTGGCACAAGCGCAGACAGACTTAGCCAGAGCGCAGCAGCAGGCACAGTACTACCGAGGCTTGTACCATGGTGCCGTGTCATCGAGCCAGAGGGCAGGGAGTTTCAGGACTCAGTCTGGGGTGGCTCACAGAGCAGGTCCATCCCAGTCAGGGGCATCTGTCATGGGACCTCAGCAGTCAGGAGCTGGCAGTGGTGGCCCACAGCAGCAGGGGTAGTCAGAGACCAGATTTTGTACATTTTGGGACATGTATCACCGTCTATTTAGACATACATTGTATATGACACTTTGATTTTGAGAGAGATGGTGATATTGTGCATTTGGACATCTTTGTATATGATAGTATGGATGATGATGCAGCTTTGTGTATCTATTGCATGCGTTTATGAGATGATTATTTCTATTGCATGATGTGGTTCTATTGCATAGTTAGATGGTTTATATGATGCTATATGAGAAATACTTTGATATGCTGCTATATGATGTCTATATGATTTAATGTGACAAATGAATGCAAAGTTAATATGATGTCTTTGTGATGATGCAAATGTATGTATATGAAACATGATTTCTATGTTATGATGCTGCATATGTGGTGTGTAAATGAGCTAATGCAGATGTGTGTATGGAACATGATTTCTATGTTATGATGCTGTATAGATATGTGAGATGCTACTGGATATTTATATGATGTAATGCTTTGAATGTATGCATTTGTAACATGAGTACTATGGGGTGATGTAACTATATATGTGATGCACTTATGTTGTTTGATTTGCTGAGCTTTTAAGATTAAGATGTGATGCAAATGTATTGGTGACCTAATGCATTGGATGGTGCATTCTACGAACCTAATCATGTGCATGACTAGTTTCTGCGAATGATATGATATGCTCCTATATGCCTTGCTTTTGTGATGTCCAAATGTACTCTATCGACATAAGAATGACATGATGGATAGAGGAATGGTTGCGAAAGAATGACTTAGGAATTTTTCTTGATATCGTTACTCTGCATAGTTTGAATGATGAGGACTGTATGGATGGGTGTATGAATATAGGACGGATGCTTTGCTTTTAGATTGCTTTATTTCATCATTGGGCATTGTGTTTTTGGTACTTTTCTGAAATGTTGTAAGTGAATACAAGCATCGAGGTATAATTGAACCGAGATGACCTGAGTATCGCTTACATGGTGTGTAATTTAGCAAGTTAATACAAGCATCTAGTCAAAGTTGAATCTAGATGACCTGAGTACCTCTTGCGTTTCAACAAGCAAGGATTGCCCTCGTTCATGTAAGACCTTTGATGTCCTCGATGATCTTTTGCTGATCATGTCCTTAGACAAGGCGTCGCATTACTAAAGTTTAATCCACAAATAACAAACAAAGAAAGTAATCATGCCCCCATCAGAGCATCTCTAGCTTTTGGCATCCTTGAGTAGCATAGGAAGGTATGATAGCAAAAATCAAGACTCAGTAACTTAACCCTAGGTGCCAATCTACAAAAGCATATTTGCGTTGATATGTGTTCATTTCTTGCCTTAATTTGCATAAAATCATTTAGAAGACCTTGGGTATTTGCCTTGCATTGGATAGGTTAAGATGCCCATAGTCAAGGTTTCTACTCGAAGCGCGGGTGTTTGCTTGTATTTGCTTGCTTGGTGAGAAGATGTCACAATCCTTATTGAGAAGACGGACCCTAAGGGACTGACCTAGTGCCTCGGGGGCTCATTGCTAAATGGCCTTGCCTATGTGACGACGCAGAGGCAACGTAGTTCGGGGTAAACCCTAATGGACCATGGATGGACTAGAAGAAAGACGATAGGAATGAAGACAAGAGAGGAGACGAATGGGACTTTGGGAGAGATGGAAGCCTCGGGGGCGCATTAGAATAATGGCCTTGCCTACGTGACGGCGCAGAGGCAACGTAGTTCATGGATTCGGACCACAGACACTGACGAGAGACACTACGCTAGGCTCCCTTCGAGGAGACGGTATGGGACAAAACCTTGGTTGACAAGGCCACAAGGTGAGTATCAAGCCATGATAGGTAACTGGCAAGTGTTTACTGTGGGATGGATATGGGTCGAATGGGGAAAATAGAGGGAGAATGGGCTCAAGGTGATTGGATTCCCAAAGATGGAGAATGCGGCTTGTCACCAGTAACGCCTGTTTACCAGGTTTTCATCACTTGCTTTTATTTGCACGAGAAGCTAGAAAGTAACATGACGCCTGATTGCCAGGTTTTCATCAGGATACCTATCCAAGGCGCCTGTTTGCCAGGTTTTCACCAAAGGACGATTTTTTTGCATGCTTTCTATTTTTTTCAATTTTTTTGTATTTTCTCTTTGTAACTTTTGCTGATTTTTTTTGATTTTATTGTGCCCCCTTGCATTGGGGTTCTCTTAGGTATAGAACCTGCGAAGGTGCATGCTGTTGATGGGATCATCAAACAACTCACCTTCTGATGTGGCCAACTGATATGCCCCTGATCCGTAAGCTGCTACAATTACATAGGGTCCAAGCCAATTAGGCTCGAACTTACCTTTCTTTTCTCTGTCCTGCTGATTGCGAGGGTTCTCTTTTAGGACGAGGTCCCCCATCTTGAAGCATCTTGGTCTAACCTTGTGGTTGTAGCTTCTTGACATCATCTGTTGATAGGCTTTGAGATGGTCAAAATCTTTCTGGCGCCGTTCCTCTAGCAGTTCTAGCTCTTGCAGTCTGGAGACTCTATACTCTTCGTCTGATATGAGACCTTTCAACGACACCCGAAGGGAGGGGAGTTCGACCTCAATAGGAAGGATGGCTTCGGAACCATAGACGAGGGTGTAGGGTGTAGCACCTGTGGGAGTGCGTATGCTGGTTCGATAGGCCCACAGAGCGGGATTGAGCTGGACGTGCCAATCGCGACCGGCTTCATTGACAGTCTTCTTTAGGATTTTCAGAATGGTTTTGTTTGATGCCTCAGCTTGGCCGTTACCTTGGGGGTAATATGGGGTGGAGAAGCGATGTTGGATCTTGAACCGTTCACAAAGTTCCTGGACATCTTGATTTTTGAAAGGTCTCCCGTTATCCGTTATGATGGATGAAGGGATGCCATATCGGCAGATAATGTAATTCAGAATGAAAGAGGAAATTTGCTTTCCTGTGACGGTTGATAAGGGAATGGCTTCAATCCACTTTGTAAAGTATTCAGTAGCGGTTATGATGAATTTATGGCCGTTGGAAGAGGGCGGATGAATCTTTCCCACGAGGTCAAGTCCCCACTGGCAAAAGGGCCAGGGTGTCGTTAGAGGTCTCAACTCCTGAGCAGGTGCATGAATCAGGTTCCCATGTATCTGGCACTGTTTGCACTTTTTGACGAACTGATATGAATCCATTTCCATATTGGGCCAGTAATAACCCAAACGCATGAGTTTCTTAGCTAAGGAAGGACCGCTGGAGTGTGTTCCGCAGATCCCTTCGTGCACGTCTCGCAAGGCAGTTATAGATTCTTCTTGTTCTAGACAACGGAGTAAAGTACCATCCAGACCACGTCGGTAAAGGGTATTGGCGACAATGGTGTAACGGGAGGCTTGTCAGATGAAAGTTCATTTTTGGTTGGAAGAGAGGTCCAAAGGAAGGATATTGTCCTTGAGGTAAGTGTAGGTCTTACTGTACCAAGGCGAATTAGATCCCACTAGGTGGCAAATGGAATGGGTCTCAAGGAGATCATAAGCCGGTTGTCGAATTGTTTCTACTAAGAACTCATACCGTGACTCCTGTTCAGGTATCTCAAGAAGAGAGTCTATGGTCGCCATTGCATCGGCTGCTTTGTTCTCTATCCTGGGTATTTGCTCAAACGAGATGGTCCCGAAATGTTCTTTGAGGTCGTCGACCATTCGCTTGTATGGGATGAGCTTCTCATCTTTGGTCTGATACTCGTCGTTGACCTGGTTTATGACAAGCTGAGAATCACCGTAGACACATAGTGCTTGGATTTTCCACTCAGTGGCCATCTTGAGACCAATTACCAAAGCCTCATACTCCGCTATATTGTTAGTGCATGGAAATAACAACCTGTAGGACTTTGGAATTGTGTCACCTTGGGCAGTGATGAACAAGATACCTGCCCCCGATCCATGGTTGGTGTAAGATCCGTCGAAGTAGAGTTTCCAAGGAGATGTTGACAGAGTGAATAGAGATTCATCGGGGAACTCAAACTGCATTGGTGAAGTGTCCTGTAATGGTGCCTCAGCTAGTTGGTCTGCGATGATTTGCCCCTTGATGGCTTTTCTATCCACATACTCTATATCATAGTCGCTAAGAAGCATAACCCATTTGGCTAGTCGTCCCGTGAGAGCTGCTTTGCTGAGAAGATATTTTAGTGGGTCGATCTTGGCAATGAGTTTGACAGGATGTGCCAACATGTAGTGTTGGAGTTTTTGTGAGGCAAAAACCACTGCAAGGCATGAACGTTCCACCTATGAGTACTGCAACTCGTAGCCCACTAAGGTTCGACTGATATAGTACACAGCTCTTTCCTTGTTCTCATAGTCTTGCTGCGCTAGGAGAGCCCCAAGAGCAGTAGGTGTAGCGGATATGTAGAGAATCAAAGGTTTTCCTTGGATCGGAGGCATGAGTATAGGAGGATTCATGAGGTACTCCCTGAGCTTGTTGAATGCCTCTTCGCACTGCTCATCCCATTTAAATGGAACGTTCTTATGTAGGAGATGGCTGAAAGGATGGCACTTGTCGGCCAACTGTGAGATGAACCTGCGGATGGCCTGTAGCTTGCCCTGTAAGGATCTCAACTGTGTTAGAGTTTTGGGCGGAGGCATGTCCATGATTACCTTGACCTTGGCCGGGTCTACCTCTATGCCGTTTGCTGACACGATGAAGCCTAGCAGCTTGCCTGATGTGACCCCAAACACACATTTCTTCGGGTTCAATTTTACTTGGAATTGGTCCAGCCGTTGGAAGACTTTCTCTAATGTGTCCAGGTGTGAGTCCCTGGTGAGTGATTTTGCCAAGATGTCGTCAACATAATCTTCCATGGTCACATGCATCATGTCATGGAATATAGTTGTCATGGCCCGCTGATATGTAGCACCTGCATTTTTCAGCCCAAACGGCATGACATTCCAGCAAAAAGTACCCCATGGACAAGTGAAAGCGGTTTTGTGCTGATCCTCTGGTGCTATTTTGATCTGGTTGTACCCTGAGAATCCATCCATAAGTGACAACATTGTATGTCCCGCCGTGAGGTCGACTATGATATCGATGTTAGGCAAGGGAAAGTCATCCTTGCGGCATGCTTTGTTTAAGTCTCTAAAATCGTTGCATAGTCGAACCCTGCCGTCTGGTTTAGACACTAGCACGATGTTTGATATCCATTCGGGGTAATCAATGGCCCTGATGAACCCCACGTCTAACAATTTCTTGAGTTCTTCCTTGACCAGGAGGGCAATATGGGGATGCATTTTTCTCAGTTTTTGCTTTACGAGTTTCACCCCTGGATCCAATGGCAAGTGGTGTAGAATCAGGTTTGGGTCCAAACCTGGCATGTCGGCATATGACCAAGCAAAACTGCCTCTCTTCTTTTTAAAGAATGGTATAAACCTGGTTTTCTCAGGTGGCGTGAGAGATTTTGCAAAGTGGATTATCTTAGGCTGCTCTTCGGATCCAATGTTCACTGGCTCTGTTGGCTCTACCATGATCTGTGACCTTTCTTGATACATGTCACTTGGGAGGGTGTCAAGCAATCCATCGTCAGGTGCCACAGTTGGGTTTTCACCTTCAAATACGTCCTTTCTTTTTACTGTTTTATGATCTGACACTGCCGCATGGCGGTTTCCACCGTCAGATCCCTTTTTGATCTTTACATTTTTGCGACTAGAAGGCTTGGCACCCTCCCCGAAGTATGCTACAGTATTGAGTTCGATAGTGAAACCGGCTTTATGATCTCCTTTTGGTAAATGATCTCGAAGTCCCATATAGTCAATGTAGGCATCATCGTTCTGGAACACATCTAATTGAGGGGTCCCTTTCAGGTCCCAGTCAATAAGCTCAGGGTGTAAGAGGGGAAGGGAGTTGGATGAAAGACCTGATTCGTTGATAGTGTGGATGGAAATACTAGGAGCACAGGTGGGGGTAGTGTTCTGGGTGGTACTTTCTTCCAGGTTGTTTATCGCAATGGAATCTATACTTTCCTCGAAAGCCATAACTTCAGGGAGGGGCAAATCAGACTCCAGTGGTCTGTCCCGTTGCGTTTGTCTCTCATGATATGGGCTAAGGGTTTGGATGGTATCAATCTCCTTGTCATCGTAGGAGTGTTCTGTCAGCTCGTCCCATTCATACTGATTGGAATCATCTGAATCTGCGTCACTATCCTCTTGGAGTGTTTGAATTGTCTCCACTAGGCAGGCATTTTCTTTGGCTTTACCTTTACCTTTGTAGCCTAGGCCAGTCGTGTTTCTAGCCGAAGAGGAGGAAGAGGGTTGTATAGGTTCGATGATCCCCCTCTTTTCTGAGGCCGATAGGGCCTTGTCCTTCATATCCCATCCTATGCAAGATGGTTTCACCTCACCCATAGAGCTCTGTAGGGAGTCTGGGTGGATCTTGGGATGTGTTTTCTTCTTCGGCATAAAGCCATTGCAAGAGATCTCGCTCCTCTGATTCATCGGATAAGGTCCCCCATTTTACAAAGGGGTTTGCGGGAGTTGTAGGAGGAGCAGAGGGCTTTGAAAAATGCCTGGGTTGATGCTTGGGCTGGCCAAAGGAGCGAGGAGACAAGGGCATTTTTGCAAGGTTGAGGCTGTGCTCAATCTGGCATTCCCCCACGCCATTTTCTTTTATGGTGATTTTCATTGGTTTGGTCCGTGAAGAGGAAGCTTCGGCAGTATGGTCTTGCGGCGGAGTAGGGGAGATATGGGCTCGATTGTTGGGAATGACACATTCCGGTTTGGCTTGGAATGAGTTGCAATGCTGGTAGGGGTCGGGGTCGCCGTGTATGGTGACCTGCTTGCCATCGTGTGGGAACTTTATGCATTGATGGTAGGTGGAGGGGACAGCTTTCATGGCGTGGATCCATGGTCTCCCTAGTAGAATATTGTAAGCAAGCTCCCGATCAAGGACTTGGCACACCACATCTTTAATTACCGGTCCCACTTGAATGGGTAGGACAACCGTGCCCTTCGTGGTGCGTTCTTCCTCGTCATAGGCCTTTATGGTAATCTTTCTCCGTGGATCCACTGCCTGTTCAGAGAACCCCAATGCAAGGACTAGCTTCAAAGTGCAAATATTCAAACCGGCACCCCCATCAATGAGAACCCTCTTGATGCGGTGCCTGTGTACGAATGCGACAATGTGTAGAGGAGTGTTGTGGGGTTGAGACATGGAAAGGTCATCTTGTTCTGTGAATGATATGGAAGGGGAGGATGTCATAT
Organism: Cunninghamia lanceolata; assembly: GCA_027924645.1. NCBI lineage: Eukaryota > Viridiplantae > Streptophyta > Pinopsida > Cupressales > Cupressaceae > Cunninghamia > Cunninghamia lanceolata. The sequence continues at coordinate 132,844 of BSBN01000370.1, read as the reverse complement.
TACCCACCATGGTTTGAAACTTTTCTTGGGCTAGGTTAGTGGGGACAGTAGTCTCCACTAAGGCTTTCTCAAGAATCTCCTTATGAGAAGGAGATAGACGCAGGAGCTCCAATATAGAAATATGAGCCGGAGTCTTTTGCAATTGGTCGATGACATTATATGGGCGGGGGTTGGACGGAGATGGCGACGACCTTGGAGGAGTGGTGTTGATCGTGACTCTACCACTGCAGGTGATTATACTACAACCAGTTCCGTTAGGTCCTGGTTGTTGTTTGGGGGATATGACGTTGACTTGCGGAACATGCTCAGAAATGCAGTTAATGGTGTACTCAAAGGGAATGCTTGCATAGTTAGCATTACTCGACCCACTGTTCTGGTTTGGCCTGTTACGATTGTTGTCATTATTGTTATGGCCATTGGAGTTGTTGCCATTGTGACCATTGTTGTGGTTGTAACCATTGTTGTTGTGGCCGCCGTTGTGATTGTTGCTATACGGCCGGTTGTGGTTTAGGAGAGGATCTCGGTAGGCCACATGAGATTCATTGGAGGTATGCTGTTGTGTTCCTCCCTGATTCTGGTCCAGTATATCTTGTATGACGTTCTTAAGACGGATGCAATTATTGGTTGTGTGCCCCCTTCCTCGATGATACTCGCAATAGTCTGTGTCCTTCCAATAGGGAGGTTTGACTATAGGCTCATAGTCACTTGTTGGCGGTAGAGAAATTTCATTGTTAGCCAACAACTTCCTGAGAGCAGACCCTTGAGATTCTCCTAACGGTGTGAATTTTCTCCTTGGATTCGAATTGAACCAAGGTCTAGATTCCCAAGGGGGTGGTTTGTTGAGTGCACCGTTATTTGCTTCTTCCTTAAGAGTGAATATGGGTTGTTGTTTAGGGGCTGCCGCCTTGGCATCCACTACTCCATCGTTGACCACATTCTTGTTCTTGGTCCAAAACTTTGACTTGTCAGTTGTGTAATTGGAAGGAGGTGTGTCCTTGTAGAGCTTGAGAGTTCCTTTAGCGATCATAGCTTTCTCAATGAATAGCCCCATTTCGATGACTTTGGTGAATGAGGTAGGGCATTGTATCTGAATCTGATAGCTAAGATCGGGATTTAAATTGTGGACAAACATTTCCAATAGTTGTTTCTCAGGCATGTCGTAAGAACACTTGCTAGCTAGCTGTCGCCATCGTTGTAAGAAGGTGGCGAAAGACTCACCACCTTTTTGTTTGGTGTTGCATAGGTCTAGCATAGATACTTCGTGTTCTATGTTGTAAGAGAAGTGCGTTATGAATTTATTGACAAGTTCATCAAAAGTTTTGATTCCTGGTGGAAGACGCGAGAACCACTCCATAGCTTGACCCCCTAAAGATCTTGGGAATAGTCTCATTAAGTAGGTCTCGTTGTGAGCTACTTCTAAACATGCTGCAGTGAATTCCCTGATATGATCTCTAGGGTCCCCCTTCCCTTTGTATTTGTCAAATTTCGGGATTCCGAACTGAAAGGGGAAAGGTTTCATGACCACACTTCTGTCAAAGGGGTATGGTGCTATATCTTCCAAGGAGTAGTTCTTGGAACTGGTGCCGATCTTAAGGTTGAAGATTTCTAGCTTTAGACTCTCAATTTGTTGTCTCACATCCGCTATAGGAGCATTTTGATCTATGTGTTGTTTTCCTCTTTCATTGGCCTGGGGGACCGTGTCATTTGTGCCTCTCTCATGTGCATTTGGGACTGTGTCATTTGTGTCCCTCTCACGTTCATTGTCTGCATTTTCCATGATGGAGCTAATGTCAAAGTCTGCGGGGAGTTTGAGTCCGAGACTAGCAAGATGATGGAAATATTTGGTGGGATCCTCAAGGAGTACTCGCTCCACTAGGCGTTGGAATTTGCTATCTTGCATGTGTGCCACTAATTCTTCACGAGAAATTTCTTCATCATCATCGCGTGGTGGGGCGATGTGATCGGAAGAGTCGGCCATTTCAGTTAGCTTGTTGTATTGGGATCGAGTAAGAACCATGCAAGGTGGGGTGGGACGAAATGGACTAGGATTAGAAATTTTGGCAAGGTGTCGACTAAGACTGTGATGAATGGGATATCTAGGACAAGACTTGGACAAAGGGTTCTCTCGCTCAATGACTTCAGGTAAGACGGTTGACACAAGACTCCAGCCACTAGCAAGGGTAGTCGATACCAGTCTCACTGTGTAGGGCTTAGTCGTTCAACAAGACTACTAGCAAAAGGTACTGTGACCTACTAGGCTTACGTGAATTCACTAAAGAAGGACCTATGTCGAATCGGTATGGGACAGAATGACGTTGAGGCAAGAGTGACTAAGACAGAAGGTGACGGGGACGACCGTCGAAAGAGAGAGAAATGGGTGAAATGGATGAAAACTGACTGCAAGGTTGATTCTGACCTCGGAAAATGAAACTAGGCTGAAATGGGTACTCCGAACAGCTGACGAAAATTTCTCAAAAATAGAGCAAATGCTCACTGTCACACATGCGCAGAAACAGATGTGCAGCAAGAATAGGTAAATGCGCAGTAAGTCGTTGTATATGCGCCACTCTGGTGAGGTATGTATGCGCAGTAACAGTGTGCAAATGCGCAGCAGAAAAGTATATGCGCAGCAGGTCGGCGTATATGCGCAGCAAGTCGCTGTAAAAGCACAGCAGAACAGTGTATATACGCAGCCGAAAGGTATAAAAGCGCCGCAAGTCGGTACAAAAGCGCAGCAAGTCGCTGTATATGCGCCGCAGAAATGGATACATGCGCAGTTCTGGTATTTTTTTTGGCAAATTTTTGGGATTTTTTCTCTGTTTTTGGTATTTTTTGGCTGGAATAGGTCTTCCTGATCTGATTTTATGAATTAATTTAGCAAGAAAACACAGCAAACACAAAGAGTATTTTGTAGTTTTCCATTGTTTTTGTAGTTTTTCGACTCTATTTCGGACAAAAGCAAGTACAAAATCCTAGGCGAGAAATAGATTATAAGGGATTTGGGCCACTAAAACAAGAGGTTTGTAATTTGGGCAACCGTTCAAGTGGTTACACGTGCGGCGGCGCTACTCTCCGTTATGGAGTCTCCCAGCCTCACAGGGTTGCGCCTGAGAGGGTTTTGGGGGAGGTTGGCCGTCGGTGTAACATAACAGCACTCGTTGCAGGAGGTTTTCACCTCAAGCACAATTTATTTTAAGTGGCTCGGTAGGGCTTGGCGTTAGCCTGTTACCACTCAGGGTCGTTCCCGCTTGGACAAGCGTGCATCCAAGGGCAGGCCCCTCCTAAAGGTTAAACAAGTAGAATGACAAGTCTGGCACTCTGATCACCCAGAAGAGGGGAGAGCATAAGCCTATTATCATTCGCAAGCACAGAATACACTGATTAATCCACCCTAGTTAAAAAAGATAAAAACTAAATGGGCTAAGCTAGTCAAACAAAACTTTGAAGTGATTTCAACAATATTGCAGTGGTTCAATTTTAAGTCCCCGAAAGCAGTTGTGAGTTCAGTTTTAAATCCACGTTGCGCGAGATTGTTAACTTTAAAATTTAGGTCTCACGATATAGCAATGGTTCATTTTAACTTCAGAAAGCAGTTGTGAGTTCAATTTTAGGTCCACGTTGCACGAGATTGTTAACTTTGAAATTCAGGTCTCACGATATAGCAATGGTTCATTTTAGCTTCAGAATGCAGTTGTGAGTTTAATTTTAAGTCTTAGATAGCAATAACTTGGAAGTTTGTTTTCAATGCAAGCATGAAATAAACCAGTTACTTCCTCCCTAATTAAGACTAGATGAAGATTTGTAATGAACAACCATTTTACTCTTTCCCAGAAAATGAAATGTGAGCTTAGTTAGATGCGACTATATGTAACTGAACCCGAGCCTAACCTGCAAAACCGCTCCAGCAAACACCTGCAAAAGGGTTAGCGTTAGCAAAATACTCTAGAAAAGTGCTAAAACCTGAGCCAGTTACAAATGCGCAGCTTTAGTGATCAGATGCGCAGAAGTGATCAACAGAAGCGCAACATTAACGAATGCGCCGTAAAAATGAACAGATGCGCCGTTAAAATGAACAGATGCGCAGTTTTAACGTATGCGCAACAACAGTCGTCATAAGCGCCGTAATAGACAACAGATGCGCCGTTTTAACGTATGCGCAGCAATATTGTATGAAAGTGTAGCTAAAATCAACAAATGCGCAGTTTCAACAAAAGCGCAGCAACAGTCTATAAAAGTGCAGTTACAGTCAACAAATGCGCAGTTTTACAAAAGCGCCATAACAGTCTTCAAAAGCGCCGTAAAAATGAACAGATGCGCCGAAAGAACCTGTGCGTGACTCTGCGGGACCCGTACGGAACCTGCCTTCAAAAAAGCTCAAAAACGGTAAAATAAAGGGGCAACGGCCCCACGATGGGCGCCAAAAATGTGAGGGTAAAATAGTGCATCAATCAAATGAATAACAGATGACCCAAACATCAACAGAATAGAGAAACAAAGAAGATTCAAATGAACACAGCAATGAACAAACACAGCAAACCTTTTCCGTTTCGAAACTTCCGTTGTTCGCCTATCACGAATCGTCCTTTCGCAGATGAGATGAGCCCTCAGAGAGTGCAATCTTTTAAAGCTGTTGGAGGAAGTCGATGGTGAACGGCTATAGTGTGACATGCAAGGAAGGTGAGCTCCAATGCAACAATGATGATCTCAAGCTTGTGGATGACAAATGGGTGCCAAAGGCGCGCTGGTGATATTTCTGCAGAGTAACGATGTCAAAAGCCTGGATGATTAGAATGAAGGGATGAAGCTTCATTTATAGACTCGGAGGAATAGGAATCAACGGTTGAGAGAAGATATGAAGATCAACGGTTGAGGATGGTTGAGGAATGTGCAACCAGTGGAAATGTGACAAGTGTCCCAGCTCCATCATGAAAGGTGGGATGTGACAAAACTGATTGGAGAGTTAACTCCATTGACTGGTCTGTTAACAGAATTGATTGATCAGTTAGAAGAGTGGATTGTGGAACTGACTGGATTGATTGAGGATTTGACTCAACTGACAGGTTAGTTAACAGATTTGATTGATTGGTTAACTGACCTCTGATTGGAGAAGAAATAGGCCATGTGGGTGAGGGAAAATAAGATAATTAAATATTAAATATATTTAATTACATGTGCAACCTGATGAGGTGGACAAGGTGAGGTGGAAAGGTGAGGTGGAATTTTGAATTTAGAACTTTAGGATAGAGGAAATAGGATTAATTAAATAATTTATGATTATTTAATTGTGAAGGACAAATAGAAGAATTTTAATTAAATAAATTGAATTTATTTAATTATGGAACAGTGAATCGATTAAATAAATTTAGAATATTTATTTAATTAATAGAAGAATGGAATAAATATTTAGAATATTTATTTAGGATGATTTGTGTCATTTTTAGGCGTATACAGTATGCACCTCACGGTGGGAGAAAAATTTAATGGTGAAAATGCATCCTCAATGCATTTTCTATTTGCTTTTATTCCTAATTTGAAGCAATATTTTAATACATTTATATAGCTAGAAATGGCACATTTTTATACATATATGGGCTCACATGCTTGGCCTTGCTTGCACCTAATCCCATTCTTATTGCTTATCCCAATGTTTATGTGCATGTAGTCCTAGTTCAATTGGCTTATCTATATTATTTTGATCATTGATATAATCCTATTGAACATAGATCTAAGTTAAGTGTTTGTCTTGGGTTGTGTTTATGGGTGTAAGGTCATACTTGTAATCATGATCTTGATCCTTTTAATTGAAAAATTAAAACCAAACATTTAGCTGACTAGGCCCATGTTGCACTTTGGTCCTAAGCTAACTTTGCACAAACATTTGTGATTTGATGTTATGTTCATGTATAAAAAGACATCAACTTGCAACTATTTTTAAGGAAAAGGGAGAACCCTCAAATATCACTTGTCCACCATTACTTAGCATCAATTGATCACACAAGAACAATCATTTGCATCTGCACTCAAATCAAATAAGCAATTTAGCATATTTGGTCACACTCATCCTAGTGCGTGTGAATCACCTAGCAATCATTCTAAATTCCATATGCATGTTTGAAGCTTGTTGTCTATCAAGGTATTTTTAAATGCCACCATCTTGACATAACAATCCTTAGAGTGTGACATAAAAATATCATAATCTAGCAGTCTACTTTTTAAAGAGCTCATAAGGTAGAATCCAGAGAGCATCACATCTTGAGTACACAAACACAAATCGAGTTTGTAGTTGCAAATTATATCTAGAACTATGGAGACGCCCCAAAACAAAATAGGGAAGAATATTTTGATTCCCATATATACATATGACTATCTATCACATTTTCAAATAATGAAGCACATCAACTTCACTATCTTCATTAATCAACACTCAATCTTTAATCATAAAAATGAGTATTTTCCATTTTTATTTATTATTATTGTTTGTGGGATAATCATATTTATTATATAATATTGTCTTATCTAATTGCTTAGATTCCACTTCACCTATACTTCATATTCAATCTTTGAATCAATTAATGCTCAATTATATTTATTTACCTAACTAAACTAAGAGTATATTTTTCATAAGGTGGAATCTAACAATCCACAAAAGCATATTGTCATTCATCTTGATTTATTTGTTTTTATTTGTTATGAGGTTGTTGTGTATTCCTAAGGCACTCATCAATCTACTTCAATAGTAATAGAGCCACGATTCTCCATGATTCCTCATACAATTACATGAATTTTCATGATTATATTGTGTGAAGCTACATACTTCTCCCATTGTCTCCATGGGAGCTTGGCAAATCGGGGGCACGTGCATTCGAGTTAAGTTTGGATTAAAAAACCAGAAACTCTTGCTCCCCCAAGTCAACCCAAGCGCGAGAAATGAAGAAAAGATAAAAACTGTGAGCAAGGGCTTGAGTCACTGAATTGAGTTTTATGAACCAAAGCAGCACAAGTGGGCGTGAGATTCATAATTTTCTCTGTGGATGACCTCCTGCACGTACAGGAAATCGGAGACATGGCATGGAATGGAGATTCTGCCCTTCTGCTCAAACCCATATTCTTCCTCGGCTTTCTTGAGAAAATTCTGGAAGAGAGGATGGTTCATGTATTCCACCGGTATCACACACCGCTTCTGTTCTTCTCCCTGTCCAACGTAGAGGGCAAGGCAGCCCTTGGGCACATCTCCTCTTTTCTTGGAACTCAACTGCAAAGAAAAATGAGGGAGATGCATTCTGCCCAGATGAGGATAATGGCAATAATGGCAATTCACTAAGAATCAGAATTGAGACCACCAAATAACACTAAAACCTTCAATCCATTCAGACACAAACCCGAAAGGTAGGCTCAGCGTCTGATGGCAAGAAAACCCTGAGGAGGTTGCAATTTATATCACAATATTAGTTAACATTTTTTCGCTCATACTTCCTCCCCGAGGAGAATTGTAAATATATATTCCTACCCTGGGAGGCTTAAATTGCTTACCGACTTCAGAACTTTGACTTTTTTGGAACGTTTGTTTTAGGTTGACCATTCTTTCGCGCACGCGGTCATTAAGAGGCGTGTTTTTGCACATGTTGATGCTCAATGCTCACCTGCTGTCGAAATCCGCGGCTTCGGGTTACAAGCCAAAGCTTTTTAAGTGTGGATGTTAGGCCAGGCGTCATTGCAAACGTTACGTGTTAGGTTACTTACAATGGAATATCAGGCGTCGTAGTTCACATATATTGGGGTTTGGCATGATAATCACAAGGAATATTGTAAAATGAACTTTGAAAAGAAACTTTTATGAGGTGTAATTCAGGATAATTTAATAAAATGCATATAACTAATATATAGGTTAATAAATGGTTGTTGAGTAATGGAATTTTGACAAGTGCCTTTGTTATTTGAGGAAAGAAAATAAGAAGATGAGAGTATTTATTTTGATAATTGAGAGTATTTATTTTGATAATTGAAGAATGGGTGTTGAATGGAGAAGATTTTATAATTCACCTAATACATGATTTGGAAATTATGCCTCTCTGTCAATGAAATGGTTTGGCCTCTGTTTTAGATCTCTATTTTGTCATAGGACAAATTCATAGATCTGGGATGAAATCACAGGCATGGATTTATTGATCTGTAAATAGCCTTGGATAGTTTTAGATAACTCACCAACTATAGATTTTACTATGCTGACAACTCAAAACAACCTGAGCCATTTGAATGTAAACAATGTTACAAACCTTGCAAACACAAGACAATCATATAAATGTAAGAAAACACCACAACAAAGCAATAAAAAGCATTAAAATGAAAAGCAACATATGTTATACAATGATTGAAACATGAAAACTTAGTCTATAGAAAACTTAGAATGGAAAAAACTATAGTTTGGATGAGCAAATAACTCTCCAACTCCACTATCAATAGTCAAATACAACCAAGAAAGGTGAATGCAGGTTTGATTGCACGTGACCTTTACAACTACTCAACATGTTACAAGAGTTATAACATCCATCTTCACACTGCTTTGCTCCATATCTGCTCCAATAATGGCTAGAAATATATAGGCCCACTTACAAATTAAGGTAAACAAGAGTGCCAACCCCCATAAAGGCTTGAAAACCTCCTTAAGTAGATGCACATACATCCCAAGAGGCTAGAAGAACGAACCCTAACACCTAGGAGATGAAACGAACAACCAAAACCTTTCAAATTCTATGTAACATCCACACTAAATACATTTGTTGGTTTAGCATAAATTCATTTGCCCACTTCTTGAAAGCATTCATCAGGTTGAATGATTAGTTCATCAAAGTGAATGTGGTGTTCATTATGTATAGAAATGGTGAGATTGTTAATAGTAGCAGAAAACATAATTTTCATAACTGCACATAATAATGTCTTCTTCCCTAGGATGCTTTAAATCATTTAGAGTCTTGAACAACCTTGTATACATATCCTTAATGTGCCAAACTAAAGAAAACTAACTCTCCACATAAAAGAACACCCTAATTGATATCTATTGACTAAAATGGGGACAAACCAATCTCTTGGTCATAAGCAAGACCCACTTTTTGGTCTCCAAAAGCTTGGAGACTTCTAAGATGTGGAAATTTCTTCCCAACATCTTCCTTAGGCTATGACTTTGCTTTGGTTGGGAGTTGTCCCTTTAACAAAACCAACCATGTTTCTTGTAGCCCCATTTGGGTTCTTGAGCCTTTCATTTTTTTGATGTACAACATCTTGCTCAAGCCATTCCAACAAATCTAGACAAAGATCTTCCATGGATGGTAAAACCAACTCTTCTTCTTCATCCAACATCAAAGACTCAAATAGTCTTAAATTTTCTACATTAATCACAAAATACACCTTCATGTATGTTGACAAATCAAACCAAAAGGCATTTTTACTAACTTGTTATAGAATTAAAAAATGTTCATGTACCTCAAGGTTTTCATCACTTTGAGTTTATTGTTCGAAAGGGTGAAATGCTAAAAGAAATAGATGGTTGAACTACATGATTGCAAAAACTTATTTTGCATACACTATAATCTTAAGCCTAGTAAGGCATCCACTTTATGCATCCTTGAAACATGCCTCATTGTGTCAAGGTTGTTGGGTGACTTGGTATGTTAGTGTATATATTTCATTTATCATACACTTATAGGTTTTAAGCCTAACTTAGGCATCCTTTATGTATTCTTGACACATACCTCCTTGAGGTGTCAAGTTTGTTGGCCAACTCATCCTTGACTCATTCAACGTTGTTTGATGACTTGGGAGAGGTGTCAACAGGTTTGCAACCATCTAGCCACCTTGCCCCAGTTTTGTGGACCTAACTTGACACATATGGTTGAGTGTTGAAATTGACTTTTGAGTTGACTCAACCTCTCTAACCTATATGTACACCTTCTTGTTCATAATCAAATACTTTGATTTGATACTTGCATTCATCTTATTGATCTTGGCTCAATTCTACATGGTAGAGGTGTCGACGAGTTTCCAGCCAACTAGCCACCTCATGCTAGTTTCTTGGGAGGAAACTCGCCACCACTCATGGTTGAGGAGTTCTTTCCTCAACTCACAATTTCCTTCTCCATGCCTATTTGTACTCGTCGTTGGAAAAATGATTATGGTTGACTTCATATATTTCTATGTTGTGTTATGTTTATCTTATGTGCTTGTGATTTTGTCTTATTGTTCATTTGGGAATCCTTTAAACTAGATATTAGATAGTTAAGGAACAAGTGCATGTAGGGCCATAGAAATGGATAAAATTGTTAATGAGAAGCCATAAATTTTGTTCATTGTAAGATTATAGAAAGAACTAAAAGGAAGCTCCAAGATACAGAGTCAAAGAAATTTATTGATCACCCTATTTCCTCTGCTACAACACTCCACTCTTCTTCTATTTCTTCCAAAATATGCATGAGCTCATATGTTTCTAAGCTTCCTTTATACATAGTCCAATGGTAGTGAAAGTTGGGAGGTGAATAAAAGGCAAGGAGGTAAAGAATAAGTTGTAGGAAAGCATCAAATATATGATCTCTCATGATGACATTGCAATAACTCCCCAATTGCACTAATCAAACCTAGAGACTACACTTCTAGGCCAAACAATAATGGACATTTGGTAGTGCATTCTTGATGTATGAAAAAGTAACCTTTTTTTTTAGTATTTAATACAAACACCTAGGTTAGTGAGATCATGGTGCAAAAGATGACAAGGACCATAACCTAAAAAAAGACCTATGAATCTAACACAAGACTTCAAATTCTCATTTGGAAGAGAAAAGCATCTTCCCCTAAAAACAGGGAAGATATCATACAACAGTGAGCTAAGGAATTGTTTAAACAATGTCATTATGCTTCTCATAAACATGATGATGTATCTCATTATACTCTTGCTCCACCTCCAACACTTAGTCACATACTTCCTCATTAGAAGTATTCAATTTACAATAACCACATATTAGAATAGTAGAAACCTTAGTCAAATTGAATGTAGAATTGGATATGCTCAATTAATAAAGCAGTGGAAATTTATTAAAAAATTGTGCCATCTGAATGGAAATACTTCACTTTGCAAGTAAAATTTACCAAATAATCAAAAGGAGATTCCAAAAATAACAATAAACCCCTCCCCCCCCCCCCCCCAAAAAAAAAAAAAAAGATTTTCCTACTTTCTAAAATTCTTATTGAATTTCCTAAAGCTTCTTAGTTGTCAGAATGAGTTTTCTATCAAGATTAACTTCTTCCACCTTTTCCCTTTTAGATTTTGTCCACCATACTTAGCAAGAATTCCTCAATACCTTCCGCTTGGCAAAATTCACTAAAAATGATAGGACGCACAAAACAAAGTAGTAGTCTAGATCAATAAAGTGCAAGAGTGCAGAAAGGCCATTTCATTTTGATCTATGCTCCATCCTAATGAAATAAAATTCCCCTAATCCAAAGCTCAAGTAATATGCATGTGCCCACTTGAACTAAAACAAGGCCCTTAATCTAAAAAGGCTAGTCTACAGTGATAAGAAACATATTTATAAGAAATTCCACCATGTTCACATGCCCCACATAAGATTGCCTCCCTTTCTCAAAACCTTGATCCTAGAAAAAAATGATAGAGAGAATAGATGAGTAGTTACCAAGTTGAGAGATATTATCTTTTTTGTTGCAAGAAGGCATCAAAACTTATTAGAATTTTAGCCCAAAAGAGCACATATTGCATAGTCATAACCCTATTGAATGGCCTTGCTCTTTATGTGCAAAACAATCATAGAATGTCGGATGAGCCTCGTATAGTTTGGATAAATCTTCCACACCTTTTTATTTGTTGCAGCGCAAAAAGACCTTGCTTACAGTTCTCCACATATTGTCTCCTAAACCCTTTGTTCTTTTCCAAGGCGCCCTCAAAGAAGCCCTAATAAAGTTTTGGAAATGTTGTTTTAATAAAGCTATGGATATATTAGCCCTGATAATGATATGCAATAGTTTGTAAACAATATTAATATGTTATAAAATTGGAAAAAAAAAAGAAGGAAAGGTTAAGATACATAGTATGAGGATAAACATATTTAGAAGTTCAGAAATCCCAATAAGCATTTTAATATAAAAAATCTAAATTTTAGTTTTAGTGTACTCTGTAAATAATCAATCAAAAAATTAGAAAAATAATCAAGGTCAAGGTGACTGAGCCTGAAATGTTTGTGATAATTGTAGCCATTTTAATGGAAATACTTTTTATTTATTAACAATTTTTGGTTTTTTTTTTCAGATTGTTTTTAAATTTTTAGACAAATCTCCCATTTCTGGCACCTGCACCATAAATTGTGAAGCTGAGTTGTTGAAGGCTAAAATAATCACGAGGCAGTTATTAGTTGGAAGAGAGATGGACAAGTTGAAGACCAGTAACACGTAGCACATTTGTAAATAAGGTAGTGCTTTCCCATGGTTGTAACATCATTTTATGAGTGAGTGTTGTTTAAATATGGTTGATTAGCCACCTCTTTTACAAAGATTTCAGATTCTTCATTTTCTTGGAATGAGAGAGATGAGGATGCATTGCTAGCATTGGTGAGTGGTTGTTGTATTCACAGAGGGTTGAAGGTCAGAAGAAAAGTTTTGTTTCTTTCTTGGAACAAGATTAATGCTTAAACCCTATTTCAATGCGCACATTCAATGGTTGTTGTACTCTTTTCTGATAAGCTTTAATAAAATTTCATGATTTTGACCCCAGATTTATTTTCAAATAGAGAAGAGCAATGGAAATCTATCAGCATAGCCATTTAAAAGAAGAAGAAAAAACACATTACAGAGCGAGTCAAAGGTAAAAAAAAAATGGGTTGAAAAAACAACCATGTGGATTCTCCACAGTAAGGCGGTGTGCGGCATGAATCAAAACATAGATTAAGGATTATTTTTTATTTCCTCATTAAAGATTATATTTGATTAAGGATATAGTAGAACCTAAATTAGGTGGATTGTTGCCTCTTCCAAGAGCACGTTGTCCTTTTTATGTGTATTTTGTTATGTGTATCAATCTACTACAATAGTAATAGAGCCACGATTCTTCGTCATGATTCGTCACACACTTACATGAATTTTCATGTTTACAGTATGTCAATTATGTCAAGCAAGATACATAATTTAAATATATACTTTTCTTATTGTCTCAAGTTTCTGATTTAAAAACGTTTGAGATTCCTTCATATTTTAATAATAAGTTTAAAATCTAAAATCATATAATATTGTAATATAAGTTAGTTGTAAAGAAAATAAAGATAATAACAAAATACAGAATAACTAAACACACATCTGCAACACAAAGATTTAGTTGTAAAGAAAATAGAGATAATAACAGAATACAGAATAACTAAACACACATCTGCAACACAAAGATTTAGTTGTAAAGAAAATAAAGATAATAACAAAATACAGAATAACTAAACACACATCTGCAACACAAAGATTTACGTGGTAAAACTCCAGCAGTATGCCACAGAACCATCCACAGGGCAAAGTATCAGTATTCATATTGTTCAGAGGAAAATTTACAATCCTCACGCAACTGCAATTCCAATTTACTTGCCTTTCAAAAGGCTACAAAGATTAAAAATATCTTCAATGTAAATGCTCCCTCAAATTTAAAAGAAAGTAGATTTTTCTTTCTTTATAAAAAAACTAGATTTAAAACAAAAGATTTTTATTTTCTTTCAGAGATAAGCTTCTTGGGTTCTTTACTTTATCTTGTTGTCACAAATCCAACAAAAACCAAAACTATTGCCCCAAGTCAACCTAAGCATGGGAACAGACTGTGAGCAAGGGTCACAGACAGACCGACTGTATTGAATTCTATTAACCAAAGCAGCTGACGTGGGCGTGAGATTCATGGTTTTCTCTGTGGATGACCTCCTGCACGTATTGGAAGTCGGAGACATGGCATGGAATGACAATCCTGCCCTTGTGCCCAAATCCATATTCTTCTTCCGCCTCCTTCAGAAGCTTCTCGAAGAGTGGGTGGTTCATGTATTGCACCGGTATCACACAGCGGTGCTGTTCTTCTCCCTGTCCAACGTCGAGAGCAAGGCAGCCCTTGGGCACATCTCCTCCTTTCTTGGAACTCAACTGCAAAGAAAAATGAGGGAGATGCATCCTGCCCAGATGAGGCATAATGGCAATTCAGTAAGGGTCAGAATTGAGACCACCAAATAACACTATAACCCTCAATTCATTCAGACACAAACCCGAACACATTTGACAAGAAAACCTTGAGAAGCGATGGGAACGTCGTTTGTGTGAGGAGATTACAATTTATATAACGAGATTAGGTAATACTTTTTCGCTTTACGCCGCGTAGATTGCGTGGTCATAATTCCTCCACGAGGAGAATGGGGAATAGGATAAAGGAGGGGCAACTTTTTCCAACGTTTGTTGTAGCTTCACTCCACACCTGCGAACACGTGGTCATTAGGACGGAGTCGTGTGTCTCCGATTTGTCTCTCCACACACCGGAGAGACGCTTTGGTTTACAGGGCAGAGTTTTAAATGTGGCAAAAGTGTGCATAGTAGGGTCGGCGTCATGCCAAACGTCATTTCAATGGAATTTTACGTGCCTTTGTTCACATATAAGGAATTGGTTTTGGGATGGTGACTCACAGGGAAATAGCTAAGATAAATTCAATTGTTGTTACGTCGCGAGTAAGTAAATATTAGCAATTGGACTTATAGGTTCAATGGGCACACAGATAACTTTCTCAAGAGATTGTAGAATTTGTTAGATATTTTTTATTATTTATTAATAAATAAGTGATTTAATCCACTAAATTATTTTATCAATTCTTAATGAAATTCCATTACATTAAAGGTTGTGTCTTTTCACTTATATTAGTAAATTTCTTTTTACATTACATATTGAGATGAACAAACATAGTTGGGTCCACTAGCTATGCCTCTACCCATATTACTCTTTTTCTTCTTTTTCTCTCTTTTTTAAATGTATATATTACTCTTAAAACATGTGCCAAGTTACTTTAGTTTGTGACAAGGCGCTTTAATAATAACCCTTTAAAAGAATGGCAGAACACGTGTCACTCACCATGCTATTTAGCATAGATAATTGTAGAGATTATAAGCTTCCCTACATCTCAATAATTAAAGATGTTATTACCACTCTCGGCGTTCTTATCTTGTGGAGAGACTTTAAACTTCTCATGTGCCTTATTTCTAGGCATTTCAATATTATTTGGTTAAAATAATAATTTAGTTTTTAATTTTTTTATTTTTAAATATATATGACTATATTAGAATGTAATATTTAAAAGAAAAGAAAATTTATTATTTTAAGGATTTGCTAATAAAGAAGAGTACAAATTTAATGTTAAAATTTGTGTACTCATGTTATTTTTTATTTAGTTTTCAATTTATTTTAAAAAAAGAATTAATATAATTATATAGTGATATTGGCATGTGTCAAGTTTGACTCTTTTTGTGATTCCTTTTATAGATTTATTTCTCCTTAGATAGTTTTATGTACATTCAACCTTTATATTCTCTTTCTACATTTATCCTCAAACATGCACCTCATTATTTACATTGACCTCTATATATCTCATCTTTGCCTCAAAATCACTCAATCACTAGCTTAGGTGATTTTTACAATGCATGGGAGTGATCTCATACACCACAAATCTGACCCAAAATTCAAATTTTTTAGAATTTAAAATTGTTGACTCTCAACCTTTTCCACTATTTGTTGGGAGCCAACTTAGTACACATTTATGTGACATTTTGTCATGTCTTAATATTTAAAAAATTCAATCGACATGGATTCCCTTTATAGAATATTTGATCATCCTAGCAATTCAAGGAGCAAAATACTATATAGGAACACGTCAATTGGAGTAATAAAAATAACATATCTACATCATAATTTGCATCATAGGACATTTACATGCTTGCCTATTACTTGCCAACATTCTCCATGGTCATAAAGTCTATCTCTGACTTAGGGTTTTATAGAACACATGTTTACGACTTTATAGAACATTCGATCATCCTAGCAATTCAAGGAGCAAAATACTATAGGAACACATCAATTGGAGTAGCAAAAAGAAACATATCTACATCATAATTTGCATCATAGGACATTTACACGCTTGCCTATTACTTTATAGTAAAAAAAGTTAGATTTTACAGGAACAAACTAGATCAACCAATTTCTCCATGCCACTGGGGTGAACCAATGGGGGTATTATGATTTGAGGCTCAAGCTTCCTATAGGAAAGGATGTTGTGGAGAAGAGATGGAAGATGTCCCCATCCGTGTGCAGGATTTTCTAGGTGACTGTGAAAAGTTAATTTAAATTAACATCCTCCTACACCACACTGTCTTCAGAAATGAGAGACATCCAGTTTTAAAAGCATTTGAATTTACATGTATACTCATTTTGCACCAATCTATGATTGCAAAATAGGATTCATGATGGTTGTTGCCACACAACATTAGATCCTAGTTTAAAAGTTGTTGGGTTCACCACTATTTTTATTCTACACCAATCTATGAATCCAAATAAGCTTCATAATGGCTACAACCACACAACATTGGATTGCATCTTAAAAACATTCGAGCATACCATTATTTTCATTCTACACCAATCTACGAGCCCAATCAGGCTTCAACACACACTTACAAAATCCATTTTCATTAAAATTTTAAGACCCTCTTTGCACATGTCCCAGAAAACCCAAGCCCCTAATGAACAAATTGGGAAAAGAGGCAAACCAACTTATTGTTTATAATGGCATCTGCAAATCTGATGTGGCTTTGAGCACCCCTTGTTGAGTCAGAACTAACCCAAAAATGAGACGATCACAAACATGGTGATGGTGATCTAGGTGGGCATGTGGGTGGGCCTAAAGTATGAGCTCTACAACAAGGCTAAATTGTTTGAGGCATGGCTTACAAAAAATTTGTAAAAAGATAATTTCTCTGCCTGCCAAAACCATATAGGTTATTTCTCTACCCACCATGTTGATGCATTTTGTAAAGTGTGGCATTGCATGGAGCGACAATGAACAGGAACCACATAGCCACTGACCTAGATCTAAGATGTGTCATTTTATTTGTTCTTTTGTTGTCCTTCACTCAAATGTGTTCAACCCCACCTATAGGAACTCTACGGGCGAGGATGCAGAACCCTATCTCCCTATCCTTCTAGCCAAGTGCAAGCAACCCATAACTATATGGATACAGTGAGTAAGAGAAAAAGCACCAATTGAACTTGCACCCTATGCAAAGCTCCTCCTATCGCTATCACTATATGGTGGAGACAAAACAGTCAGGCAAATGGATGTTTAGCGCAATATAGTATAACTAGGAACCATTTCAAATCCACAACTTATTTTGTTGACCAAGATGCACGAGCAGTTAAAGGTGCAGCAAGAGAGCTAGTTGTTCTAGGTGCAAATACAATTCCAGGTGCGAATACAGAACCATTAGTTCCATCAGTATATAGGTATATAACAGCTACAATTTTGGTTGATGAATGTTGTTTAGCATCATAGATTCCACAATCACTTGCTCCATCTCACTCCCTCAATTGATAGTAGATATAGAAAGTATAGAAAATCAAAATCCACACAAAGAAAACTCACAATTGAAATAATATCAGGTTTTCTTGCTAAAGTGCAAATATATAAGAAAAACAAATGTCAGTTACTGGACTTTTAGAAGCATTTGGAGGAGTCTTCTATTGCTGGTGTAGGCACCTGTGTATGATGAACACTATCTGTTGGTGGATAATCAAAT
Organism: Cunninghamia lanceolata; assembly: GCA_027924645.1. Lineage (NCBI taxonomy): Eukaryota > Viridiplantae > Streptophyta > Pinopsida > Cupressales > Cupressaceae > Cunninghamia > Cunninghamia lanceolata. Next base: position 115,006 of record BSBN01000370.1, on the reverse strand, counting down.
TATATTCACATTGCTAGGAAAAAGGTTAGAAAGTTGCAAAGTATTAATGATCTATCAAACAAGTTTATTGATGAAGTAATATCTACAACTATTTAGTGGATGGGTGGCTAAGAAATAAGATCTTCAAAATGGAATCATTAATTGTTTAGTGGAATGAGGGGTTGGATAGCTGAGAAAATCAAATCTTCAAAAGGAAATCAAATCGTCAACCCATCACAGATTTAATTTGCATTATCTCGTTGTCAGAAAACAACCAAAGAGTTTAGAAAATATCCCGCATGAATTATTTTGGCATGGCAAAGAAAAATAATTATAAAAAAATTGATGGACGAGATCATTTTGATCGTAGTCCTTTTAATCTCAGCCTTTCATCTATAGAATTCATGTAGTGATGCTCACTACAAGAACACTTATCAATGTAAATATAGATATCTTAAATATATTTATCTAGCTACCACTTGACACTTTGTGTCTTGATTTCATTTCAGAATGTCTCTCGACATAATAATATACTAGCTCCTGCACCTATAGGAGGTTCAAGGAATATGCTGATCAGAACAACCAACAAGTTTAGAAATTTTTTCTAAGGCATGAGAAAATTCCGAGCACTATAATGCTCATATATAAAAGCCTATCAGCTAATAAAATATTTTAGATAAAAAGTTGAAATAAAAGTATGTATATATATAATTATATCCAAAATATAAATAATTAAAAATATATATTTTAGTGTGGAGAAAGAGGAGACTAAAATGATCATGATAGATAATTGTTACTCAATTTTTAAAATGAGATCTAAGATAAATAAACCAAGACAATTGTGCCCTATACATTTTTTAATTCCCTATGATCTTTGGTTCAATCCCACACCTACAACCTTGACCTCCTGGCTATAGTTTTGATATATTTTCTATGATATGATCTTCTGTTGTGGACCTAACCCTACTGTCTTTAGATCCTCTATACCTACCAATAAGTTTTTCTTGAGTTGGTAACCTATAATGAAAGACATGATTTGATGTTGAGGAACCCTATAGGAACTTGTTATGCTAGGTGTGTGAGGTGACTTGCTCCCTTCCTTTTACCTTAGTCAAGCTACATTTATTGGTTTAATAATTTTGATAAAGTTGGAAGACAACAATAGAAAATACATATGAAAATTATGTGATTGTGATGGCACTATGTAATTGAGACTTGATGGAATAGAATAAAATGTATTGGATACTAGGGTGATGTAGTACAAGAACTAGGGTTTTACCATGTGTTGATGCAAGGGGTAATGTGACCAATGCAAGTGGCATACTAATGATTATGAGTTGATCCCTTATGAGAATAAAATTTGAATTTGAACAAAGCAGGTCAATCCCACAACTATGGTAAGTTGACATGGATGCTTAGAACTAAACCTAGAACTAATAGTTCAAGATCTAAAATGTATGGTCTCTTTACTTTGCAACCCTTTTTGTGCCCATTATACCTTATTTGATACTTATACTATTTGGACTCATACATTAATACTATGGTAGATGTTTTGACTGGTAGATTATTACTTGCATATATGTTGTATAGTTATGTTAAACTATATTATGGTTACTTGTTACCTAGATAGTCATTAATTTTTGCATTCAATTATTTGTACTTAACTTGAATAGTTATGGTTATGTGTTGATACTAACCTTAGTTTCCATATTATCATTGTTGGTGTGACTGGGGTGTTTTACCTAACTAGTTCCACATTAGGTCCTAGTCACACTTGTCTAGTTAAGTTTAGTTAGGGAATACTTAGGGTACACTAAGGATAGGGTGATCCCACAATACTGAGTCCCAAACTTGGGACATCCTAATTTTTTTTCTTCTGAAATCACATATTTTTTAGAAAAATTAATGATTTAAGACTTGAGGGGTTCCATCTAAAGGGGTTTAATTGAAGTGTTGGAAAGAGACACTGCTAGAATTCATAAGTGTTGTCATTGATGGCAACAAAGTAGATCCCACACATCCGCAGTGCATAAATTACTCATGCCGAAAGTCAGATTGAAGATAGGATGATCCGGTAGTCAAGAATAGAGCATATGATAGGTTCTGACATATTGGGTCCAGAACTCTCTGATAGTGAAACCCAGCATGTTGTGGATTTGGGTAAGTAGTAAGGAGTATCTGAACTATAGTATTCCAAAGATTTAGCCTCTTGAGACTAAGCATATGAAAGATATGAGCATCTAAGTATCAGACTTATGTTAGACAATGCAGGCAGAGGAAGAACTGGTCAACAGGGTATCAGAACTCAATCCGGATGTGCAGAAGGTGTTGATCAAGTAACTTGAGGTGTTATATGATTTTGGCCGACTTAATTTCTATGCCTAAGATTTTGGTGCACATCATCTATCAAGTATGAATTCAGCCGACAGAATTGTATCTTGCAAATATCCTAAGTGTTCTTGCAGCTGACTAGAAAGTTGATTGAAATCCTTGATGCGGATATATATACCCGATGGATTCAAGCTTGTAAAGTAGTAGAAGTGATATGTGGATGGATTAAGTACAAAAAAAAAGTAGAGAGAAGTGTGAAGGTAGTAATCCAAGCCCAGAATGTGACAAGAGAGTAATACTAAGCAAAGGAAGAATGAAGTGTGCTAGATCAGTATACTGAGCCTAACCGAAACTGAACTCTTGCATATGTGGATGTTGTTCATCAATTCAAACACATTATTATCATCTGTAAGTCTCTAGTAGGTAGTGAGCCTCTTGTGAGTAGTGTGCTCAGGCAATAAGCCCTAACTGGAAAGTACCATTTTGTACTTCTTTATTCTTTTAACAGATAATACAATCTTGGCTTAATCACCCCGTGGTTTTTCCCTTAATAGGGTTTCCACATAAAAATCCTTGTGTTATGTGTGTTGATTTCATTTCAGTTCCTATGATTGCTTATTATTTTCATGCTTGATATATCACTAAATGTTAAGACAAAAAAAGGAAGTAAAAGTAAGAAAGTTTTGAGATAACTGATTCACCCCCCTCTTAGTTATCTACCTTGTTTCCAACAATTGGTATCAGAGCCAAGTTCCTTAGAAAAAGCCTAACAGCTTTAGGAGGATCTGGGAATCTCAAAGGATGCATATGGTATGAAAAAGCAACTACAGTCTACCTTAGATGATCTTGAACAATCCCAGTCTAAAGCCAATGATTTGAGAGAGCAACTTAAGCAGGCTGATGATTTCATCAATGAGCTAAAAGAAAAACTCAGTAATTTTGTGAAAAAGAGAAAAGAACTACTTCAGAAGTTAGCATATCAGAATGAAGCCAATAGCACTGATGAAGACCTAAATGAGAAAACAAAGCTATGTGAAAAGATGTCAAAAGAAGTTGTTATGATAAGACATGAAATGGAATCAGGGGTTATGAAATTCACCCAAGAAATTGAAGAGAAAAGAAAGACTGAAGATAACTTAAAACAATCCCTTAAGGAGAAGACAGAAGACTGCCACCAAATGGACAGAATAATCAGACATCTTGAGTCTGATCTTGAAGAAGCCAGATATAATGAAGAACAACTTGAGAGACAGATTGACACTCTTAAACAAGATCTTAAAACTGCAAATGAATACAAAGAAAAATTCAAGATAAGCTCAGCTCAACTTGAAGTTCTTGAAAGTCAAAAGAGGGTAGATGATAAGCATGGTTTGGGATATGAGAAAGGTGAAAGCTCTGGATCTGGTCAAAAGAACTTTGGATCAGGAAGACAAAGAAATAGGCATAGAAGACCTCCGGTAAGACAGCCTAATGCTCAAAGATATCCATCTTTCAATGGAAACTGCTTCAACTGCAACAAATTTGGTCATAAAGCAACTTAGTGCAGGAACATGATGAATCAGAATAATCCATCCTTCTCCGGTCAATGTTTTAATTGCAGAAGGTATGGTCACAAATCTCATGAATGCAGAAGTACACAAATGAACAATTCTTTCAATGGTAGATGCTTTACATGCAATAGAATGGGGCACATGGCTAATTAGTGCAGATAAAGAGGATATCAACCAAATAAGCAAGGAAATGTTGTGTGTTACAATTGCAATAAATCCGGTCATATAGCTAGATTCTATAGGAGCAGAAATCATGATGGAAAAGGTCTGGTGAAACATGATCAGAAACAAGACAAAGGCAAAGGTAAAGTGAATACAGATGAGATTCAGAAGGAGATGAGCAAGACTTGGGTAAAGAAGAGTGTGATGAACATTGGTGATGGGTCCGCACCAGAATCCGGTGTTGATAATTCTTTCAGAAACTAAAAGGTGAGCTTTGGCACTGGGGGAGCTACAGAGAAGACCAAATTTTCCCCCAGCTAGTTAGTAAGTGCCTAAAATCGACACATTAAGGAAGAATCAGAGGTTGCAGATTAAAGGGCTTTTGAAGGTTCATCTAAAAAATTAGTTAAAAGTTGAGAAATCCACTTTTGAAGAAGTTATGGATAGATCAGGTTCTAGCAGCTATCTAGAGGTAAAAATAGAATTACGCAAACAGGTCTAGTATAATATGAAAAAGCAATCTTATGGTCTGCGGATTTAGAGACATGTTTTCAAAGGCCAAAGTTATGTTGTCAACTCACTTAGATGATAATTTGAAAATCCGCACAATGATTCATGAGAAATTCACTCAAAACAGGGTAACCGGATGACTTAAAGTGTGCATTTATTACAATGAGGAATTAGGTTTTTGTGCAAGGATAAAAGGCTTTCCATTAGTAATTTACAACACTTTGCACTCACGAAGAAGAGAAAAGAGCTCTGTGAAGAGATCCTACAGATTGTACAAGTTAAAGCTGAAGATCGAAATCAAGCAGAAGTTTACTCCGATAGTTGCAACAAACCTAAGGCGAAAAAGGTATTTCTTCTCTACAAAATCTCTCCAAATTTTGTTTCTAGAATGGCTACTCCTATGGGTGTGAATGTCACTGAGAGGCCAAGACCAAAATTCAAGAAACACCCACACAAATCTGTAGAAGTTGATCCCTCTGGTGCGTTTCTAGTATCCCTTACGGTGTTCTGCATGTAGAAGATATTAGGGTTTACATTCATGCAAACATTGAAGACCTTGGAGACTTAGAATTGATGGAAATATACCGTAAATAGTTGAGAACTAAGAATTTTGATCTCAAACCAGAATTGAAGGCCCTAAAAGACAAGCACTTTGCACATTACATTCATTTTTCGTCTTTTGCTGAGGATGAATGGGTCTGGTATGTGTTGAGTAGGATGCATGATAATTTTATATGGTTAATGAGCCTATTCAAAATAACCAAAGATGTCATTAGGGCTGTAACCGGACTTCACTTAATTGGTGGGTTGCCTACATTCAAATTTGTGAAAAATCAAACCGTAACAGAAGCCACCGGATCAAAATATGACAAGAGGGCAATGACTATAGATGATATTACTGATCCAAATGTCAAGTTTGCATCAATTGTAATTGGCTACAAGATTTACCACTCAAGTAGGGAAAATTCAGTATCTGGTACAACAATCTATACTGCATATCAGATGGTGAAAGAAAATGCAGATTATGACTTGTGTGAGCTTCTATTGAATCAACTAATGAAGAATCTGCAGAAGATTAAGAAAGATAAGAAAAATTCCTTCAAGTATGGCAATTTGGTGTTGTGCATGTTCTTCTATTTCATGAATGAGTTACCGAGATCAAAAGGTCTGATCTGGGCAAATGATAGACCTGTTGCAATTTAGATCAGAGATTATTTGTATGGACTTGGTGATGCACAAGCCCAGAAGACAGCTCTCTGGGGCTACTTAAAAAATTTCCATAGCATGATGCATGCTAAAGAAAGAATACCAAAATCAATAGTGGACAAATACAAAAACACAGTTTGCTTCATGGTTGATATAGATCAATGCCTAATGGAGATAGTTGAGCCAAGAACTGTATGGGCGATGCCAATGGGTTATGAAGTTGATGAAAACATATTGGAGGTACATATTCAACACTTGCTAAACCAACCCAAGGAAACTAAGGCAGAGAGGTTTGGCACCTTTGATGAGCTAAACATAAAAATACATGTTGAATTAAGGAAGCCTGAGTCAAAAAGAAAAGTGAAGAAGGAGGTTGAAGAAATTGCTAAAAGGTTTGGCTTAACAAAGGAGGCAGTAGATGTTAATAGAGAAAGAATAGAGAAAATTGAAAGGGAAAGGGAAGAAGCAAAGAAAGAAAGTGTACTGGTAGAAGCCTCTACCCGGACAAGATCTACCAGGAGTTCTACCCCTGTCTCTCCTAAAAGTTCAAAAATTGCAAACCCGGAAACCAAACCATCTATTACAATAGAGAAGAGAAAGAAGTCTAAGGCCACAAGAACATATGTGAACCTTAAGGATGATGAAGAAACAGAATCTGATGTAGAGGTCAGAGATTTGAAGAAAGCCAAGAACAAACCTTCCAAGACTGACAGGACTGGTGAGGAGCAAAAGATAGAAGAGTTTGTTGAGAAACCCACTCTCTCAATTGAAGACATCATTAAGGCAGTCGCTATGGATGGAAACCTGTAGCCGATAATAGAATTCTATGATGAATACAATGATGCAGACAAGAGAATTCTTGAGGAAGCAACGATAAGATACCTGAACATTTATAACAAAGCCTTCATTGAAATAATTTCCTTGATTCCTAAGAGCTTAGAAGAAGTTTTGGAGTCAAGAAAAGAAAGTGCAAAAGTAAAAGACTTGGAGATCCGGGAACAAATAGTGATACCATTATGTCCAACTATCACTCAAAAACAAATGGACATGGTTTTCAAGGATGTCAAAGAAGAATTCCAGAGCAAGTCCAGAATGAATAAGCTCATGCTTGGAGAAACTGACCAAGTAGCTGATGAGACAAAAGAAATTTTTCGGTGTGCTTTAAAAAGGTTCAATCTTCCCATTGTAGAGGAAGCAAATGAAGAGCCTTCTAACATGGATGTTGAAGGATTAAAGAAAACTAATGAAGAGCCTTCTGACATGGATGTCGAAGGATTAAATAAAATTGATGAAGAGCAATTTGAGGCCTTAGACTCCTCTTTTCCAGAAGAGGAAGTGCAGAAAGAAGAAAGAAATTCTATTGGTGGCAATAAACAAATCAGTCTGGATGCCCCCAAAGAAAAGGAAGTCGAGAATACAAGAGACACTGCAAAAGCAGTACAAAGTTTTCTAGATAATGAAGTTGTGGAATTAGATGAACCAGAGTTAATACAAGGACCACTGAATCTGGACTCTCTCTCTCTAGTTCAGATAATGAAGATAGCATCTTTTGCTCAGGGCAAAGCGAAAGAAAAACCCCTAAAATCTCATATGGAGGACTGTGAGCTACTGAGTATTGCATCCAGAATGCTGGAGAAGATAATGCCCTCATATCAGAAGGATCCATCTGCCTCTCCATCTGGTAACTTGAAGAACTTAGTTAATTTTGTCAATACACACTTTGAGTCTTTAGAAAAATCAACAAAAAATAAGGTCCGTAATGAGTTCTTGGGAAAAAGATTCAGTGAGGTACAAGGGCTAATTGCTAATGATAGAAAAACCCTAAACATTGGCATAAAGAGCATTGAAAACGCTCTTAAGGATGGTGGAGACATATACAAATTTTCTTTTTCCTAGCCCAAAGTCATAGAGGACGTTGAGAAGAAAATGAAAGAACAAGAAGGAAAATTGACAAATCTATCTCAGAATTTTGATCCTCTCACTGTCTCTCTGGTAAGTCAAGAGTGCCAAGCAATTATTATAATAAATGAAATTAAGAAACTGGGTAAGGAGAAGAAGAATATAATGGATAGAATGGGTGAACTCAAAGGGATAATCATCCCTAAATTAGAGGCAATGCATGATGCCCTAGTAGATGCTCTAAGTACAGCCCGGACTAGTGATCCAACATATTTGAAGAGGGAAGAAGCATATGCATTTTTGTTAAGTGGACACATCTCCATTTTGGATAGGATGAAGAGAAGTTGGACCACAAAGCTTATATAGTTGAAGACTACATTTGCAGATATACTCAAGTATATGTAAGTTTATCCTATGGATTGTATGTACATATGCAGCCTTATATAATAACTTTTTGCACATTTTTTTGTTGGCGGATCCCAACCTTTTCCATTGATGTCAAAGGGGGAGTAAAGAGCAGTGAAAAATAAGGAATCCAGCATTAAGGGAGCACCGGTAAGCAATGTGGAGAAATGGAGCACAAGCAAAGGGGGAGTCACAGTGACACTTAGTCATTTTTCACTAAGTGTTGCCATTAATGCCAAAGGGGGAGATTGTTGGAAAGAGACACTGCTTGAATTCATAAGTGTTGTCATTGATGGAAACAAAGTAGATCCCACACATCCACAGTGCATAAATTACTCATACCAGAAGTCAGATTGAAGATAGGATGATCCGGTGGTCAAGAACAGAGCATATGATAGGGTCTGACAGATTAGGTCCAGAACTCTCAGATAGTGAAACCCAACATGTTGCAGATTTGGGTAAGTAGTAAGGAGTATCTGAACTATAGTATTCCATAGATTTAGCCTCTAGAGACTAAGCATATGAAAGATATGAGCATCTAAGTATCGGACTTCTGTTAGATAGTGCAGGCAGAGGAAGAACCAGTCAACAGGGTATCAGACCTCAATCCGGATGTGCAGAAGGTGTTGATCAAGTAACTTGAGGTGTTATATGATTTTGGCCGACTTAATTAATGATTTCTATGCTTAAGATTTTGGTGCGCATCATCTATCAAGTATGAATTCAGCCGACAGAACAGTATCTTGTAAATATCCTAAGTGTTCTTGTTGCTGACTAGAAAGTTGATTGAAATCCTTCATGTGGATATATATACCTGATGGATTCAAGCTTGTAAAGTAGTAGAAGTGATATGTGGATGGATTAAGTGCAAAAGAAAAGTAGATTGAAGTGTGAAGGCAGTAATCCAAGCCCGGAATGTGACAAGAGTATAATACTAAGCAGAAGAAGAATGAAGTGTGCTAGATCAATAAACTGAGCCTAACCGAAACTGAACTCTTGCATATGTGGATGTTGTTCATTAGTTCAAACACATTATTATGATCTGTAAGTCTCTAGTAGGAAATGATCCTCTTGTGAGTAGTGTGCTCGGGCAGTGAGCCCTAATAGGCAAGTGTCATTTTATACTTCTTTATTCTTTTAACAGAGAATACAATCTTGGGTTAATCACCCCGTGGTTTTTCCCTTAACAGGGTTTCCACGTAAAAATCCTTGTGTTATGTGTGTTGATTTCATTTCAATTCCTATGATTGCTTATTCTTTTCATGCTTGATACATCACTGAATGTTAAGACAAGAAAAGGAAGTAAAAGTAAGAAAGTTTTGAGATAACTGATTCACCCCCCCTCTCAGTTATCTACCTTGTTTCCAACATGAAGGAGGTTAGATAAAGCCCCCATGGAAATAACTGAGCTAGTCTTAAATCAAAACCTCGATGGAGTCTCCTTTGGACCTATCAAAATGCTGACAAAAAACCAATTTTGTTTCACCTTTTGGGGGATCAAATGAATTCATTTAGAAATTCTATTTTGTACGTATGTAGCTCTTAGTATAATCTTTCCAAAATGTATGATTTTGAATATATTTCATTTGATTATTATATTTATTTTCTATTTTCTAGTGAACATAGGTTTTTCACCAAACATCAATGTCTCTATTCCACACATGCGGAAAAGTATAAAAAAGAGAAGAAAAATTATCAAAAATATCTGCACACTAGGTATTGATGTCCTTATTTCAACAAAGAAAAACAATTCAATTTGAATACATACAAAAAAAGTTATGTTGTATGGTATAAACCTATGTCTGAATTATAATTAATCTCACTTCAAAAATTAATTATATATATTTTATATTTTGATCCTTTCTATAAAAAAAGTATGATGTATAGTATAAACATCACTTTTAAAAAATGTTGTTAACTATAAAAAATAAGTTATTAAAAATTACGTAAAACAATTCACAAATTATTTCTTAACATTTTTTAAAAAATACATTTAGAATCTACACAAAATCTCAAAAATTACTAGTTCATATCATCTTCAAATTCTTAAAAGTTTAGTTGCTATAGGTGTCAAAAAGTGAAAATTTGGTTTAAAATGCTAATTTCAATGTCCTATTCTAGCCAAAAAGTGGGATACAATATTGTGGGATCACCCGATAGTTATCTCTTTATGTTTCATGTACTATGATTATGACACTTGTCATAATCCTCTATTGTCCTATGTTTCACCTGGCCTATATAACCAAGGGCTTCTCATTGTAATAATGAATATAACATATATTATGTACATATTGTATGCATATTTGCATCCTTTGATAGAATAGTTCTTTCATCCAAGATCCTAGATCCAGGGTGGCTACCTCCATAGCCAAATCTTACATTGTATAGAGCATTCTATACCAACTCTTATATGGTATTAGAGCTTATCGGATCATTTTATGTTAGTCTTTTGAGAGATCTAGGTTGTAAATATGTCATTATCCACTCACCAACTTAGACACTCCATTTTGACTCCATTATCTCCATTCAAATATGCCTTATGATGTGTTACAACATGCATCATAAGTTGGTCAACAAGTGTAACTCCATCTTACAACTCATAAGTGTTCACATTTCCAATGGGGGGCCCAATTTTTGGAGGTCATAAATTTTGATCTGGGAGGCCAAATGGACCCTTTTTTTTGTATTATAGAGATCAAACATGCCGACATTCCTTGCATCTAAGAACTGATGCCGAACAACCTAAAATATTTATTTTGGCCAAGAATGACCTTTGGAGCGTAGGAATTGAGTTTTTCTATTTATAGCCTCAAATTTTCATTTTTTATATTTTGAACATTAGGAGCAAGATTGAGACACATTTCCTAACATGTAAGAAACACCTTATTAACAAATACTTAAGACATGAGATAAATTATTTTAATTTTTGAAAAAAATATAAATAGGATTTACATATAAATTATAACAAATCATTAGTCTATATTATCCTCAAATTCTTTATGGTTTTCTTGTTATAATTGAAATAAATGAAAATTTTTACAAATGTTGATTTGTGTGGCCTAGTTAAGCCAAAAAGTGGGACCCACTTTTATGCTATCACCATGTTGCATTTAATTAATGTATGTTTGAGAAGGGGTATACTTGGAGATGCATGATTTGTACTTAGATATTTGCATGCACCTCAAAATGGGAGCAAAATGTAATAGTGAAAATGCATCCTCAATGCATTTTCCATTTAGTTTTGTTCCTAATTTGGGGCAATATTTGAATACATTTATTTAGCTACAAATGACATGTTTTTGTGCATAAATGAACTCACATACTTAGACTTGATTGCACCTAATCCCATTCGTATTGCTTATCCCAATGTTTATGTACATATAATCCTGGTCCAATTGGCTTATCTATATTATTTCGATCATTAATCTAATCCTATCAAACATAGATCCAACTTAAGTGCCTGACCTAGGTTATGTTTGTGGGTGTAAGGTCAGACTTGTAATCATGATTTTGATCCTTTTAATTGCATCGAACATTTATCTGATTAGGCCATGTTACACTTTGGTCCTAAGCTAACTTTCCACAAACATTTGCAATTTGGTGTTATGTTCATGTATAAAAAGACATCAGCTTGCACTCATTTTTTAAGAAAAGGGAGAACCATCGAAGATCATTTTTTCACCATTACTTAGCATCAATTGAACACACAAGAACAATCACTTGCATTTGCACTCAAATAAAGCAAGGAATTTAGCATATTTGATCACACCCATCTTAGTGCATGTGAGTCACCTAGCAATCATTTTAGATTCCAAATGCACGTTTAAACCTTGTTGTCTATCAAGGTATTTTTAAATACCACCATCTTGATTGAAAAACCCAAAGAGTGTGACAGAAAAATATCATAATCTAGCAATCTACTTTTTAGATCTAATTCATAGGGCAGAATCTAGAGAGCATCACATCTCAAGTTCCTAAACACAATTTGAGTTCGTAGCCATGAATTATATCTAGAACTACAAAGATGACCCAAAACAAAACATGGAAGAATATTTTGATACCCATATATACATATGACTATCTAGCACATTTTCAGATTTTGAGCCACATCTACTTCACTGTCTTCATTAATCAATACTCAATCTTTAATCATAAAAGTGGACATTTTATCTTTTTATTTATTATTGTTTATGGTGTAATCACACTTACTATCTAATAGTGTATAATCTAATTGATTTTACTTCAATCCACCTACACTTCATATTCAATCTTTAAATTAATTAATACTTAATTATATTTATTTACCTAACTAAACTAAACTAAGGAATAAATTTTCCATTTCTATATTATAGGATATGGTAGAATCTAACAATGCACACAAGCACATTGTCATTCATCTTTCTTTCTTTATTTTTTATTTGTTATGCGGTTGTTGTGGATTCCTAAGGCACCCATCAATCTACTACAATAGTAATAGAGCCACGATTCCTCACACAATTACATGAATTTTCATGATTATATTGTGTCAAGCTGCATATTTAATTTACATGCTTCTCTCATCGTCTCAATGGGAGCTTGGCAAGTCCGGGGGCTCGTGCTTTCTAGTTAAGTTTGGATTAAAAAACCAGAAATTGGTGCTCCCCCAAGTTAACCCAAGCACGAGAAATGAAGAAAAGGAAAAAACTGCGAGCAAGGGCTTGAGTCACCTGCTGACCCACAGGCCAACTGAATTGAGTTTTATGAGCCAAAGCAGCACAAGTGGGCGTGAGATTCATAATTTTCTCTGTTGATGACCTCCTGCACGTACTGGAAATCGGAGAGATGGCATGGAATGGAGATTCTGCCCTTCTGCACAAACCCATATTCTTCCTCGGCTTTCTTGAGAAACTTCTGGAAGAGAGGATGGTTCATGTATTCCACCGGTATCACACACCGCTTCTGTTCTTCCCCCTCTCCAACGTCGAGGGCAAGGCAGCCCTTGGGCACATCTCCTCCTTTCTTGGAACTCAACTGCAAAGAAAAATGTGGGAGATGCATCCTGCCTAGATGAGGTTGTTGTGTACTCCTAAGGCACTCATCAGTCTACTTCAGTCTACTTCAATAGTAATAGAGCCACTATTCTCCAAAAAGTAATAGTAATAGTCTACTTCAGTCTACTTCCATAGTAATAGTAATAGTAATATGCATCCACAAAAGCATATTGTCATTTATTTGTTTTTATTTGTTATGAGGTTGTTGTGTATTCCTAAGGCACTCATCAGTCTACTTCAATAGTAATAGAGCCACTATTCTCCAACACCGAGAGCAAGGCAGCGCTTGGGCACATCTCCTCCTTTCTTGGAACTCAACTGCAAAGAGAAATGAGGGAGATGCATCCTGCCCAGGTGATGCATAATGGCAATACAGTAAGAATCAGAATTGAGACCACCAAATAACACTAAAACCTTCAATTCTTTCAGACACAAACCCGAATGGTAGGTTCGTCTAATGGCAAGAAAACCCCGAGAAGCGATGAGATGATTATTTGGGGGAGGAGGTTGCAATTTATATCACAATATTAGTTGACACTTTTTCGTTCGATGATACTTCCTCCCCGAGGAGAATGGCAAATATATATATTCCTCCTCTGGGAGGCTTAAATTGCTTTCTAACTTGAGAACTTTGACTTATTCCGAACGTTTATTTTAGCATGACCATTCTTTCGCGCATGCGTTCATTAAAAGGCGTGTTTTTGCACACGTTGATGCTGAATGCTCATATGCTGTCTAAATTCTCAAAAGTCTTTAAATTTTGCATTCCGGATCTACCAATGCGACTTTGGGTTACAAGCCAAAGCTTTTAAGTGTGGATGTTAGTTAGGTCAGCCATTCTCGCATACGTTACGTGTTAGGTCCCTTATAATGGAATATTAGGCACCCTAGTTCAGGTATAAGGTATTGGGTTGAATGAATGAATGAAAGATTTTAATAACGTCCACGAGACCAAGTAGTTTAAGGGACCCAGAAAACGACTCTTCAAGACATTTTCAACTTCTTTCGAGGTTAGATCTTCTACTATGAATCTTGATCAATAAATTAGTCCTATTGAGAATCTGAGCTTCCTCAAATAACTCACCGAGGTTGTCCACACCGCAACTATTTTCTTACTGGCTTCGAATATCCGCATACACAACACACTCAATGATGAAATGTCATTCAGTTTCAATCACCCCTTTGTCGCAGAAAATGCATGTTCTTTCAACCCACTCTTCCTTGGGGATCATCCATCTACCCGTCTCACATCTAAGATGATGGGACCCGGTCCTCAGCTGAGCAACTAAAATCCTAGCCTTTACCTTGAGGGCAACCCACATATAGTCTTTTTCATCATGCTCCCACATGGGATTGAACTCTTTAACATAATGTTCTTTTTTTCGGCCAATCTGTTTTGACCACATGGCAGTCTTGAATTTATCTAACACAAACTTTTTTATTTTCTCCTTATTGTTAGGACAATCTTGCAAGCTAATGTCCCACTTGCTCATCCACTTCTTGTTTTGCTTCATCCACGTCTTCTTCCTACAATGTAACCTCTCCCCCACCATCATTTTGGGCCAGCGATACTTCTCCATATTTTTCACCTTTTTTAAGTAGCTTAATAATCTTATTATCGCTGACACCTCCATCGGGAAAGTTCCTACTTCAGCTAAAAGGATCTCATAAGGAACCATTGATTTGACTTTAAAATTTGCTGGTGATAAGGTGTTTTTGAATTCTTTCTAGTTGTTTCCACTTGTAATTCGATATGCTGCTCCCCCAAACCTCCCACCCATAAAGGACAACTGGTGTGACCAGCAAACCAAAAAGGGTTTTCTTGGTTTTCCAATCCCAAAAGTTCTGCTTTTCTACCCCTGTTCTGGAGCAAGTAAGAGGCTCTCCATCCACCTACAATCCTTTTCACTCTACAAGTCTCCCAACTGAGCCTATTGTGAAAATCAATTCCTAGGTACTTGTATTCTTCCACTATCTCCGACGTGTTACCTTCAAAAATGAAATTAACCTGTTGCTTCTTCCTTTTTAATGAAAAAATCATGACCTTGGTCTTGCTAGTGTTCACTTGCATCCCGACCTCATAAATAGAGAGCTTTAAAGCCTTCAAATGCGCATTCAAACCATTGGTCGTTTTTGCGATTAAAATAAGATTATCAGCATACAAAAGTAACTTCACCACATACCTCAACAGTTTTATGCCTTCTCTATTGGTTTTGTTTAACGACTCTTCAAGTTTAGAAATATATAAACCAAACAAGGTGGGAGATAGAGAACATCCCTATTTGACTCCAATGTCACTTCCAAAGCATCTAGACATAACCTCTCTAGTTCTGATTTTAGCCCTGACTTGCTCATAAAGCTTATGCACTACCACCTGATACTCATTTGGAATCCCAAGTTCCTCCATCCTGCTCCAAAGTTTGTCCCTAGGAACCTTATCAAAGGCTTTTTTTAAATCAACAAAGCAACAGAAAGCTTCCCCCTGGGTGTCCCAAACTTTCTCAATGAATTGTCTAAGAGTCATACAGTGATCAATGGTAGAGTGCTTTGACCTAAAGCCAGCCTGCCCTTTTGCTCTTTTTCCCTCTTTTTCATCCCAACTACCGATCATGTGCTCTATCATGCTCCCGAAAAGTTTCCAAGAAGAGGATTGATCAAAATAGTGTGGTAATTAAAGGGGTTATTGATAGCCTCACTTTTAAAAAGAGGAATAACAACACTAGTTGTCCACTCTACCAGAAAACCAACTTGTGTGACACTGTTAAAGATTTGTTTGATGTGTGGGGCAAGGAGATCAACCCCCCACTTTAGAAATTCATCTTGCAGCCCATCAATGTCTTGCACTTTGCCATAAGCTAATTTCTTTATACCCTGCTTGATATCTTCCACCGAGAAGAGCTCGGTTGACGTGTTAATTATGGGAGGGTTATCTTTCACCTATGACCACTCATATAGGAGCTTCGCATACTCTAACCATTGGGCACCTATTATATTATTTTCTATTTGTTTTATCTTTTGTTGCAGCTCTCTCCAGAAGCCTTTAGGATTATGCTTACCCAAAGATATTAATTCTTTCCTTCTAGAGATCACATAGCTCTATTTTTTGGCTTTTATCAGTTGCTTATACTTTTTCTTGCTATCTTTGTTAGTCTTCTTCTCTTTGAGAGACCTTTTTGCAGCATTGCACTCTTTGTCGTACCATGGATTAGATGGGAAACTATTTGAAACCCCCTTCTTAGGCTGAGATCTTTTGCAAACCTTTAAATCTTTGTGGATTATAGGAATCAACATATTGCTACCAATATATTCACTAGTTTCACTATTTTCGTTTCCCCCTATGTTGCTTTTTGCCATCTAAAGGTGTTGTTCAAGGGTAGCAGCAAAGAGTTCTTGATTATATTGGCTCATGAGGATTTTACCTTGCATGTGGGCCTTCTTTTGAATGTTTTGGCCCTACCCTCTTTGTTGGTTGTTTACGAGAAAGCCAAACTTAACATAGAGAGGCATATGATCAAAATTCAGCTCAAAGGAGTAGCTCCCAATATTGAACTGCACAACCTGGACAAAGAACTCTAAGAGCAAATAACATAGTCCACCACACTTTGCCCATTATAAGTTTTACAAGTGATATCTCCAAAACTTGGCCAAGCTCTCATACGATTGCAGATAACCATGTTATATAAGCTGCAAAGACTGAGAAGCTCAACACCAAAATGAGTCACACTCTCATTACCGTCACTAGAAGCTTTATCCCAAGGCTAGTCCCCATTCTCCTCTAGCCATAGGGGATTGTTGTCCTCTCCTTCTTTGCTGCCCAGCTGCAGGCATTAATTATTTGTTGTCCTAGCATTAAAGTCCCCTATTAAAATTATGTCTCCTAAAGTGCTAAAGACAGAAATGTCTTTTTTTAATGCCGCAAAAGGATCTTCATTATCTAGGTTTCTCTTCTTATAGAAATTCAAATTCTTTGGAGCAAAGTAACACACAGCCACCCTGATCGTGACTTCCCTATCTATTATTATCAACCATATGAATTGTTTATTTTGGTCCTCTTTTTCCACTTTTACTATACCACTCCAAATTTCCTCTGTGCCCTTTGCTAGTTTCAGTCCCTTTGTTCCAAACTAAAATTTTGTTGTAACCTTTAAAATCTAGGACTCTGCAACCATCATACTCATGAGTTTCCATATAATAATGATGTCCTTCCCCTCTACAATGGGCTCCAACCCCGGTCCTCTTCTCCATGGGTAATCTCTACAATTCTAGCTTACCAATTATAGATACTCCTTTGGGGCCCCGAACCCTTATTTCTTGTGTGGAAATCGCTCGTTGATTTGAGCTTTCGGGCATTTTTCAACCATGCTCACTTTCCTATCTCTCTTCTTGTTTTCACTTTCTCCCACTCCTTCCTTCGCTCTTCTTGTTGAGCTAACGTCAAATCTTCATCTAAAAAGATACGAGTGACCTTAAGCAACCCTCTATTTTTGAGGATCGCATTCTTGTCTTCCATGTTTCTCAAGACTATTCTAACATGCCTATTCCTTCCTTCTCCTTTTTTATTTCCAATCCTATTCACTTGCTGACTACAACATGTCCATTTCATTTTGTCCTTAAAGAAGTCTCTTGCTAGAATGTCAGTTCTCTCCTCCTCAAAGTCTTTCAAACCTTTAATGATGAGGTTTATAGCCTTGTCATGTTTGTCTTTTTCTTCTTTCATTTGCCTCTTTATTTGTTTCTCTATGATTTCTTCATTTGTTGATCCGTTTACAACGTGTGCCCAAGATTTGGCCTTTTCTAATTGTTCTTTCCGCTACTTTTCTCTGATCTCCATGCTTCCCAACGTTGATTGAATTTCTTCCAACTATGTTGAATCCTCTATTATCTGTCTCTGAACTCTTTTTGTCTTCTATTTTCATTTGTTTTAACTCCTGTTCTAGAGTGACCAGCTCTTGCTATCCTCTTTCCGTACTGTCTTGAAGGTTTAAAACTTGCTCTAAGTTGAGCCACCTATTTTTCATCTCTAAGCTCCATCCGGCTTCTAGCACTTCCTTTAGCTTAATCCCTTTCTGCTACTCATTTCTTTCGATAGCTTCCATTCTCTTTTTCATGTTCATGAGCTCGATTACATATAGCTTTGAAGACCACAATAAAGGTGTGGTTGTGGGGTTGTATTGGCCTTTATTGTTTGGAAACATATAAGACCCTACACCTCTCTCCCCTTTGTTTTGTTTTGATTTGTTTGGCATGATAACTCACAAGGAAAATTTTAAGATAAACTTGTAAAAGAAACCTTATGAGGTGTAATTTAGGATAATTTAATGTAATGCATATAAGTATATATTAGTTTAGGTTAATAAATGGTTGGTGAATAATGGAATTTTGACAAGTGTCTTTGTTACTTGAGGAAAGAAAATAAGAAGATGAGAGTATTTAGTTTGATAATTGAAGAATGGGTGTTGAATGTGTTGCAAGTATGTGCCTAACTGGTGTTGCCATTGAAAGGAAGCTAGGTGTGCAGAAAACACTTCCTACACTAATCTAATGAGGGGAGGAGAGTGCAAATTCAATTTTATCCTTACTACTACAGCAATGTTAAACTCACTAACAGAGCTATTGCAGAAAACACATAAACAAGAAAGTATGACAGAAGAAGAGAGACACAAGCTATACATGGGGAAAACCCTTACGGGTGAAAAACCCCACACTCCAAAACACAGCTCAAATGTATTACGTAAACAATGAAGGTTACAATACAACACAAAGCCAATGCTCTTGCAGGAGTCTTCGACACTCGTATCTGGAGATGATTCGGCAGCATAACAGTACCTATAAAACTTGTAGTACATCACCTCCTCAAAACACCTGTTTATTTAGAATATATAAGGCAAAATTGGCTCTATCTTGGAATGGACATCCAACATGGCCTCATGGCCCAAAACCCATGCCTATGGACACTTGTCCAACCTTGTAGAATGTTCTTGACACTTGTCAGGTCACCCCATCCCAAAGAGGTCACCTATTCCCAAAATGGGTAATGACAGGAGCTTCTACGACTCTTACAACCATCATAGAATCTGTCATAGCTGTAAGAGACGTGGTCTACAACAGATCCTCCATTTTCCATCTTTAGAGTGAACAACTTCTTTTTCAAGAAAAGTTTGTTTACCAAGGACTTAGCCTGATAAACATCACCCAACTTCTTCCAAAGATCTTTCGTGCTCTTCTCCTCATGGATATTCAACAAGACAAAGTCAGCTAAACAGAGTCTTATGAGACCCTTAGCCTTCTAATCTTTGAGGTCCCAATTAGCTTGTGACATTGTTGTAGGTTTCACATCAGATACGGTTTCCCATAGGTCACGATCAACAAGTAGGTCCTCCATCTTGAGTTTCCATAACTCGAAATTAGTGCCATTGAATTTCTCAACCTCTAACCTTCCCAATGTGGTTGCCATCTCCTTGCTGCAACAATATACAGAATACTCTATACAACACTCCCACTCAACCTAAGATTAGCTCAAAAAACCCCTACCCAGTGGCTAGAACCAAAATTGGTCAGGCTCTGATACCAACTGAAAGGAAGCTAGGTGTGTGAAAAATGCTTCCTACACTAATCTAATGAGGGGAGGAAAGTGCAAATTCAATTTTATCCTTACTATTACAGCAATGTTAAACCCACTAATAGAGATATTGCAACAAACACATAAACAAGAAAGTATGATAGAAGAAGAGAGACACAAGATATATGTGGGGAAAACCCTTACAGGTGAAAAACCCCACACTCCAAAACATAGCTCAAATGTATTACGTAAACAATGAAGGTTACAATACAACATAGAGCCAATGCTCTTGCAGGAGTCTTTGACACTCATATCTGGAGATGATCCAGCAGCATAATAGTACCTGTAAAACCTGTAGTACATCACCTCCTCAAAACACCTGTTTATATAGAATATATAAGGCAAAATTGGCTCTATCTTGGAATGGGCATCCAACATGGCCTCATGGCCCAAAACCTATGCCTATGGACACTTGTCCAACCTTGTAGAATGTTCCTAACACTTGTTAGGTCACCCCATCCCAAAGAGGTCGCCTATTCCCAAAATGGGTAATGACAGATGCTTCTACAACTCTTACAACCATCATAGAATCTGTCATAGCTGTCATAACTTACAGCTATAAGAGAATCTGTCATACATAGGCTATAAATAGCATACTCTCTTACAACATGTCATAGTCCACCTTGGGGCACCTAAAAATGCCTTTTTCAAAGATGCTCTTCGACACATATCTTCACCTGTCATAGAATCACCTATTTCTGACTCTTACATGTCATAACTTCATCATAGGAATCTGTCATGACCATTACGGTTAATATTCCCTTACACAACATCCAAGAAGCTGACACATGCAGGCAAAATATTCCTACCACTAAGTGGGATGCCTATCTCCTCATGTGAGGACAAAAATACATGTGGTCTTATGCCATGTAGGATGACATGTCACTATGCCAACTCCCACAATATGACAACATAGGATTTGCATCCAATTAATACAATAGGTAAATAATAAATAAATACAATGTAAAAATACAAGGAATTACCAAGGTTGAGACACCTTAATTCCCAACAGTCATTGATGTCAACATATCTGTGTTGTCATTGATGTCAACTATGCCCTTATCTTGTTACTTGCTTGTAATGATTCTGATGCTAAGGATATTGAGAAAATTAGCTCCTCCAATAGAAACAGTGAATTGCAGTGGAAACAATGTATTACATATAGAAGAACAATCCAGAAGATTGCTCCGCATTTCCTATAGGATGAATATCTTTGTCTGCGGATTGAAAGTTATTTAGAGGCATGTATGAAGATGCCACATTCTAAGTTTGAGCCTCTGTTATAAAGATTTGAGTGAGATATGTTCACCAGAGAGAAAACTGCTTTCCCTATATGTTTGGTGGTGATAGGGAGAAAGTGTTATGCTATGCATTCCTCCACATTAAAGTATTTTGGTCTACGGTTCTAGAGTTAAGTCTAAGATGATGTTATGTGCCTTCAACTCCAATGGTTCATGATTTGGTGGTCCGCAAGCTATCCTTTCCTTATGGTAATGGCTGACAGTGTTGTTCTTGTGCTCCGGTTTAAAGAATCTTCTTGACAGATTGGTTAAAGATCGTGCAGTTGTTCCTAGTGATTACAATGTGCTTGTGGATGTCTCCTGATTGTGTTCCTACCTTTGGATTGGTCCGCAAAGAGAAATTCAGATCGTGGATGAAGTCTGTTCTTTGAAGACCCAGTGTTAACACCAGTCTTAGCTGACTTAGTTGTTTTCACTTCTTGCAGAGATGCATTGAAGACTGTGGAAGCGTGTCATGGCATGAAAGATTGCATTTGAGTCCTAGCTAAGGCATAACGTGATCCACATACATCTTTACCTTAGCAAATCTTATTTAGGTCCAAACCTATTTCTTTGTATTATTGTAATGCTGACCTTGGAGAATGTTCAAATAGTTGATGAATGTAATGCCGACCTTGATGTACATTCCAAGGTTGATGAATTGTATAAAAGAATGTAATAGAGTTGCGAAAAAGTTGTCCTTGAGTGAAAATGAAGAGATGAGTGTGAAGGTGTAAAAGAGCAGAGCAGAGGAGTTATATTGTGCTTCAATGGAACTGAACCCAAGCATGGAATAGATGCTACTTAATCAGTTTGCCATCTTTTGGCAGTGAGCCACACCTTGGCAGTGAGTCGTTCTTAATAGTGAGCCATTCATTTCAGTGAGCAATTTGTGTAGTGAGCCATGTAGTTAGTGAGCCTCTATTTTTTTGTTATTGTTATAACTCATATTATTGTGGGCTAACACCCACTGTGGTTTTTCCTTTTAGGGTTTTATACGTAAAAATCTATTGTCAACTGTGTTGAATGTGTGATTGTGATTAAGTCTATAGTTTCATGCTTTCATGGTTAAATCTGATTATCAGTAATTAAGTAGTTAATGGTTTTATATTCATATGAAGTTAAGTTTTTGTGACAACTGATTCACCCCCCCTCTCAGTTGTCCTGTGCATTTCAACAATTGGTATTAGAGCAAGGGTTCCTCAGAAGTAAGCTTAACAACTTGAGGTAGATCTGGGATGGCGCACATCAAGGTTGTTCTTGAAGACCTAGAAAGAACTAAAGAAGAAATCAAAGATCTAAAGGAGAATGTTAAAGAAGCAAATGAATGTATCAAAAAATTAAGAGAGCAAGTCAAGAAGCTTAAAGAAAAATATAAGGAGGCTACTGAACTACTGATATCAACAAATGAAACCTTGAATGATTTGAAAGTGGAAGTTGTAGAAAGAGAAAAAGTAGAAGAAGACCTAAATCTATTGGTGGAAGACAAATCATAAGAATGTGCTAAGCTTGAAGAGGAAATTTGGATCCTGAAGTCAGACTTGGAGAAAACAAAAAATTTTGAAGAAAAGTTTAAGATCAGTTCTGTAAAGCTTGATGAGATGATTGCCAGTCAGAAGAGCCCTGATGATAAAGAAGGCTTGGGATTTGAGAAAGATGAAAGTTCTAAAATAGGACAAAAAAGGATTGCTGAGATCAAGAAGAACAAAGGAAAATAGACTCAGAATTAAAGGAACAGACCTAGAAGACCACTAGTCAGGCAACTAAATGCTCAAAGGTACCCATCTTTCAATAGTTAATGTAATTCATGCCATAAATTTGGTCATAAGGCTACTCAGTATAGGAGCAGAATGAATCAAAATGTTCCATCATTCTCTAGTTAGTATTTCAATTGTAAGAAAATTGGTCATAGAGCAAATGAATATAGAATTCAAATTAGGAAAGGTTTCAACAATGGAAGGAATGATCAAACTTTCAAAGGTAAATGTTTCACATGCAATAAAGTTGGTCATAAAGCTATTGTATGTAGAAGTAAAGTGAGTCAGAATTCGATTAGGTGCTATGAATGCTATAAGATGGGACATAGGGCTAATGAGTGTAGGAGTCAAATGAGAAATGGCCATGGTAGGAATACGATAGTTAAATCCTTCAGTGGCCACTATTATACATGCAACAAATTTGGGCATAAAGCTAACCAATGCAGATTTAGAGTAAATGGAAGAAATACTAGTCAAAGAAATGTTGTGTGCTACAACTGCAATGGATTTGGTCATACCTCTAAGTTATGCAGAAGTAAGAACATGAAGAAGGATACTCAGGCATAATTGAAGAAACCAGTGGATAAGGTTGATCCAACAGAAGTCAGGAAGGAGATGAACAAGGTTTTGGTCAAGAAGGAATTAAATGAAGTCAAGGATGGGTTTGCACCAAACTCTGGTGGAGATTCTTCCTCCGGGAAGTGAATTGGGTGCTTTGACTCAGGGGGGGCTTCAATGAAAATCCTTTTCTCCTGACAAAGGATTGGTGCTAATACATCAGCATGAGAAACAAGTCAAGGATTGGCAACAAAGGTCTAAGTCAGGATAAATAACTATGTTTGTAAAGAATTAAGGAAGATTTGTGGTGTTTGAGAAGTCTGTTATGCAAGAAGATTTGATCAAGAAAAGAAAACCAGTTATGAATTTTTAGCTAAGTATCTATTTGGTAAAATCAAGTTACAGTGCTCCAATAATTTGGTCTGCATTGGTCCGATGTTCAAGATATTACTCGGCAGTTCTAGCATATGGTTATATATCATTGGTTACATCTACATCTAGAAATTTATCTGATTTTGATAAATAGCTTGAAAGTAATGAGCAACAGAAGTTCAGGTTGACAAAACACAATTGTTTTTAGTACAAAGCAGTTTTCATGATGACTTAAAGTAATTGATGAACTCAGAGGCAAATGGACATGAATCAAATGAGTCTTCAAGCAAAAGATGAAGAAAGTGCAGGTTGAAGAAAGCATTGTATGAACTTAAGCAAGCTCCTAGAGCCTAGTTTGCAAGGTTGCGTAAGTACTTATTGCAGTTAGGATTCAATAAAGGTATTGCTGACAGTAATCTCTATTTCAAGATTAATGGTGATCAAATTTTGATTGTTGAAGACTTTGTTGATGATATCATCTTTGGAGGCAATGAAGGTATGTGTATGAAATTTGCTGGTGAAATACATAAAAATTTGAGATGTCTATGTTTGGTGAGATGAATTTCTTTCTGGAACTGCAAATCAATCAACAAGATAAAGGAATCTTCATATCTCAGTCTAAGTATGTGAAAGAGTTGTTGAATAAGTTTGGAATGGAAGACTCTAAACCGGTATGTACTCCCATGGTGACTAGCTACAAGTTGAGAAAAATTGATGAATCACCCAAGACTGGTCAGGAAAAGTATAGATCCATGATTGGAGGATTGCTTTATCTAACTCAAACAAGACCTGATATTATGCATGCAGTTTGTCTTGTTGCAAGATTTCAACCAGATCCAAGAGAATCACATGTGATGGTAGTAAAGAGAATCTTGAGATACTTAAAAGACACACCAGATCATAGCTTATGGTATCCAAAGGATAATGATTTTACTCTTAGTGCTTTACAAATGTTGATTGGGCCAGAGGTGTTGATGATGGGAAGAGTACAAATGGAGGCACTTTCTTTTTGGGTAACAGATTGGTTTCATGGCTGAGTAAGAAACAAGATTCAATCTCTTTGTCAATTGTAGAAGTAGAGTATATTGCGGTAGCATGTTGTTGTACTCAAGTGTTATGGATGAAGCAAACTTTAAGGGACATAAGAGTTGTATATGAAAATCTAGTTACAATCTTCTATGACAATACAAGTGCTATAAATATTTCAAAGAATCGAGTGATGCATTCAAGAACAAAGCATATATCTATAAGGTATCACTTTCTAAGAGAAAAGGTGACAGAGAATGAAGTAAAGTTGGAATATGTGTCCACAAAGGACCAGACTACAAACATCTTCACCAAACCTCTGCCTAAGGATACTTTTGAGTATCTCAGAGAAAAGTTAGGGGTCATTATCCCTCTTACCTTAAACTAAGATACATGGAAATGCATCAATCCGGTGGTGCTCAAAGTCTCAGTCTTTGATCTGGATTGATGTTTTGAGAGCTACCTCTCAGGGGGAGTAGCTAGATGTGTTGGTAACAGTTTAGTTGGATCAGAGCAGCAGGATGCAAGTATGTGCCCTTTGCCAATGATGTCAAAGGGGGAAAGAAATCATGTGAAAAACTCAAGGGGAGAAAGAATGTAGATATGTAAAGAGAAAGGGGGAGAATCTTGTCTTGATGGTCTTTTCAAATTTTCACATCATATGTTGTCATCAATGACAAAGGGGGAGATTGTTGCAAGTATGTGCCTAATCGGTGTTTTCATTGATGTCAACATATATGTGTTGTCATTGATGTCAACTGTACCCTTATCTTGTTACTTGCTTGTAATGATTCTGATGCTGAGGATATTGAGAAAATTAGCTCCTCCGATAGAAACAGTGAGTTGCAGTGGAAACAATGTATTGCATACAGAAGAGTAATCTAGAAGATTGCTCCACATTACTTGTACGATGAATATCTTTGTTAGTGGATTGAAAGTTATTTAGAGGCATGTATGAAGATGCCACATTGTGATTTTGAGCCTCTGGTATAAAGATTTGAGTAAGATATGTTCACCAGAGAGAAAATTGCTTTTCCTGTATGTTTGGTGGTGACAGGGAGAAAGTGTTATGCTCTACATTCCTTCGCATTAAAGTATTTTGGTCTGCAGTTCTAGAGTTAAGTCTAAGATGATATTATGTGCCTTGAAATCCAATGGTGCGTGATTTAGTGGTCTGCAAGCTATCCTTTCCTTATGACAGTGACTAACAGTGTTGTTCTTATGCTCCAGTTTGAATAATCTTATTGACAGAGTGGTTAGAGATCGTGCGGTTGTTCCTGGTGATTCAATGTGCTTGTGGATGTCTCTTGTGTTAGGGATTGCATGTAGAAGATATCAATTAAATGCAAATAAAGATTAAACAGAGGAATGAAAATACACAGAAATAATAACAATGAGAGACAAGTTTTAATGTGGTTCACCCAAACTTAGGCTACATTCACCAACAGAGAGTCCAATATTATTATCCAGTAAATCAAAATAATTACAACTAGCAATCCTTGTAACTCAATACTGTTGCAAATGCTACAATACAATATCTCAACGGAAACCCTAACCCTTAGCTGTTTTTATCAAGACTTATGTTGGTTACAAAAATAAGGTTTTTTAATATTGGCCAATAGAAAAAATAACTCTTGACACCTTTATAAAATAATAAAAAAACTGTTAAATAATTTGGGGGGAAATTGCGCTAATAAAAGTGGAAAAAATTTAACCTCCGAATCTGATTAGGCTCCATATAACAACAATCTCTGACTTGGAGACTGATCAGACTCCACACCATATCATCTCCCACTTGGAGACTGATCATAACACCACTGACCCTGTAGCTCCCACTGGAAATAAGCACCATGGACCCTATTATTCTAATTTTTTGTTTTCACTCTTGAAGACCAATCGAAACTGAAGAGGAGCTCATCTTCTCCCTTGTCACTGCCTTTGTAAACATATCCACTAGATTTTCATATGTATGTATCTTTTCCAACCTTAATTGTCCATAATCCAACACTGATCGAATGAAGTGATACCTCAACTGTATGTGTTTGGTCTTTGAATGCCAGGCAGAATTTTTTGCAAGTTGTATGGCACTCTGGTTGTCCGTAAACAAATAACTATTAGCCTATTGTTTTCCCAATTCTTCCATGAAAGATTGCAACCATATCATCTCCTTGCTTGCCTCTATTGCAGCTACATACTCTACCTCCGTGGTGGATAAAGCAACCACCTTTTGCAACCGTGAGATCCAACTCACTATTTTTCCACCTACAGTAAAGACATAACTTGTAGTACTTCACCTGATATCAATATCCCCTGCCAAATCTGGGTCTACATAACCAACTAAATCAGTATTAGAGCCCCCAAAACATAAGTGTTTATTGGATGTACCTCTCAAATATATGAGAATCCATTTTACCACATTCCAATGCTCCAATCTGGAATGACTCATATACCTACTTACGACTCCTATAGCATGTGCAATATCTGGTCTCATGCATACCATGGCATACATTAAACTTCCTATGGCTGAAGCATATGGTACCTTGGACATTTTATCTTCCTCCTCATGTGTCTTTGGACACATCTCTTTAGTCAATTTCAAATGACTAGGCAAAGGTGTGCTGACAACTTTTGCATTCTCCATATGGAATCTTTGCAACACTTTTTTAACATAATCAGCTTGAGATAGAGTCAATTGTCTATTCTTCCTATCTCTGCAAGTTTTCATACTAAGAATTTGTTTTGCTACCTCCAAATCCTTCTTAGCAAATTATTGTGCTAATTGTTGTTTTAACTCACTTATGTGATCCATGTTACACCCTGCTACAAGCATGTCATCAACATATAAACATAAAATAATGTAGCTGTCATTATCCAACCTCTTAAAATAAACACAATGGTTAGAATTACACCGGTTGTAGCCTTGCTTAGCCATAAAACTATCAAATTTTAAGTACCATTGCTGAGGTTCTTGTTTCAAGCCATACAAACTCTTCTTCAATCTGCACACCATTTTCTCCTTACCTTTGACCTCAAATCCTTGGGGTTGTTCCATATATATCTCCTCCTCCAAATCACCATGGAGAAAGGCAATTTTCACATCTAGTTGTTCCAAATGCAAATCTTCAGCAGCCACAATACTTAAAACAGTATGAATAGAAGTCATCTTAACAACTGGAGAAAAATCTCATCAAAATCAATACCCTTTTTTTGTGTAAATCCTTTTACAAATAACCTAGCTTTAAATCTTTTCTTACCTCCATCTTCCTCTTTCAGCCTATAAACCCATTTGTTTGGTAAAAACTTTTTACATGCAGGCAACTTACATAATTCCCAAGTCTGATTTTTCAGCAAGGAGTCCATTTCTTCTTTCATTGCAAGCTCCCACTGAACCTTTGTATCCACCTGCATAGATTCATCATATCTTTCTAATTCACCAACATCTGTTAACAAAATAGAATACAAAGAGGGAGAAAACCTTTCAGGAGGTCTACTTAGCCTTGTTGACCGTTTAACATTCACTAGAGTTTGTGGTATTTCTTGTTGCTATTGCTGAGCATGAGGAACCACTGGAATATCACTATCTAGAGTATCATCCAGCACCACATAATCCTTTTCTTTTTTCTCATACTGTTGCAACTAATCTTTGTACAATACCTTCTCATTGAATACAACATCCTTGCCTCTCACAATTTTCTAATTTTAAACATCTCAAAGCCTATAACCAAATTCATCAATGCCATATCCAACGAAGATATATTTTTTTGATTTTGCATCCAACTTGGTTCTATTTTCATAATCTACATGTGTAAATGCTTCACATCTAAAGGTTTTGAGAAAAGAATAACTCACCTTCTTACCTGTCCATGCTTCCTCTAAAATACCATAGCCTCTGTTAATTAAATATACAACAGTGTTGATAGCCTCTACCCACATGTTTAAAGGCAACCCAGCATGCAATCTCATGGTCCTTGCACTCTCCATTATTGTCCTATTCATGCACTCATCCACTCCATTTTCTTGTGGAGTCCCTGGAACCATTTTTTGCCTACGAATTCTATTAAAGGAATAATAATCCTTAAATTCTTTGCTACAATATTCACCACCATTATCAGATCTAAGACATTTTAATCTTTTACTTCTCAATCTCAACCAAGCTTCTTCATTTCTTAAATGTTTCAAATACATTAGATTTCTACCTAAAGAAATAAATCTAAACCTTCCTAGTTGTATTATCTATGAATGTAACATAATACCGAGAGCCACCGAGAGAAGATACCTGAGCTGGTCCCCATACATTTGTATGCACAAGCTCCAACTTTTCATCTTTCTTTTGCTTCCCATCCTTGAGAAAACTAAATCTCTTTTGTTTGTCATACACACAACTTTCACAGAAATCCACATTAATACATTTTAGACCTGGTAAAACTTTCTTAGAATGAAGTACCTTCATACCTTTTTCACTCATATGCTCAAGTCTGTTATGCCACAGTGTTGTCTCAGAACCTACAGCAACTGTTTTAGTCTCTTCCTGCGAACCCGCAGCAACTGTTCCTAAACCTATTTAGTTTTTCTCTACAACAACTAAAGTAGAAGGAACAGTATGACCTGTACAAAGATATAAGGTGCCTGCTTTCACACCTTTTTCTACTATTAAGGCACCTCTTGAGACCTTCCAATTTTTATCACTGAAAGTAACTATGCAACCTTCATCAGCTAGCTGCCCTACTGAAATTAAATTCCTACTCAGCCTTGAAAGGTGCCTTACCTCTTGTAGTAGCCAATGATTCCCATTCTGCAACTTAATCTTGATTCTTCCCTTTCCAACAATCTGACAAGGTTCATTATCTCTCAAATAAACCAGCCTAAAATCCCCTTGGACATAATCAAGAAAATAACTTCTATGGGGTGTAGCATGAAATGAGGCCCCTAAATCTAAAACCCTTGAATCATCAGCATTATCTGGGGAAAGAATCAAAGCATCATCTTTAGATTTATTACTTACCACATTTGCCTCCTTATTGCCTTCTTGTTTGTCTCCTTTATTCTTTCGAGACCAGCAATCTTTCTTCAGATAACCTGGTTTCCCACAGTACCAGCAATCCTTCTATCCTCTGGATTGGAACCTCTTGTCCTTTAATTTTCCTCGTGACTTCCCATGACCTGCAAAACTTTTTCCTCTCTCCTTTTATCTGCCCCTTCTTTCTGTATTCAAAACACTGCCTAATGTTGACCCTCCTAAGCTTTTCCATCGTATTTCCTCACTAAGGATAACACCAACAACATCATCAAATTTCAAAGAATTTGAACCAGAGACAGAGTTACTTACAGCCATTACCAAGCTATTCCAGCTTTCTGGCAAAGAAAATAATATCAAGAGAGCCCTCACCTCTTCATCAAAACTTACTTTTATAGAAGTTAACTGACTGATAATTGTATTAAACTCATTTAAATAATCTGTCATAGATCCACCTTTAATCATTTTCAGATTAAACAAACGCTTCATGAGAAATACCTTATTTGAGGCTGAGGGTTTATCATACAATTTAGCCAAAGCTTTCATCAGACCATTTGTTGTCTTTGCTTCCGTTATATTGAATGCCACTGATGGTGCCAGGCACAACTGAATGGTTCCTAGTGCCTTTCTGTCTAGAAGATTCCAATCCTCATCAGTCATTGTTGCGAGTTTTATGGCTATTCCTTCCAATGGCCTCCATAAATCCTTCTGATAGAGATAATACTCCATCTGCATCTTCCATAATTGATAGTTTTGCCCATTGAATTTATCTACCTTCAATTTACCCTCGTCCGCCATTTCTCCCACTCAACCATAAGACCTTCTTGCAGACAATAATTAAACACAACCCACTCTGATACCACTTGTTAGGGATTGCATGCAGAAGATATCAATTAAATGCAAATAAAGATTAAATAGAGAAATGAAAATACACAAAAATAATAACAGCGATAGATAAGTTTTAATGTGGTTCACCCAAACTCGAGCTACATCCACCAACAAAGAGTCCAATATTATTATATAATAAATCAAACCGATTACAACCAGTAATCCTTGTAACTCAATACTGCTGCAAATGCTACAATACAATATCTCAACGGAAACCTAGGTAACCCTTAGTTATTTTTATCAAGACTTATGTTGGTTACAAAAATAGGGTTTTTTTATGTCGGCCAATAGAAAAAATAACTCTCGACGCCCCTTGATCCCTTGACCCCGGGGGGGATTACATTGATAAAAGTCAGGAAAATTTAACCTCTGATTCTGATTAGGCTCCATATAACAACATCCTAATCATGTTCATACCTTTGGATTGGTCCGCGAAGAGAAATTCAGATCGTGGATGAAGTCTGTTCTTTGAAGACCCAGTGTTAACACTAGTCTTGTTTGACTTGGTTATTTTCACTTCTTGCTAAGATGCATTGAAGACTGTAGAAGTGTGTTGTCACATGAAAGATTGCATTTGAGTCCTAGCTAAGGCATAACATGATTCACATACATCTATACCTTAGTAAATCTTGTTTAGGTCCAAACCTATTTCTTTGTATTATTATAATGCCGACCTTGGATAATGTTCCAATTGTTGATGAATGTAATGGCAACCTTGAAGTGCACTCCAAGGTTGATGAATTGTGTAAAAGCATGAAATAGAGTTGTGAAAAAGTTGTCCTTGAGCAGAAATGAAGAGATCAGTGCGAAGGTGTAAAAGAGAAGAGTAGAGGAGTTATATTGTGCTTCAATGGATCTGAACCCAAGCATGTAGTAGATGCTACTTAATCAGTTCACCATCTTTTGGCAGTGAGCCACCCCTTGGCAGTGAGCAATTTGGGCAGTGAGCCTCTATTTTTTGGTATTGTTATAACTCATATATTATTGTGGGCTAACACCCACCATGGTTTTTCCCTTTTAGGGTTTTCCACATAAAAATATGGTGTCAACTGTGTTGAATGTGTGATTGTGATTAAGTCTATGGTTTCATGCTTTCATGGTTAAATCTGATTATCAGTAATTAAGTAGTTGATGATTTGATATTCATATGAAGTTAAGTTTTTGTGACAATTGATTCACCCCCCCTCTCGGTTGTCCTCTGCATTTCAACAGAATGGAGCTATTTTATAATTCACCTAATACGTAATTTGGAAATAATGCTTCTTTGTTAATGAAATTCTTTGGTGTCTGTTTGAGATCTATATTTTGTCAAAGGACAAATTCATAGATCTGGGATGAAATCACAGGTGTGGTTATGTTGATATGTAAATAGCCTTAGTTTCTCTTAGATAACTCACCAACTATAGATTTCATTATGCTAACAACTCAAAACAACCTTCATTTGAATGTAAACAATGTTACAAACCTTGCAAACAAGAGACAATCATATAAATGCAAGAAAACATCACAACAAAATTATAGAAAGCATTCAAATAAAGCAACATGTGCTATACAATGATTGAAACATGAAAATTTGGTCTATAGAAACAGTAGAAGGGAAAAAAACTATAGTTTGGATGAACAAATCACTCTCCAACTCTGCTATGAATAGTCAAGGACAACCAAGAAAGGTGAATGTAGGTTTGATCACAACCTTTAATATCTCTCAACATGTTACAAGAGCTATAACATCCATCCTCATGCTACTTTGCTCCATATTCTACTCTAATAATGGATAGAAATATATAGATCCACTTACAAATTAAGGTAAACAAGAGTGCCAACCCCCATAAAGGCTTGAAAACCTCCTTAAGTAGATGCACCTACACCCCAAGAAGCTAGAAGCACAAATCCTAACACCTAGAAGATGAAATGAACAACCAAAGCCTTTCAAATTCTATGTGACATTCACACTAAATAAATTTGATGGTTTAGCATGGATTCATTTGCCACTTCTTGAAAGCATTCATTAAGGTGAATGATCAGTTCATCAAAGTGAATGTGGTGTTCATTACATATAGAAATGGTGAGCTTATTAATACTAGCAAAAAATAATTTTTATAGCTGCACACAATATTGCCTTCTTCCCTCGAATGCTTTAAATCATCTAGAGTCTTCAACAACATTATATACATATCCTTAATGTGCCAAAATAATGAAAAAGGTAGGTTCGTGATGTTCGTCTGATGGCAAGAAAACCCTAAGAAGTGATGAGAGGATTGTTTGGGGGAGGAGGTTACAATTTATATCACAATATTAGTTAACACTTTTTGGCTCATACTTCCTCCCCGAGGAGAATGGTAAATATATATATTCCTCCTCGGGGAGGATTAAATTGCTTTCCGACTTGAGAACTTTGACTTTTTCTAAACGTTTATTTAACTTGACCATTCTTTTGCGCACACGGTCATTAAAAGGCGTGTTTTTGCACACATTGATGCCGAATGCTCATATGTTGTCTAAATTCTCAAAAGTCTTAAATTTTGCAATCCAGATCTACCATTGAGACTTTGGGTTACAAGCCAAAGCTTCTAAGTGTGGATGTTAGGTCAACCGTTATCACAAACATTATGTGTTAGGTCACTTACAATGGAATATTAGGCAGCCTAGTTCAGGTATAAAGCATTGGGGTTGAATGAATGAATGAAAGATTTTAATAACGTTCACAAGACCAAGTAGTCTAAGGGACCCAGAAAATGACTCCTCAAGACATTTTCAATCTCCTTTTGAGGTTAGATCTTCTCCTATGAATCTTGATTAATA
This sequence comes from Cunninghamia lanceolata, assembly GCA_027924645.1. Classification (NCBI taxonomy): domain Eukaryota; kingdom Viridiplantae; phylum Streptophyta; class Pinopsida; order Cupressales; family Cupressaceae; genus Cunninghamia; species Cunninghamia lanceolata. The sequence goes on along the minus strand of BSBN01000370.1, from coordinate 81,618 downwards.
AACTAGTCGTATTGAGAATTTGAGCTTCCTCCAATAAATCATTGAGGTTGTCCACACTGCAACTATTTTCATAGTGTCTTTGAATATTTGCATACGTAATATACTCAATGATGAAATGCCATTTAGTTTCAACCACCCCTTTGTCACAGAAAATGCATGTTCTTTCAACCCACTTTTCCTTGGGGATTATCCATCTACCCATCTCACACCTAAGATGATGGGACCTGGTCCTCTGCTGAGCAACTAAAATCCTAGCCTTTTCCTTGAGGGTAACCCACATATAGTCTTTTTCACCATGCTCCCACATGGGATTGAACTCTTTAACATAATGTTCTTTTTTTTGGCCAATCTATTTTGACCACATGGCAGTCTTGAATTTATCTAACACAAACCTTTTTATTTCCTCCTTATTGTTAGGACAATCTTGCAAGCTAATGTCCCACTTGCTCATCCCCTTCTTGTTTTGCTTCATCCACGTCTTCTTCCTACAGTCTAACCTCTCCCCCACCACCATTTTGGGCCAACAATACTTATCCATATTTTCCACCTTTTTTAAGTAGCTTAATAATCTTATTATCGCTAACACCTCCATTGGGAAAGTTCCTACTTCAGCTAAAAGAATCTCATAGGCAACTATTGATTTGACTTCAAAATTTGTTGGTTATAAGGTGTTTTTGAATTCTTTCTAGTTGTTTCCACTTGTGATTCGACATGCTACTCCCCCAAACCTCCCACCCATAAAGGGAAACCGGTGTGACTAGCAAACTAAAAAGGCTTTTCTTGGTTTTCCAATCCCAAAGTTCTACTTTCCTACACCTGTTCTTGAGCAAGTAAGAGGCTCTCCACCCACCTAGAATCCTTGTCACTCTACATGTCTCCCAACTGAGGCTATTGTGAAAATCAATTCCCAAGTACTTGTATTTTTCCAATATCTCTAGCGTGTTACCTTCAAAAATGAAATTAACCTACTGCTTCTTCCTTTTTAACGATAAAATCATGACCTTGGTCTTGCTAGTGTTCACTTGCATCCCGACCTCATAACAAAAGAGCTTTAAAGCCTTCAAATGTGCATTCAAACCATTGGTCATTTTTGCCATTAAAATAAGATCATCAGCATACAAAAGTAACTTCACCACATACCTCGACAGTTGTTTGCCTTTTCTGTTGGTTTTGTTTAACCACTCTTCAAGTTTAGAAATATATAAACCAAACAAGGTGGGGGATATAGAACGTCCCTATTTGACTCCAATGTCACTTCCAAAGCATCCAAACATAACCTCTCTAGTTCTTAGTTTAGCCCTGACTTGCTCATAAAGCTTATGCACTGCTGCCCGATACTCATCTGGAATCCCAAGTTCCTCCATCCTGCTCCAAAGTTTATCCCTCGGAACCTTATCAAAGGCTTTTTTAAAATCAACAAAGCAACAGAAATCTTCCCCCTGGGTGTCCCAAACCTTCTCAATGAATTATCTAAGAGTCATACAGTGATCAATGGTAGAGTGCTTTGACCTAAAGCCAACCTGCCCTTTTGCTCTTTTTCCCTCTTTTTCATCCTAGCTAGTGATCCTGTGCTCTATCATGCTCTTGAAAAGTTTCCAAGAAGAGGATTGATCATAATAGTGTGGTAATTAGAGGGGTTATTGATATCCTCACTTTTAAAAAGAGGAATAATGACACTAGTTGTCCACTCTCCTAGAAAACCAACTTGTGTGAAACTGTTAAAGATTCGTTTGATGTGTGGGGCAAGGAGATCAGCCCCCCACTTTAGAAATTCATCTTGCAGCCCATCAATGTCTTACACTTTACCACGAGCTAATTTCTTTATACCCTGCTTGATATCTTCCACCGTGAAGAGCTCGGATGACGTGTTAATTATGGGAGGGTTATCTTTCACTAGTGACCACTCATATAGGAGCTTCGCATACTCTAACCATTGGGCACCTATGATATAATTTTCTATTTGTTTTATCTTTTGTTGCAACTCTCTCTAGAAGCCTTTAGGATTATGCTTACCCAAAGATATTAATTCTTTCATTCTAGAGATCACATAGCTCTATTTTTTGGCTTTAATCAACTGCTCGTACTTTTTCTTACTATCATTGTTAGTCTTCTTCTCTTTGAGAGGCCTTTTTGTAGCATTACATCTTTGTCATACCATTGATTAGATGGGAAACTATTTGAAACCCCATTCTTAGACTGAGATCTTTTGCAAACCTTTAAATCTTTGTGGATTATAGGAATCAACATATTGTTGTTAATATATTCACTAGTTTCACTATTTTCTTTTCCCCCTATGTTTCTTTTTGCCATCAAAAGTGTTGTTCAAGGGTAGCAGCGAAGAGTTCTTGATTATCTTGCCTCATGAGAAATTTACCTTGCATGTGGGCCTTCTTTTGAATGTTTTGGCCCTACCCTCTTTGTTGGTTGTTTACGAGAAAGCCAAACTTAACATACAGAGGCATATGCTCAAAATTCAGCTCAAATGGGTAGCTCCCAATATTGAACTCCAATAGCCTAGACAAAGAACTCAAAGAGAAATTAACGTAGTCCACCACACTTTGCATGTCATAAGTTTTACAAGTGATACCTCCTGAACTTGGCCAAGCTTTCATACCATTGCAGTTAACCATGTTATATAAGTTGCAAAGACCAAGATGCTCAACACCAAAATGAGTCACACTCTCATTACCATCACTAGAAGCTTTATCCCAAGGCTAGTCGCCATTCTTCTCTAGCCATAGGGGATTGTTGTCCTCTCCTTCTTTGCTACCTAGATGCAGGCATTGATTATTTGTTGTCCTAGCATTAAAGTCCCCTATTAAAATTATGTCTCCTAAAGTGCTAAAGACATAAATGTCTTTCTTTAATGCTGCAAAAAGGATCTTCCTTATCTAGGTTTCTCTTCTCAAGTTATAGTGCTCCAGTAATTTCGTCCGCATTGGTCTGATGTTCAAGATATTGCTCTATGGTTCTAGTAAATGGTTATATATCATTGGTTACATCTACATCCAGAAATTTATTTGATTTTGATCAGTAGCTTGAAAGTAATGAACAACAGAAGTTCAGGTTGATAGAACACAATTGTTTTCAGTACAAAGCAGTTTTCATGATGACTGAAAGTAATTGATGAACTCAGAGGCAAATGGACATGAATAAAATGAGTCTTCAAGCAAAAGATGAAGAAAGTGCAGGTTGAAGAAAAGCATTGTATGGACTCGAGAAAGCTCCTAGAGCCTAGTACGCAAGGTTGGGTAAGTACTTATTGCAGTTAGGATTCAGTAAAGGTACTGCTAGCAGTAATATCTATTTCAAGATTAATGGTGATCAAATTTTGATTGTTGAAGTCTTTGTTGATGATATCATCTTTGGAGGCAATGAAGGTATCTGTATGAAATTTGCTGGTGAAATACATAAAGAGTTTGAGATGTCTATGTTTGGTGAGATAAATTTCTTTCTGGGTCTACAAATCAATCAATCAGATAAAGGAATCTTCATATCTCAGTCTAGGTATGTGAAAAAGTTGTTGAATAAGTTTGGGATGGAAGACTCTAAACAAGTATGTACTCCCATGGTGACTGGCTACACGTTGAGAAAAACTGATGAATCACCCAAGACTGATCAGAAAAAATATAGATCCATGATTGGAGGATTGCTTTATCTAACTTAAACAAGACCTAATATTATGCATGCAGTTTGTCTTGTTGCAAGATTTCAAGTAGATCCAAGAGAATCACATGTGATGGTAGTAAAGAGAATCTTGAGATACTTAAAAGACACACTAGATCATAGCTTATGGTATCCAAAGGATAATGATTTCACTCTTAGTGCTTATACAAATGTTGATTGGCCCGGAGATGTTGATGATAGGAAGAGTACAAATGGAGGCACTTTATTTCTGGGTAACAGATTGGTTTCATGGCTGAGTAAGAAACAAGATTCAATCTCCTTGTCAATTGTAGAAGCAGAGTATATTGCAACAACATGTTGTTGTACTCAATTGTTATGGATGAAGCAGACTTTAAGGGACATAAGAGTTGTATATAAAGATCTAGTTGCATTATTGTGTGACAATACAAGTGCTATAAATATTTCAAAGAATTGAGTGATGCATTCAAGAACAAATCATATATCTATAAGGTATCACTTTCTAAGAGAAAAGGTGACAGATAATGAAGTAAAGTTGGAATATGTGTCCACAAAGGATCGGACTGTAGATATCTTCACCAAACCTTTGCCTAAGGATACTTTTAAGTATCTTAGAGAAAAGTTAGGGGTCATTACCCCTCCTGCCCTAAACTAAGATACAAGGAAATGCATCAGTCCAGTGGTGCTCAAAGTCTCATTCTTTGATCTAGATTGATGTTTTGAGAGCTACCTCTTAGGGGGAGTAGCTAGATGTGTTGGTAATAGTTCAGTTGGATCAGAGCAGCAGAATGCAAGTATGTGCCCTTTGCCATTGATGTCAAAGGGTGAAAGAAATCATGTGAAAAACTCAAGGGGAGAAAGAATGCAGATATGTAAAGAGAAAGGGGGAGAATCTTGTCTTGATGGTCTTTTCAGTTTTTCACATCATATGTTGCCATCAATGACAAAGGGGGAGATTGTTGTAAGTATGTTCCTAACCGGTGTTGTCATTGATGTCAACTGTGCCCTTATCTTGTTACTTGCTTGTAATGATTCTGATTTTGAGGATATTGATAAAAATTAGCTCATCCAGTAGAAACAGTGAGTTGCTGTGGAAACAATGTATTGCATACAAAAGAACGGTCCAAAAGGTTGCTTTGCATTTCCTATAGGATGAATATCTTTGTCTACAAATTGAAAGTTATTTAGAGGCATGTCTGAAAATGCCACATTCTAAGTTTGAGCCTCTAGTATAAAGATTTGAGTGAGATGTTCACCAGAGAGAAAATTATTTTTCCTATATGTTTGGTGGTGATAGAGAGAAAGTGTTATGCTCAACATTCCTCCACATTAAAGTATTTTGGTCTATGGTTCTAGAGTTAAGTCTAAGATGATGTTATGTGCCTTCAACTCCAATGGTTCATGATTTGGTGGTCTGCAAACTATCCTTTCCTTATGACAGTGGCTGACAGTGTTGTTCTTGTGCTCCAGTTTGAAGAATCTTCTTGATAGAGTGGTTAGAGATCATGCGGTTGTTCCTGGTGATTACAATGTGCTTCTAGATGTCTCCTGATCATTTTCCTACCTTTGGATTGGTGCGTAAGGAAATTCTGATCATTAATGAAGTATGTTCTTTGAAGACCCAGTGTTAACACCAGTCTTGGCCGACTTGGTTGTTTTCCCTTCTTGTGGAGATGCATTGAAGACTGTGGAAACATGTCATGGCATGAATGATTGTATTTGAGTCCTAGCTAAGGCATAACGTGATCTGCATACATCTTTACCTTAAAAAATCTTGTTTAGGTCCAAACCTATTTTTTTGTATTATTGTAATGCCGACCTTGGAGAATGTTCCAATGGTTGATGAATGTAATGCCGACTTTGATGTACATTCCAAGGATGATGAATTGTATAAAAGCATGTAATAGAGTTGCGAAAAAGTTGTCCTTGAGTGAAAATGAAGAGATGAGTGCGAAGGTGTAAAAGAGCAAAGTAAAGGAGTTATATTGTGCTTCAATGGAACTGAACCCAAGCATGGAGTAGATGCTACTTAATCAGTTCACCATCTTTTGGCAGTGAGCCACCCCTTGGTAGTGAGTCGTTCTTGGCAGTGAGCCATTCTTTGCAATGAGCCCTGTAGGCAGTGGGCCTCTATTTTTTGGTATTTTTATAACTCACATATTACTTTGGGCTAACACCCATCATGCTTTTTCCCTTTTAGCTTTTCCCACATAAAAATATGGTGTCAACTGTGTTGAATGTGTGATTGTGATTGAGTCTATGGTTTCATGCTTTCATGGTTAAATCTGATTATCAGTAATTAAGTATTTGATGTTTTGATATTCATATGAAGCTAAGTTTTTGTGACAATTGATTTACCCCCCCCTCTCAATTGTCTTGTGCATTTCAATAGAATGGAGAAGATTTTATAATTTTCTTAATACATAATTTAGAAACAATGCTTCTTTGTTAATGAAATGCTTTGGTGTTTGTTTGAGATCTATATTTTGTCAAAGGACAAATTCATAGATTTGGGATGCAATCACAGGTGTGGTTATGTTGATATGTAAATAGTCTCAATTTCTCTTAGATAACTCACCAACTATAGATTTCATTATGATAACAACTCAAAACAACCTTCATTTGAATGTAAACAATGTTACAAACCTTGTAAACATGAGACAATCATATAAATGTAAGAAAACATCACAACAAAATAATAGAAAGCATTAAAATAAAGCAACATGTGCTAGACAATGATTGAAACATGAAAATTATGTCTATAGAAAATCTAAAAGGGAAAAAAACTATAGTTTGGATGAACAAATCACTCTCCAACTCTACTATGAATAGTCAAGGACAACCAAGAAAGGTGAATGTAGGTCTGATCACAACCTTTAATATCTCTCAGCATGTTACAAGTGCTATAACATCCATCCTCACACTACTTTGAGCTATATTCTACTCTAATAATGGCTAGAAATATATAGATCCACTTACAAATTAAGGTAAACAAGAGTTCCAACCCCCATAAAGGCTTGAAAACCTCCTTAAGTAGATGCACCTACACCCCAAGAAGCTAGAAGCACAAATCCTAACACCTAGAAGATGAAATGAAGAACCAAAACCTTTCAAATTCTATGTGACATTCACACTAAATAAATTTGTTGGTTTGGCATGGATTTATTTTCAACTTCTTCAAAGCATTCATTAAGGTGAACAATTAGTTCATCAAAGTGAATGTGGTGTTCATTACATATAGAAATCATGAGCTTATTAATACTAACAAAAAATAATTTTTATAGTTGCACACAATATTGCCTTCTTCCCTCGGATGCTTTAAATCATCTAGAGTCTTCAACAACGTTGTATACATATCCTTAATGTGCCAAACTAATGAAAAATGACTCTCCCACATAAAAGAACACCTTGATTGAAATCCCTTGACTAAAATGGAGAAAAACTAATCTCTTGGTTATAAGCAAGATCCACTTTTTGGTCTTTAAAATCATGGAGACTCATAAGATGTGGAAATTTCTTCCCAACATCTTCCTTAGGGTACAACTTTTCTTTGGTTGGGATTTGTCCCTTCAACACAACCAACCATGTTTCTTGTAGCCCCATTTGGGTTTTCCTTTCATTCTTTTGAAGTACCACATCCTACTCAAGCTCTTCTAATAGACCTGAACTAAGATCTTCCATGGATGGTAAAACCAATTCTTCTTCCTCTTCCAACATCAAATCCTCAAATGGTCTTAAGTTTTCTACATTAATCACCAAATACACCTTCATGTATGGTGACAAATCAAGCCAAAAGGCATTTTTACTAACTTGTTCTAGAATTGAAAAAGGTCCCTACCGAGCAAGTTTTTCATCTTTCTTGCTATTTCTTGAAGTCTATACTTGCTCAAATACAAAAAAACTTGATCACCCATCTTGAATTTGTGTTCAGTTTGGTGTTGATCATGTCACTCTCTTATACTTTTCTTGGTTTACCCTAAGCTTCTCTTGCACATGGAGTTACACTTGTCTGATGTGCTTGATCAAATTTTAACCCTATCAACCTCTAAGACAACACTTTTACCCTTCACATATGGCTGCCTTGAAAGTACATTAAGTAGGATAGGAGGTAGAAATCCATAACATATCTCAAATGGAAAAAGATTCATTAAAAATGTATTACTTGGTTGTAGGAATGTTGTATATATAATATGCTCTCATCCTATGTCTTCATAAGCTTCATGTATTATACCCATGAAGTGGTGACACCAATTCCCTAATAACCACTTTAGTTTGTCCATCTATTTGTGGATGGAAAGTCATGCTTCTTTTCAATTTGGTATATATTTTATCCTAATGTGTGCACTAAAAAAATGAAGAAATCTCAAATCTTGGTTTGAAATGGTTCTTTTAGGCAAACCAAAGTGAATCCACACATTAACAATGAATAGTTCAGTTACATCCAACAAAATCCATTAAAATTCTCTCCCATGAATATGATGGAACTTGAAGTGGCTAATACAATCCTAATTTATGGTTTTTAGGCAAGTCCTTACACTACATAGTTTACAACTACAAATAAATTTCACTTTTTTTTTTGCATACAAGGGCAACAAACATATCATTATAAATTTGAAACTATCTTTATAACCCTAAAATGACCAGTTATTCTAGATGTATGCACTTTTGTTAAAAATACCAATCTTCTCACTTTTGAATACATAACAAATTACACTCATAGAGTAATCTATCCCTTATACAAAAATTGTTAGTGTAGGTTTTTATTTTCCTAGTGGGTTAGTTATTTTCCCTATTTGCTAGGTTTTTCCTACACTTTTATTAAGATTGCTTAGGTTAAATAAAGTGAGTTTAATGAATGAGTGGGTGATTTGAGGTGTCAACATCCTAAAAGGGAGGTGGCATTTGCTATCCTGGGAAGATGCTCTTTCTATATTTAACCCATATGGTGGCCTCTCCCTATTGGTTAGTTTTGCCACCTCTCCCCTCTCCCTAGTCTATATAAACTCACTACCTAGCTTGTATTTTGCATCCTTATTGCATATTGTATGACAATTCTGTCAATCTTGTGTAGAATCTTTGAGCTCTTAATGCAATTCTATCATCCTGACATTTGTATATCTCTCATAATCACTAGATTGCTTTTGTTTATGCATTTCCAGTTTATGTAGCTTAGATTTTCTCTTATAAAGTTCTTGGGTTATCAATCTATTTCAGATTTCTAACATGGTATTAGAACTTTTGTTTTGAGAATTCTGAGTTCATAGATTCCTAATTGAGAGTTTGAGTTGTTTTGTGAGATCTTGTAAAATCTCATATGCTCTTCTCTTGTGTTTTTTAACGATCTGGAGAATCAGAAAGGATTTATAAAGATCCAATAACTTCTTATTTTTTCATGCATCTTTTGTAAGATATAGGTGATTGCAGTAGTTTTGGTTATACTGGAGGTATTTTTTACTGTTCCAACACATTCAGGAGGCTCGAGAAAGTCAAGATTTGTGTTCATTTCACCCGATTTGGAGATTGTTTGATACACTTGCAAAATGGGGGTTTAAATCTCAGATATGAAATTCAACTTTCATTCAAAGCATTTTCAGCCCAAAAGACCCTTCCATTGTGTCCAGAAGGCCGAACAGACGAATTTTGATATAAAATTCACCCAGTTTCATATTTTCCATGAAGACCATTTTGAGCCCCCAACATGCAAATCGAGGCATGAGTTTTATTAAAATTTGCATTAAAAAATATATAATTTTTTTTGCGATTTAAAAAAATATATCAAATATTTTTGTTTTAAATTTATCACAGTTTTTTATATAAAAATCATTGTAATTTTTGTGAAATCAAAACAAAACAAAAAAACAAGGGTACGTAAGTACCAAGGTACCTGCACCCCTACAAAATGCCTCAGGCCAAGGGTATGTAGGTACCCATAGGGTCCTACGCCCCTTTTAAAGGGTTGCATGCCTTACAAAGGTTGCAGACCTCCTTTAGGCCGCAGACCCCTACATTGGGGTTTGGGTAAGGCCCTTGGCCCCCTCCAACCAATTTTCTCATTTGTCTTTTGGCCATTAAAACAAAAAAAATTCATTCAGCCTACACCTCCAACACCTTGGCCTTTGTGTCGATCTACAACTAATTTGAGCTCCTTTGACGTTGATCTCTGCGCTTGTTTTCTTAGCCTTCATACCAACAATTTTTAGCAGATCAACCTTACATTTGGTAACACTGCCACATTTGGTGGAGATTTTGGTGAATTTTTCTAAACTTGCTAGCTCTCTTAACTGGCAGATAGCCAAATTTATCTGGAGGTCCACCAAAATTGGCAAAGGCCTAGTTTGTCTGATGAGACCTAAACTTGGCAGCACCTCTATTTTGGTGGCAATTTTGCTAAATTTGGCAGAGGTTGAGTTTTTGCACTCTAACCCCCTCTCCGTTGATAAGAACAATTTTGAAGGTGAACTTCAGAGGCTGATAGATTGATCTCACAACCTCCGTTTTCTGATTATTTTTTTAATTTGGGCTAATTTTTCACGCTCTACATGCTAGTGCAAACAATTTCTGATTTTGATGCACAATTTTTCCAGAAATTGTAGATTCTCATAAGTGGCATTGCATAGTTCTTGTTTTGGGAACTTCAAAGACTTATAACTTTCACATACAACCTTGAATCAAGGTGATTCTCTTTTGAAAGTACATAATTTTTTTAGCACTACATAGTGGCACTATTGATTTCACTTGGTTATATTCCAAGCTTTTACTTTGAGCTTACACTCATTTGATTGAGAATTTGTAAAGCATCAAGTTCAAGTCCACTCAGTATTTCTTGCTAGTGGCAATTGTAATCATACTAAATATAAAGTTCCAAATCATATTTTATTGGGGGTTCTTTGGTTGAGTGAAAAGGGGGGGTGTCCTGTGTGCTCTCTTTGAGTTCCAAGGGAATCTTGTATGGGGTTATTGTAATCATAAATTAAGATAAAGTTCCATTTTGGGGGGGTTCATCATGGATTTTGGTATTTATTTCCATCCTTCTATTATAAAGCTAACTGCAGAGAACTATTTGTCCTAGAAACAAGGGATAAAGAATCATTGCCTTGAGCAAGATCTATTGCCCTATATCCTTTGACTTGTTCTTGAGCCAAGTGACTATGAACAAAAGAATGCATGGTTTAACAATAATGACATGGTCTATGGAATAATATGTCTTACTATTAATGAGGATATTCTACATCACATAGAGCATATTGAGTGCCTTTTCACTACATGGACAATCATCCAACAGTTGTATGGAGACTTTGGATCTTCATCTGATAGTGTTGTTTCCTTGGATGATCAGGCCCTTGTGGATGATATTGAGACTTCCATTGCCCCTTCTTGTGTGGACATATCCTCAAGGGATGATCAATCTATTTGGTTGAAAAGTACATTGATACCCCATCTACAATACCTATTGCTACTTCAGAGTTCAGAGTTGCTTCTTTGAGTGCTTCTAGTGATGCTTTGCAACATGATCATATTTTTCTTTTGGATTCACTTTATTGGGACCAATTTCTACTAGACATCTCTTGTTTGTCTGTAGAGTCCCTCATTTTGGATATGGATGACACTCTTGAGGACATTCAACTCCTCTTTGATGACAGTCATTTCCTCACTGTTATCCCATCTTCCTTGTCTTTGGACCTTGTACCTCTTGGTTCTACACATGGGATTGGATTGCTTCTACCTTCATGCAATGAGGCATCTTTTAATATTCACATGGGGACACTTGAGTAGAGTTTGGAGACAAGATACATCATGAGACCTATACCTCACCTTGCTTCTTTAAGTGGGAGTTACTGTAGCATTCACCATTAGAATTGTTTCTTCCTAAGGGAAGAAATATCATTTGCCACAAATGGATCATCTTCAGCATTCATATATGGGCATCCTATTTTGGCATAGGAGCTACTTCGTTGTGGGGGGTTTCATAGTATCTTTCACTCTCTCTAGTCTGGGGAGTGTTCTCTCTCTATTTGTGGGGAAAGGCTTCTATTCCTATGTTTGGGGGGCTTCTTCTCCTTGGGGGGGAATTATTTGTACATGGGTACCTTATCAGGCTTGATTTGTCAGGTCCCATCTTTTCACCCACCCAAGCTACACTTAAGGGGGTATTAGTGTAGTTCTTTATTTTCCTAGTAGGTTAGTTATTTTCCCTATTTCCTAGGTTTTTCCTACACTTTTATTAATTTTTCTTAGTGTTGGAAAGAAATGTGAGGGAAACCAGTCCGGAGATCTAGTCCTCAGTCAAGTCTCTAAAGTCTAGTGTATACCCCAGTCGGATAATGAGAGAAACATGAATAAACATTAAGGAAATCTATTATGCGGTACAATCTAAGTAAAGAAAAGCATTATAACACACATACAATGATATCATAATCCTTATATCTCCTTTTATATTTATTTCTCCTTAACAGGTATATACATATCCATACCAACAAGTCCGAGTCTCTACCTTATACATACTACTCACTCTCACACACACTCTTACTCTCTTACTTTACATTGCTTACATGTATCTCCTATATATCTAAATAGAGGTGTATCCTTTCCCAAAATACCTCTGTATAAGTCGGCTATACCCTCTGCATGCCCTTTGCGGAAACCTTCAATAGGTTCTGCTTGGTGCCTTGTTATGTGCCAACATCACTCTCCCTTTTAAAAGATGTCTTGTCCCCAAGACATGTTCTTCAATTTGTAAGTAGGATTTTTTAGTAGATTACTATGAGCTAAGCCATAGTAGTGTCCCATTGTTTCTTTGCAGATGTCAGAATTTGTATCTAGCTTTCAAGATGAATATATGTATCCTCTGCCTCTCCTAAAGTAGTCGATACTTTTACCTTCTGTGTAATCTGTTCTACCTCAGTAAATACTCCAGTTAGAGATGCCAACCTCAAGAGTACTACTTCTCTTAGCTATTAGCTATGTGATTTTATCTATTCCCTTTGATCTTGGAATTGTTGCAGGTGAGAGTGTAAAGTCTCTACTTGTGCCCTTATGGCTCCATTAGTATCTTGTACCAGATCATAAGTACTAGATACTTGTGTTATTTGTGTTTCTAATGCCTCTATCAGATCTGTTATGTTCTTAGTGGTAATAGGCCATTGTAAATAGAATTGGTAGAGTACCTTAGCCTCCTCCATACCTTTTTGAATGCTCTTTATTTGGGCTTCTAGTTTATTGTGTGCCTTAGCACATTTGTTAGAAGCATCATCTAGTCTTTTCTGATTCATTTTCTATGTTATTTTCTCTTCTTCCTTCTCCAAATATGTAGAGTGAGCCTTAAAGCTCTACATTAGTTGTTTGAGTTGTTGTGTCAGAGGTAGGGATGTGTCCAACTCCTCAAACTTCATATGATCTATCTTTGTGATTGCAGTGTGTATGTATTTCTTGACATCTTCAATGCAGACCACATCTGCTAGTACACTAAAGAAAGCTCCTTCTTTGTCCACTTCCATCACCTTGAATGGGCATTTCTTGTATTTAGGCCTTGGCTTTTCTATCACATCGATGAGCACTGGTGTAGCCATCTCTTCTTACTCATAGTTTGTCGGCTAGGGATTGATTGCTTTGTAGCTCAGAGCTCAATTTTCTCAACTTGTTTGGATGCAAATGAGGATTTTATGGAATCTTAGGGTATAAATATCCCTAATAGTTGCTTTTTGTATTTATTATTTTTACCTGTTGTGCTTTTCGTGAGTTTTTCTAGCCATTTTATTGTTGTAAGCTGCTAACGGTTACTTTATACTACAATATATTATAGTATGCTACACTTACTATGTTACATGTTTGAATTCTTTTGCATTTGACATTTTTATCCCTTTGTGATAATACTTAAACAGGGCTCATTAACATATCTAACAGTTATTCTTCCTTCCATATCTTTCAATTTTATCGCTCTAGATTTTACAATATCATTTATGTAATATGGTCCTAACCATCTCACCTTCAGTTTCCCTTGTTTCTTAAACTTACTATCATACAAAAGTACCAAGTCTCCTTCATTGAAATTTTTCCTCCACAGGTTCCTATCATGCTAGGCTTTCTACCGCTTTCTCTCTAGAGTCATGATATAGGTTGTCATCAACCTGTTTTCATCCATTTTATCTAGTTCTTCAATTCTCTGTGTCAAGGATTCCTCGGCATTTAGTTTTAGGTTTCTTATGGTACGGAAGTTAGGAAGTATAAAGTGTATTGGTATAGTAGCATCCAGGCCATAGACTAATTCATAGGGTGTGAAATTTGTGGTTCTTTTGTATGTGGTGTGGTAGGCCCAAAGTACCACGGGTACTTTCAAGTCCCAATATGTTATGTTGCCATCACACATTTTTGTCAATGTCTTCCCAATGATTTTTTTTAAGGCCTCACTTGCCCCATTTGCCTGAGGATGATATGGTGTGCTTCTATTGTGCGCTATCATGAAAGATTGTAGTAACTCCACAATTGTGTTATTTACAAAGTGTTTTCCTTGGTCATTTGTGATACTAAGTGGACATCCAAATGTAGTAATTATATTCTCATAGAGGAACTTTGTAGCTATTTGTATGGTATGGTCTTTTGTAGCTACAGCTTCTACCCATTTTGTAAGGCATTCTACTCTAGTGATAATGTATCTTGATTTTGTTTATTTTTGTGGACGATCTATGGGTCCAATAAAGTCAATTGCCCATTTCTCAAAGGGAAGTTGTGTTGATACTGGTCTTAATGGAATTTCATCTCTAGTAGTAGGTTTACCCATTCTCTGACAAATGTCACAATACTTTACATATCTTTTAGTATCATGGAATAAGCTAGGCCACCACAAGCCTTCTAGTTTGATCTTTCTTGTTGTTAACTCTCCAACATTATGTCCTCCTGCTATACCTTCATGTGCTTCCTTTATAATATCCTCCCTTTCATGTTCATACACCACCCTCCTTATTATATCATATTTCCCTCTTATATGTAGTTCTCCTTCGATAAGTGTATTGGGAAAAGCCTTCCGCATAAGGATTTGTTTGTCTTGCAGAGATGTCTCGACTGGAAATTCTCTTGTGGCTAGTAGATATGCAATATCTTTTAGTTCTTCTGGTACTGCACTGACCCTAAATAGGTTTGCGCTAGGGGATTCTTCTTCATGGTTATATGTCTCTTCCCGTGTTTCAATTCTTGATAGATAGTCAGGACCTTGGTTTTGTTTCCCCAGTTTTACTTTGAAGGTGAACTCAAATTATTAGAATAGTAGCAACCATCTATATATTCTTCCTTGTATGACAGGTTTGTTTAATAGGTACTTTAATGGTTCATGGCCAGTAAAGAAGGTGAAGGGTGTGGATAGTAGGTAGTGTCTAAATTTTTGCAATGCATAGACCATTGCTAGTGCCACCCTTTCTGTTGTAGTGTAATGTTTATCGAATTTTGATAATTTCCTACTAGCAAATGCTATAGGATGGTCTTTAGTCCCTTTAGGTTGAGATAATATTGCACTTATTGCTATGCATGAGGCATCTACATGAACATTGAAAGGAATGTTCCAGTCTTGGAATATCAAGATAGGGGCTTCAACAATTTTCTATTTTAGTATGTCAAAAGAAGATTGACATTGCTCATTCCAATCAATGTTTCTTCCACTTTTCGTTTTGAGAAATTCCTCTAAAGGTGCTTCTATTGGTGCATAACCCTTTATAAACTTTTGGTGATACCCATTGTAACCTAAGAAAGTTTTTACTTTTGTTGTTGTTAGGTGGTGGTAGTGTGAGGATTAAAGTTACTTTCAAAAGATCTACCATCAACCCTTCCTTGAAAATGATGTGACCTAGGAGAGTTACAAAAGGTACCACAAATGTGTATTTCTTGAGATTCAATGATATTTGCAAACTTCTACATTTTTTGAACATCATTCTCAAGGTCTATGTGTGGTCTCTCACTAAGCCATAGACAATCCAGTCATCTAGATAAACCTTTAAGAAATCATGAAAGAATTCTTTGAATGTATTTACCATTGTTATATTGAAGATTGCTGGTGCATTCTTTCGTCCAAAAGGCATCACTGTGTACATGTAGGATCCCAATTCAGATGTAAATGTTGTCTTAGGTTGGTCCTCTTCTCTTATCTTTACTTGGTGATAGCCCGAAAATCCATCAATGGATGAATATATTTCCCTTCCGGCAACTGATTCTAATATCTCTTCTGTAAAGGGTATTGGGAATGGATCATGGATGCAAGCTTTATTTAACTCTCTGTAGTCTCTGCATATTCTTATTTCTCCTTATTTCTTACTTTGTATCACCATTGGGCTAATCCAGTAAGCTTCCTCAATAGGTTTTTTGATTCCTACTGCTAGCATCTTGTCAATTTCTACCTTGACTCTTTTCTTCATGTTAGGATTGAGTCTATATGGTCTTTTCTTGACTGGTTTTACTCCTCTCAGTTGTATTTTCATTATCCATGCTTCTTCTTTAATGCCTTTCATTTCAGTAAAGGTCCTTGGGAATAGATCTTCAAACTCAGATAGAATCTCAATCACCTACGCTACCACTTTTTCATCCCAGTAGTCTCCATTTTTTTCTAGTTTAGGATCACCTTCCTTTGCAATATTGTTTTCTCTAATTTTTAGTGGTTCATTGTAATATTGGTCCTTTTGTTCAGTCAACATTTCTAGTTCTCTTTCTCCCTCTTGCACATCAATGTTTATATCCTCATTATCCTCCTCATCTCTCTTTGTGGTTTTATAGCATTTTTGAACCATGTTCCTTGACTATTGATCTATCCATTCCACCAATTTCCATATCCCTTCAGATCTTGGTGGTGGTGTGCTGTGCTCCAGTTCATTTCTCTCTTCCTCTATTTCTTGTTGGAAAATTATATCTTTTATTTTCACAAGTGTACTATGTATAAATTTTTCTTGACTGCAGAAAGAAAATGTATGTATAAATTTAGTTGGTACTTCCTCCCAATCCCTTGTTTCTTTTGATCTCTCTTGGT
The DNA here is from genome assembly GCA_027924645.1 of Cunninghamia lanceolata. Taxonomy (NCBI): domain Eukaryota; kingdom Viridiplantae; phylum Streptophyta; class Pinopsida; order Cupressales; family Cupressaceae; genus Cunninghamia; species Cunninghamia lanceolata. The sequence continues at coordinate 64,973 of BSBN01000370.1, read as the reverse complement.
TGATATACCAAGTTTGGGCTATGTGTTTTAATGTCTAGTAGAATAGGTGGGTGTATATAGGCTTTCTATGGTCTTTTTTGTTTTCCCATGCTACTATGCAAGTGGTTAAGTGTTCTTGCGGTAGATTTTGGCCTTCATACTTGGGTATTTCTTTATATTCTCCATGTTCCGGTAAGTATCTCACATTGATAAGAAGCTTAAATGTATGCCAATATTGAATTGAATCTCTATGTGTTGACCACTAATTTGTTGCATTATATACTAGTGTCTGTTGTATTGCTTGTATTCTACTTTGTTCTTCTGAAGAGATTGTTGCCATCTCATTCAAGTATTGTTGTAGGTCTTTAACTCTTGATAACTTTGGTAGCTTAATATGGGAGATTCCGTGCATAATATGATTTATATGATGAGGTCTTCCATATTTCTCTTCATTTTGGTCTTTGTTGATGGTGCATACCATTTGCGGTGGAGTTTCATCTGATACAAAGGATTCCAACACAGTATGTTTTCTTTACTAGTTTGAACCATGCACATCCTCCTAATTCCTATCATTCTCTGGGTTTTGAGCTCCGGTTCATTTTTGATCCATGCTTCTAGGACTTCTTTACTATCAGTGCTGCTATTATCATTCTTCACCTCTATTTCTCCTGCAGAATTTGGTTCTCCCTTTGTTTCATTTGTTTCCAATCTTGATATTGTGTAAATGTTCTTAGGTTAGTCATCATTTTCTTCCGCATGTTTGGATTCTTTAATATAGGCCTCATCCATTGGTATTTCTAATGGTATGAATATACTTTTATTATTATCTACAAAGGATAGTTCTTCTTTGTAGGAGTCCACTATGTCATTGGCATCTACAAACCATCTTAGTCCAAGTAGTGCAGTAAAGGAATCCCCTTGTTCTTTCATTGGAGCAACCACAAAGTCTACTACTTATTTGATACCCATTAGGTTTACATCTACTTGTTTCCATGTTCCAATGGTTGACATGCTAGACCCATCTACCAAAGTAATATTGTAAGGTGTTTGAGACAATCTAGGTTTCCCTAGTTGTTCCCAAAGCTTCTTAGTGATCATGTGTATGTTTGCACCCAAGTCTATCATTACATTTTTGACCTTTTTATGATTAATATGGGCATTCACTAGTAGTGGATTTGTTTTCCAATGTCTTTCATTTCTGCCCATTTGCCTAACTTGGTTTCGTGATATCTTCTCCTTATTCCAATATTTAGCAAATTGTTTAAATTTCTCCATCAAGTTATGCTGTTGCATTAGTGATGTAAACTATTTGAGTGATGCAACTTCTTCTTACAAGAAGAATCGATTGACTTGTTTTTGCTTCTCTTGTTCTTTTGTTACTATCTGTTTAGTCTTTTGTACTACATCATCATGTTGCCTTTTATCCGAAAAGAATATATCTTCCTCCTCACTTTCTTCTATTTCTGATTCAGTAGTGTCATTTCTTTTTCCTCTGGTGTTTGTGCCCTGTCTTATAAGTACTGCTAATTTTACTTTTCCTTTGTCCATTTTAGTTTTTTCCTCCTTTATCATCCTATTTTGGTTTTCTTCATCTTCTGATGAAGATAGATCTGTATTGCCATCCTTATCTCTCTGACATGTCCTTAGGACTTGAGCTTCTTCCTTAGGGACTCTTCTGATTACTCTGGCCCCTTTTTACTTATCCAAATCATCTCCTTTTCCTTGTTATGGTGCATTCTAAAAGTACTATTGTGCCTTATCACATGTGAAAAGGTCACATGTTCTATACTGTTGTAGAATGAGCATTGTTTTCTTCTTTCTCCTCAACACTCATTAGCAAAGTGTCATGGTTTATCACATTTATAGCAAGTGGCTTCATCTCTTCTTCTTCTACCTCTACTTTGACCTTTGCCTCCTCTATAACCTCCAAATTATCCTCTATCCTCATTATTATAGTTATTTTCATATGGTGCATTTTGGTTTGTATTCTAGATAGTGTTCATGTTTCTTTGATTTTTCCATGAAGGTTGCTTATAACCTTCATCCTGAAGATATAATGGTGTTTCTGCTAGGCCTTTTACATATGCCATGGTATTATTTTGTGCTTTGTTTTTGTGACTTGCATTATACCATGAATCACTTTCATCCTCATCTTCTCTTATGCTAAACATTTGTGATGGACAATCCAATGTTTCATGATCATCCCATTCTCTGCATATCCACAATAGACTATGTTGTTCTTTGTAGGGAGTGCCTTTATATATACCTTCATTGTGATGGCATGTCTTTCTCCTTTTAGTGTTGGGCATTCATTCCTAATGTGTCCTTCCTTTGTGTAGTAGGAACACCATATATTCAGCCTTTTATCTTCCTATTTTGCCAAAATCTCCTGTTTAAGTTTCAACTGCTCCAATTCCAATCTTAATCTTTCTAACTCCATATTTTCCTTGTTTATTTATTTCTTGTGCCATGTTTGTGCCTCAATCTGGCATGCTAATGTGATTGCTTTTACGTATATATTTCAAATATTCACCCGTCCAGAGATGCTCTCACATATGGGCTTATTCCAGATGTAAACCATTCAATCTTTTGCTTCTCAGTCAATGGTTCTTCTAGTTTGCAGACTGTTTCCTTAAATATTTTATCAAATTCCTTAATGGTTTCTCCATCCCTTTGGATTAATTTTCTCATTTTACTCACCCCTTTAATAGGTATTTCCAGAGTTTCAAAGTTCTCCAAGAATTCCTTTTTCACTTCTTCCCATATTTTTTCATGTCTAGGACAAGCCTTTTTGTGCCATTTTAATGCATCATTTTGCAATGTCCCAATAAAGTCAAATAGTTTAGTGTCATCTTTGGTTATCTCATTCTGGCTCCAAATTGATTCTAGCACAAAAAAGTGCTCTACAGCCTCAGTTGTGTCCTTTCCAAATACTGGTAATTTGATTATATCATCCATCTTTCCTTTCATTTGTTTTTCTTGAACCTCTGGTGTTTTGCGGTGGTTTTCTTTCTAGTTTTTGTTCTCCTTAGGTTTTGGCCTCTGTGTTAGGGTTTTATGTTCTCTTCCTTTATCTCTCCACAATTGAATGTCAAAATATTCTTTTCCCAAAATTTCCTCAAAATCTTTCTTTATCTCTTCTTCTCTTCCTCTGTCACTGTCAATTTGATCTTGTCTTAAAATTCTTCTTGCTTTATAAGGTACCCGGGGTGACTCCTGGTCGAGGGGGTGTGTCTCTTCAAACTGCCTTTTTATTCTTGGGGATACTATTTCATTTATAAATGACATTATATTTTTAGTAGGTGACTTTTCACTATTTTGTCTTATATTTCTAGAATTAATCTCTTTATATACCTCATCTTCTCTAATCTTCATTATACTTTGATTAACCAAGTGGTCTAGGTAATCCGCATCCAAATTTAGGGTCTAAAGGTTTTGTATAGGATTTAGTAATTATTCCCATTGTTTGTCAACTTTAATTTGAATGTTAACAAAATTAGGTTGATATTCTGGGGTTTTGTATATTTGCGGTAGGGCTAGAGTTTGGTTATGTTCTTCCCTTGATGCAATTCTCAACTACTCATATGCATCAATTCTTCCTCCTATACTCTTTAAAAGTTATGTTTCCCTATCAATATGTATTGTAATAGGCTCAGGGTTCTCTATATCTCTTTGTATTAACTTTGTGGTAGCCTCTATGGTTGTTTGATCCATCCTTTCTTTTCCCTTTATATTTTTGATGCATGGGCATCACTCTCCATCTATTTTGGTTTTAAATTTCTGTTTGGGTTTTAGGTTTTCTGTTGTGTTTCGATGGTTTGTGTGTGCAGGGGTATCTTCCTGTCACTTTGTATTCTATCTTCCTATCACATTTGGATCAGGAACTTTATGTGTGGTGGCAATCGATTGCCAAATTGAATTCAGTTATTAACCCTGTGGTATCACTGTGTATGATTGATCGAATGCCTAGAAGAAGAATTCTGGCTGTATTAGCAAACAATCATGTTTGGGAAATCATTTCTTCTGGAGTTATGCAGTTGGCAGTTGAATATGGAGAGTACGAAGTTAGTGAGAAATGACTCTAAGGCCATCGAATCTTTCTGGAACGATGGAGTAGAGGAAATGTCAGTAAATGATGCAGATTCCTTTCGCCATAGGAAGGAGAATAAATCATTACCAGTCATGATGATTCATCATCAGTTATTTGGAAGTCAGTATTGCACATCTGGAATTCCTGTCACACAGGTAATTCAGAAGGTGTGACCATTGGAAAGACTTCTATCGCCAAGCAATAGGTTCCCATTTGAAAGAGATTTTTTTGTCAAACCCTTAGGGAGACATAACCAATGGTTAAAAAGGAATCGGCAGGAGCAACGAACAATCTTTAGACAAATGGAAGGAGTGCATGAAGAAATTGATATCGAAGGAAAGAGGGTTGATGAGAGGAATGGTCGATGTAATGTTTAGGAATCGATATAAATGAAAAAAGGGGGCTATCGATAGAGAAGGTAGATGAGGGAGCAGGCCGAATAGGCTAAGGCAGGAGGCCAAGAATCCAAGAAGTGAGAATAGCCAGTAAGGAATTAGAGGCCACATGGAATAAAGAAAGAGAGTCGTAAGGTGAGGGCAGAACAAGGCCGATGGTTACTAGAAGGAGGGAGGATGTATAGAGGAGATAACGACCAACAAGAAAAAGATAGAGGTCACAAGCCTAGCAGTAGATAGTTAGGCCGAAGGTAGGAACAAGAAGAAATGAGGCCGAGTGTGGCAGAGATCGAATGTTTAGAAAGAGAAAGAGAGGTTCAGGTGTGAAAGGTAGGAAGAGTAGGAAGTGAAGACTAAGGGAGAGAAAGGTTTAGGTTGTGTAGGAAGAGGCCGATAGTCATAGGCCCATATGTTATGTAATGTCACATTCAATGGTAGTGTATAACAATGTGAGTCTGTTATATGAACATTGCCTTTGGGCTTCCTTTGTCAATAAAGTCTATACATTTATTTAGTTCCTGCTTTTGTTGATTACAATCTGAATGTTTAGTCCCTGTCATTTTTATACTTGAGCATTGAACACTTGAATTCCTATCGCTGTCTCCAAATATTTCTTTTGTGAGTTTCTTATAATGAGGTTTTGGGTTGTGTCGATAAGGTAGCCATGAAAAGAAACAGAGCATGTGCATGAGATTTCAAATCTTTGTGCTATCAGATTGGTATTAGAGTGTAGAAGATCGCTGGCATGGTATGTTGGAAGAATGAGGTTGGAGAGAGTTGTGGAAGAGTTATTTGTATGAGACATGAGTGCATTTGTTGTTGCAGGCATGCACAAGGGCTTGTAACTACTATCCTCTAGCAGAGATAAACTGGGTAGAAGGTGTATGACTTCCTCCACTAAGAGAAAGTGGGTAGAGGGGGTTTGAAGAGACACATCTTCCAGGTCTTGTTGGGTAGAGGGTATTTGTGGAAAGTGAGAAATTGTGTTGCAGCAGTGACGTGTGTTGTTGTGTGAACCAATCACCGAAGGAGAGGTAGTTTGCACTTGAAGATTAAGCAAAGTTGTGGATTGCAGCAGTGAGAGGATGGGTATTAGTGTAAGGAGACCAGTCATAATCCCATTTTGGGAGAGATATTGGGATGAAGTAGAAAGCAGAAAATACTGTGAGGGATTGGAAGAGATCTCAAGAAGAATGGAAATCTTGGAAAAGATTTATTTTCTTGATAAGGTTGTGACTGCAGGAAGTAGACAAGGAGAGAAGAAGAAAGTTCTCATTACAGGGGACTTTGATAAAAGAAAGGAAAGAAGAAAAGAGAAGGTGCAACAAGGAGCACCAGAAAAAGAAGAGAAGAAAGTGTCCATGAAGGAGACACCGGAGGAGACATCTTGGTCTCTTGATTTATTTTCTGATGATTTGTTTGAAGTTGTGAATGTAGGTATGAAGAAAGATGAGAACAAGCCTTTGGAGGCAAAAGCCAGAAGGGAAAGAAGAGGGATCATAAACAAAGATGAGAATGAAAGAAGACAAGTTGTAGCCATAGATCAGAAGAGAGTTTGTAGCAGCAGTACCGTGCAAGGTACCTAAAGAAGAAGAGAAGGCTAATGAAGAAAAGAAGAAAGCTTGTGAAGAAGAAGAAGTGGCAAGACACAAAGCTAAGAATGTAAGCCATTTGGGACAGCAGACTGATGAAGAGGAAAAAGTAAGCTTTAGTAGTGATTGTGTTTATACAAGTGGAAATAGGAATGTAAACTTACCAGTTAAGAAAGAGAAGAGTAAATTAGTAGATCATGGTTATATAATACCATGTTGGCAAAAAAAAATAGTTGTAAATGTACATAATAAAGAAGTGAGGCAAGGAATGGTTTATACTAACCTTTATGACAACAAAATAGCATCAAGGATGAAATCTATGGTGAAGTGTCAAAGAAGACAAGAGGATAGTCCCAGTGCAGAGGCAACAAAACAACAATTCAAGAAGATGAAGAACCATGTAGTGAAGCATGGGACAACACTAGGAGAAGATGGTGATAAGAAGACAATACAAGAGAAGATGAAAAGTGTCGATGCGGACAAGCCCAATGGAAAAGAGCACACGATAAAGCCCCTAGAAGAAAATAGAAAAGAGAATGATAATCTAGTTCATCTTGGGGGTAGACATCGGAGGAGACTCCATGATAATCTAGTTCATCTTGCAAATGGGGTAGCAAGCTAAGTGGGATTGATGTTGGGGGAAACTCCATGGTTAAGCGTGCTTGAGTTGGAGTAGTACTGGGATGGGTAACCTCTCGGGAAGTCTCGATGCTTCACCCCTGTGTGCATCACCTAGATGTAATGAGTGCTAAGTGAACCATTCATTAACATGAGAGATGGGTTCATGTGAACCACTACTCATGAAATATGGGTCATGTGTTTGACTCAAAAACTACGCAGTTAAACCCTAAAATAAAATATCACAATCTAGTTCATACTGAAGAGTTTGAGAAAGAGTAACATGGTACATGCAAGATAAGACGTAGACAAACTCCTTTGTATGATGATGATGTTGATGCTTTAAATGAATTCTCTGAATATGAGATGAAAATGTGGAGGTTGCTAGATGATACAAATAGGAGAAGAAATAAATATCAGAAGAAAGAGAATGATAAACAAAGGCAGATTGGAAGGCTTAGAAAGAATATAGATGAATATGGCATGGACCATAGAGATGAAAAGAAAGAATGGATTGCAGAAGCATGGAGTGAGAGGAAATTAAAGCGACAAATTAGAATTACTGATGAAAGATGTATAACAGACATTGGGACAGAAGAGAATAAAGAAGGTAAAATTCGTGATGGAAACAAGGTAGAGATGGAACTGAAAAATGGGACAGCGAAGAAGGGTGAAGAAAAAGAGATAGTAGATGGTAATAAAGAGGTTGGTGCAGCAATGCAAGTAGAGGTAACCAAAAATATCTTTTATAAGGATGTAGATTTGAATTTCTTTAAAGTTTTACTCAATGAAAGGTTTGAGCAAGAGCCTGAGAGGATGCATGATATTGAGGTTTGTAATAAGAAAGAATTTGAAAGTGAAATTTTGTTATCTAATTGGGCCATAGAGAAAGAAGTATATGAAACAGTATGTGCAGCTTTGAATAAGTCTGAATATGTTCTTGACAACCTAATGAGTGAAGTTACATCGATTGAAGTAACAAATACCAATTTATTTAATCTGGGTATACTTGGATGGACTATTTGGAGTTTGCATATGGAAACAAGTAAGGTGATAAGGATCGAGTGTGATACTGAGTAGCAATGTTGGTGAAATGTGTTGGAAGTTCCAGAAAAAGTATGGAAAAAGAGAAAGAGGAGGATATAGAAAAACATGTTTTGAAAAAATGGCCCATGAGCCAGAGCTCATGATCTTTTGTGCCCTAGGAGTCTGATGCAGGGGCATCACTCTCCATCTATTTTGGTTTTGAATTTCTATTTGGGTTTTAGGTTTTCTGTTGTGTTTCGGCGGTTTGTGTGTGCAGGGGTATCTTCCTGTCACTTTGTATTCTATCTTCCTATCATATTTGGATCAGGAACTTTATGTGTGGTGGCAATCGATTGCAAAATCAAATTCAGTTATTAACCCTGTGGTATCACTATGTATGATCGATCGAATGCCTGGAAGAAGAATTTTGGTTGTATTAGCAAACAATCATGTTTGGGAAATCATTTCTTCTAGAGTTATGCAGTTGGTAGCTGAATATGGAGAGTACAAAGTTAGTGAGAGATGACTCTAAGGTCATGGAATATTTCTGGCATGATGGAGTAGAGTAAATGCCAATAAATGATGTAGATTCTTGTCACCATATGAAGGAGAATAAACTGTTACCAGTCATGATGATTCATCATCGGTTATTTGGAAGTTAGTATTGCACAGTTGGAATTCCTATCACACAGGTAATTCAAAAGGTGTGACCATTGGAAAGACTTTTGTTGCCAAGTGACAGGTTCCCATTCGAAAGAGAATTTTCTGTCAAACCCTTAGGGAGATATAACCAATGGTTAAAAAGAAATTGGCAGGAGCAGTGAACAATCTTCAAATAGATGGAATGAGTGCATGAATAAATTAATATCGAAGGAAAGAGGTTTGATGAGAGGAATGGCCAATGTAATGTTTGGGAGTCGATATATATGAAAAAAGGGGGTTATCAACAGAGAAGGTAGATGAGGGAGCAGGCTAAGGTAGGAGGCCGAGAATCCAAGAAGTGAGAACAGGCAGTAAGGAATTAGAGGCCACATGGAATAAAGAAAGAGAGTCATAAGGCAAGGGCAAAACAAGGCCAACAGTTACTAGGAGGGAGGACATATAGAGGAGATAATAGCCAACAAGAAAAAGATAGAGGTTGCAAGCCTAACAGTAGATAGTTAGGCCGAAGGCAGGAACAAGAAGAAATGAGGCCGAGTGTGGCAGAGATCGAATGTTTAGAAAGAGAAAGAGAGGTTTGGGTGTGAAAGGTAAGAAGACCAGGAAGTGAAGACTGAGGGATAGATAGGTTTGGGTTGTGTAGGAAGAGGCCGATAGTCATAGGCCCATATGTTAGGTAATGTCACATTTGATGGTAGTGTAGAACAATGTGAGTCTATTATCTGAACATTGCCTTTGGGCTTCCTTTGTTAATAAAGTTTGCACATTTATTTAGTTCCTGTTGTTGTTGATTAGAATCTAAATGTTTAGTCCCTATCATTTTTGTATTTGAGCATTGAACACTTGAATTCCTGTCACTGTCTCCAAATGTTTCTTTTGTGAGTTTCTTATAATGAGGTTTTGGGCTATGTTGGTAAGGCAGCCATGAAAAGAAACGGAGCATGTGCATGAGATTTCAAATCTTTGTGCTATCAATTTTCCTCTCCAATAACTCCCACCTTGGCGTGCTCAGCATCACCCTCATTGGTGCGCTCATCCAACTTATTTTCTTCTGTAATTTCTCATTCCTAATTTCTACTTGTTTCTCCTACCTTCTCCATCCTTCTACGGTACCTTTCTTGACATTCTGGGTTTGTTTTTGTCTCTCCTCTCTGCTTATCTCCATTCTAGTTAGTATATTTTCACTTATTTCCCTTAATCTTTTGTTATCCCCTTTTGTCATGGGTGTTTTTGATTTGGAATTATAATAATCTTTATGTATCCCATGGTTGGTTCATCTTGAGAAGTTACATATTTTCAAGGATTTTCTCAGATCCCCCCCTGTTCCATTTGCCATCCCCTTATGTGCCTACCCCCCTCTCACAAGGGTAGGAACTTAAGAGAATTCAACATCTTCCATAGATCATGTAAAAAAAATTGTCACTCAAGTTTCCTTACTTGTGCTATTCCACACTTCTCCTTTCTCTGTTTATTCTCTCTTTTCTTCATTGTCCTTTTCTAGGGTCCCATAAACGGAACCAAATGTTGGCAAGAAATGAGAGGGAAACTAGTTTAGAGATCTGGTCCTCAGTCAAGTCTCTAAAGTCTAGTTTATACACCAGTTAGACAATGAGAGAAACATGAATAAACATTAATGAAATCTATTATGCGGAAGAATCTAAGTAAAGAAAAGCATTATAACACACATACAATGATATATAATTCTTATATCTTCTTTTATATTCATTTCTCATTAACAGGTATATACATATCCATACCGGCAAGTCTAAGTCTCTACCTTATACATACTACTCACTCTCTCTCATAGTTTTACTCTCTTACTTTACATTGCTTACATGTATCTCCTATATATCTACATAGAGGTGTGTCCTTTCCCAAAATACCTCTTTATAAGTCATCTATAACCTATGCATGCCCTTTGCAGTAACTTGCAGTAGGTTCTGCTTGGTGCCGTACATTATCTACCAACACTTAGGTTAAATAAAGTGAGTTTAATTAGTGAGTGAGTGATTTGAGGTGTTGACATCCTACAAAGGAGGTGGCATTTTCTATCTTGGGAAGATGCTCTTTCTATCTTTATCCTGTATGGTGGCCTCTCCCTATTGGTCAGTTTTTCCATGTCTCCCCTCTCCTTGGTCTACATAAACTCACTCCCTAGCTTATATTTTGCATCTTTTCAAATATAAATGGATAACCCTTCCATTTTTTAACATTATCATAATGAAAAATAAGAGACCTGAATGATCTGACCCAACTCATAGAAAAAAAAATAGACAATATGAAAAAGGAGAAAAGACAATTTATAGAGATGAGAATTGTGTCCAGTATAACTTGAATTAGGAAGAATTGACCCTTCTGTTGAACCAATTAAACTCCACACCATGTAACTCAATGTCCAATAGACCACAAGAGGAGACAAAGTTAGCTAGTTCTTTCATAATATCCATATGAACCTAAGATCCTCCCATTTTATCAATAGTTGATAGGGGGTGTTGAAGTCCCCTATCACCACCCATTTAATATTACTATCCAAAGATTTGAAATCTAGAAGTTTAGAACATAACTTCCTTCTCTCACCTTGAGAGGTAGGCGTAAAAACATTTGAAACAATCCAAGAAATGTTGTGTCTAAGATGGGAGAACAAGATTGATAATTGGAAGGATGGTGATGTAGGAACCAAGCTAGAGATAACTCAAGTGGTCCATAGTAAGATTACACCTCTAGCTTCCCATAAGGCATCTAGTCCAACAAACTCTGCATTATGCCATAGTTTTCTACTAATAAAATTGAATTTATTAACTAACATTTTAACCTCTTGGATTAATAGAAAATCAAGTTTGTACATCCTTCTAAAGTTGGCCAAAATATCTTGCTTATGGGAATCATTCAATCCCAAATGTTCTTGTAACATCAGAAATTGCACAAGCTACAATTTCATGTCATGTTTTGCCCCTGCCTTAGTGCCAATCCCTACAAAATGCCCTAGGACTACTTAGGCCTAATCTTGAATTACTTTCTCCCAACCAAGTTTTTGTCAAAATTTATAGTCAAACATCAACATTGACACCCTTCTAGGCACATGTTAAATTTAAGCAAAAATCCCTTGGACACTAGTGCAATGTGCTAGCATCATGTGTCATACAGTGCCTCAAAATGGGTGTTACTCACACATGTTTCCACCTCATAATGTCTCCCAAAGACTGTAATTTCCTCATGGACACGCCTTGCTATCTTTAGCCTTCCCTTGACCAAAAGGAGGGGATCTTTTTGAAATTGATTCAGAGAAGGTATCCAAAACTTCTTTTAAAGAACATAGTAGTGTTGTATCTTGGCTCTCTTGGAAGCTCTGATTAGTCACACATAGAAAATAGGCTATCTCTTTTGTCTTGACTTGGCCCTTTGGCATTTCCATTCTCTCCGCACATCTTGCAATTTCTCATGATCTTTATGTGAACTACTCGAAACAATCACAAGGATATATTCTTCTCTTAGAGGTGCAAACCTCTGTTGGAAAGATGGTTGTCATTGCACCAAAAGATCGACCTATTAATGCCCGATACAATTGCTAGAGTTAATGAATCTAAAGGAGGCGGTTAAGCCTTGTCACGAACCCAAGTGTTGTGCATGCACAACACAAGGAGACCAAGGGCGCACACCTTGCAACAACCCTCCAACCTATGACCCAAGCTCTGATACCAATTGTTGGAAAGACGGTTGTAGTTGCACCAAAAGATCGACCTATTAATGCCTGATACATCTGTCAGAGTTAATGAATCCACAGGAGGTAGTTAAGCCTTGTCACAAACCCAAGCATTGCGCATGCACAACACAAGGAGACCAAGGGCACACACCTTGCAACAACCTCACCCAAAGTATTCCTCTAAGTTTTTCTTCTACCATTGAAGGTGTCTTCAACAAGTAGTGAACAATAGGTTGCTCTCTAGAAGCTCTTCTCATCTTTGTCACTCAAATCCACATGAACAAGGTAGTGAATACTTTTGGTGATTTTCTTTATCATATTTAAACATAAGGTGATTAGTGCTTGATAGTTCTCATTATTTAATATCTTGTTGAACCTGTTGCACAAGTGATGTTCATCAACAACCTCTTGATCTTTTTTTAGATCTAAAACCTCTTTTTTGTCTTTTTGTAATCATTGGTCTAGACCACCATTTTATTTTGTATAATCCATAATCTAGGCCTAGTATCCTCCCTATAGACTATAGAGGTGCTCCTAAAACACTTTGTTACTACATCTTAGATCCTAAACACACTTAGGAATAGGTACACACACATTCCAATCCTTCTTCATCATCTGATTGCTTATGGAGGTCGAAAGACCAAAGTAGGGGTTTGACCATTCTTGGAAAACTCCTTTGCAGTCCCAAACTTCTTTTCAGCTCATCAAAAATAGGTTATTTGGTGGACATTAGCCACACAAATGTTTTCTAGTATTGATCTTAGTGTTTTAGCTAATTCTATCTTTTATATTTTATCTAATTTCTTTATACATTCTAGTATTATGCTTGTATTTGTTCTTGTTATGCTATGTAGGTTGATCCAGGAATACTATAGACAAAGAAGAAGACTATTGAACATATGTAAATTGTTTTCACCTAACCCTGTCATCCATACTGCATGTACAGATGATAATGTGACACACTATCATCCTTGGTTGAGGCTCTATCCTTCTAGCAACATGTTATGTACTTAGTGTATTTTTTAGATCTACTTTCTATTTCTCAAAAATCATCTCCATTTTTTTGAAAATAATATTTCCTTTCTATGCATTTATCATTTTTATTTTACAAAGTTACATTTTCTAGTCATTCAATACATTTGGGATATCTAGGATAATTTTTTTGGTTATAAAGTAGAACTTTTTCTCTCTTGAAACCTAGGCATTCCAAAGTAGTGTTTTGTGAGATCACTTTGTCTTGTGTATAACTCTCACGGCTAAGTTGCTACCTTATGCACTATATTTCCACGAAATCAATTTCATGTTCTAGGCTTAGGGATCACTTTGGCCCTAGCCAAGTCTAATGTACCTTGGAACCCATTGAAGCAATGTCTCAAGAAGATTCTTAGTCCCACACATTGATGGGAAGGTCACCACTTTTTTGAATTTGTGTCGACATTAGCTTGCTTCTTGGCATCTCTAATTTTCTTGGTACTCGGAGGAGAATAGGTTGACTTCAAATTTTTAGAGGAGAGCTTAGTACCCTTCTTACCAAAGCTAGGTTACACCTTAGAAGTCAAAGAAATAAACAAAAGAGGAGAAGGGAAGATGGAATACTAAAGAACATCCTCATTCCCCACTAAGGGAAGGAGGTCCTCAACCACTTGATCACTAAGCAAGGGAGAAAAGTGATTCAATACCCCAAGGTCCTTGCATTACTCCTAGTTGGGAGAGACAACCACATCTATAATGAGGGGCTCTAGCCCATCCAAGGATGGAAGGGAGGAAAAGATCACATCCTTAGGGATAGTCTTAGTGTCGACCACCACCTTAGCAACCATCATACCATCCATTGTCTATTCATTTTCCACTTAAAGTGAAGCATTCACTTGAACCTTATTTCTTGTAGTATAGTTTTTAGCAAAATGGCCTAGTGTGTGTCAAATGAAATAGGCTAAGGGAGATGTTTTAAAACCCAAAACTTATTCCCAAAAATCATACTTAGAACATAGGGTGATGGTCGAGAGAAGAATAGAATCCACTTAAGGTGGGCATGGCATACATGCAAGAAATACTCATAACAAAACCACAATTATCATATACTCCACTTCCCCTCTTAATGCAACTACAACTAATATTTAAAGTCAACTAGGAAAATAATAAAATAATAATATCTCTTAACTAGACATGGGCATCCAAGTACCTATTCCACAAAAGTTGGAGATGCAATATGTTATGCATTAGGATTGCACTTAAATATCACACTATTTTAACATTCTCCCACTTGATATTATACATTTCAATGATATAAAGAGGAAACATAAATAAATCAAAAACATGATGCAAGGCCCATGGCCTTCACACATGAAGAGAACTTATCCACGATCTCTCTAGTTTCATAGGTGAATTTCCAAAAAAAGTGATATTATACATCAACATTCTTGGTATGAGCATAATACATGAGATTTTTGGCCAAATAGGTAGCACTCTAACTATCACATCCAATGTGAACCACTCTACTATCAAAACCATCTCCTAAGCATAATCTTTCTAACCAAACTATCTAGTTATAGACAAGTTTAGTAGCCATATACTCTACTTTAGCAATGGACAATTACTTATTGAACTAATAAGACTACCAAACATATAATTTAACATTTATCCATTAGTGGACCTCTAAAGTTGTCCAAGTTACCCACCCAATCTGCATCAACAAAGCCTTAGATGTCAAATATCATGCCCTCATCATTAGAACCACGATAACATAATTACTAATTAGAAGTCCCTCAAAAATATCTAAATAGTCTCTCAACATGAACTTGTCCAATGCTCTCTACCAAGGTTAGGCATAAACCTACTAAGAACTTTCATTGCTTGGGCAATATCCAATCTAGTATATATCATTGCATACATCAAGCTCCCTAGAGCACTAGCATAAGGCATGTTGGTGCCTGATTTCACTGTCAGTTTCTGAGCAATTTTCATGCAGGCACCTTCCCTAAAAATCCAAAAAATGTTCTAAGTGTTGGACCTCCTCAGCATTTTTCAGCTGCAGCATCATATTTTCTTCGAGGAGGAGGTCATCATCATCATATTTCCAGTTATCGCCGTGTTGCTTGCAAGGGTCATCATATTTTCTGCCTGCATGATCTTTCGCGGGGTGATATTTTAACATCAGGTGATCTTTGTTAAGATCATCCTGATGATGTTGCTGCAAAGTCCTAAGTGTGACCCGATATTCATCGTGGTCATCATATTTTGAACGTCAGGATGATCTTAGTCAATATCATCCTGATGTTGTTGTATCACTTCATGTTCGTTGTTTTATCACCCTGATGATGCTGACGTCTTTCTTATGTCAGGGTGATATCTATTTCTCTGCCTATCTACATCATGATATTTCTGAAGGAGGGGGTGATATTTTCATATTTGAATATCACACTGATTGACTCAAGGTATTAGGATCACCTACAAAACCTAGGATTGTCTTCTACAAGAGAAAAAAAACACAAGAGAATAATTTGCATAATATTGGATGCAATAAATTAATTGGATTACTTAATTATATATAACATCTTTCTTTTATATTTGCAAGATAGAAAACCCTAAGTGCTTTAAAAATCTCTAAGTAAACTTAAGAAAGTGTAATTAAATATTTAATTACACCAAATACCCCCTGTTAAATGCAACTTAGGGAGAATGAGAAAATGCAAATGATGCATAGATGGGTCTAGGCTATAAGGCCATATTAGGTACCCATGTACAAACAATCTCTCACAAATGGAGAAAAGGAGAAAAACCCAATGGGAGAAAACTCCTCTCCAAAAGAGAGAAAACATAAAATACGTGATGGAAGAAGGAATCAATGCCAAGACCCCCCAAGGAATACATCCATCACAAAGATATAATGAATAAATATATACAACTTGCTATAAGAGAGGATGTAGAGAGAAGGTCTAGCGATCCCTAGAAGTGGAAGGATGGAACCCCATGCGAGAAAATGCTCCCTTCCAAAACAGAGATGAGAAGATAGACCATGCAACCACTCCCCAAGATGACTCCTGTAGTGTTGGTAGATGCTCAACACTAGATATTGAAGATAATCTATGAATGATGAACAACATTCCAGGACTCCCCTTAGGAAGAAGTAAAACTATAGATGTGTGCATAATGTCTTCCCATTCTAGATAGGAAAATATAGGAAGAAGGATGAATGTCTCTGAACTTTGCATATGATCCAAAGACAACAATGATGCACACCTAAAAACTAATCAAAAGTCTCTGATCTAGTATCAAACTATGACTGAATAAGAGGATGAAAAACAATCTCTTAAGCACAAAATGGCGATGCAACTCCATCAAAGCTGTTGAATCAAAGAGGAACTTAATACCCTCTAAAGTATCTCCCAAATATATATGGGGTTGAATCTAGAAAAAGTGCATGGATGGATGTGTATAGCTCCTCAATACCTTTCCAACACTATAAGAATTGTGAAAAATAGAGACCGTGGAAAAAAGTTATGAATTAGAAGCCAAAAAAGATTCCTCGACTTCAAACAGTAATAAATTATACCAACAAAAAAATATAGAAAAAATAATAGCACCACTAGATTGTGCTCAGAACCATCTTTCCAGCACCTATTTGTTTGTGAAAATCTAACTTAATTTTCCAAAGTTATGCCAAAAACAAGAAAATCCCCCCCTTGATGAACAAATTAGGGCTAAAAGGACCCCCTGCTGCTAAACTTGGTGGTATTTCTACCAAATATGGTGGTCCACCAATTGTAGAAGTTCTACCAAACTAGTTCTAGTTGTAGCCAAAATCGGAACTCCTCTAGACAAATTAGAAGCACTGATAAATTTGAGGTTCTGCATAAAAATTTACCAAATATGGTAGAATCACCAAAATCTAAGCTAAATATAATAGAGCCACCAAAGTGGCACAAAGGCAAAAGTGTAGCGAGGTGGCATTGTTTTCAAGTTTTAAAGGATTTAAAAAGTCGAATTGAATGGAGGTTGGGGGCCACGTAGGTCACACTGGAACCCTCATTAAAGGCTTCATAACCCTTTAGAGGGTTCATGGCCCAAGATGGGACTACGAATTCTTAGCAAGTACAAGGCTCTATGTCTGGGTGGTATGCCCCGGTACACTGTGGTACCTTGCAGGTACCTTAAAAAGTTATTTTTTAAATTTTTGTTTTTCTAAAAAACTTTTCACAATGATTTTGTATAATAAAAAACTGTGATTTCAATTTTATTTTTTATTTTCTTGGATATTTTTTTTAATATTGTAGAAAAAGATTGTTTTTTTGAAAAATGTACCTTATAGGAACTGTTCATGAGATCTGTACGGCTCCCTAGATAATTTTTTTCCTTTCCGATCAACTTTGTCCAAAATTGATCATTTGATAGTCAATCTTAGGGTTTTTGGACCTTCTGAGTGTGATGCAAGGGTTGGATTTGACCAAAAATGCTCTAAAATTGTAGCTTCCCTCTAGATCATGAAAAAAACACCCACTAAAACCCTTGCAGATTTGGCCTCCGGAGCTCAAATTGAGCCAAATAAAAGGCTAATTTGACTATTTTGATTGCTCTAAATCTAATGAAAGGCTTTATTTTTACATAAAAATAGACCCAACAAATGACTATTTCTTAATTTTCTCTAGATTTGAGAACCTGGGCTTGCAAATCTGAAGCTATGATACCATGTAAGTCACTGATTGACTCAAGCTGCTAGGATCGCTTGCAAAACCTAGAATTGCCTTCTACAAGAGTAAAAAAAGCACAAGAGAATAATTTACACAATATTAGATACAATAATGAAATTGGATTACTTAATCACATATGCCATATTGCTTTTATATTTCACAAACATACATCCGGGTGATATTCAAATATGAAAATATCACCCCCTCCTTCAGAAATATCATGATGTAGATAGGCAGAGAAATAGATATCACCCTGACATAAGAAAGACGTCAGCATCATCAGGGTGATAAAACAACGAACATGAAGTGATACAACAACATCAGGATGATATTGACTAAGATCATCCTGACGTTCAAAATATGATGACCACGATGAATATCGGGTCACACTTAGGACTTTGCAGCAACATCATCAGGATGATCTTAACAAAGATCACCTGATGTTAAAATATCACCCCGCGAAAGATCATGCAGGCAGAAAATATGATGACCCTTGCAAGCAACACGGCGATAACTGGAAATATGATGATGATGACCTCCTCCTCGAAGAAAATATGATGCTGCAGCTGAAAAATGCTGAGGAGGTCCAACACTTAGAACATTTTTTGGATTTTTAGGGAAGGTGCCTGCATGAAAATTGCTCAGAAACTGACAGTGAAATCAGGCACCAACATGCCTTATGCTAGTGCTCTAGGGAGCTTGATGTATGCAATGATATATACTAGATTGGATATTGCCCAAGCAATGAAAGTTCTTAGTAGGTTTATGCCTAACCTTGGTAGAGAGCATTGGACAAGTTCATGTTGAGAGACTATTTAGATATTTTTGAGGGACTTCTAATTAGTAATTATGTTATCGTGGTTCTAATGATGAGGGCATGATATTTGACATCTAAGGCTTTGTTGATGCAGATTGGGTGGGTAACTTGGACAACTTTAGAGGTCCACTAATGGATAAATGTTAAATTATATGTTTGGTAGTCTTATTAGTTCAATAAGTAATTGTCCATTGCTAAAGTAGAGTATATGGCTACTAAACTTGTCTATAACTAGATAGTTTGGTTAGAAAGATTATGCTTAGGAGATGGTTTTGATAGTAGAGTGGTTCACATTGGATGTGATAGTTAGAGTGCTACCTATTTGGCCAAAAATCTCATGTATTATGCTCATACCAAGAATGTTGATGTATAATATCACTTTTTTTGGAAATTCACCTATGAAACTAGAGAGATCGTGGATAAGTTCTCTTCATGTGTGAAGGCCATGGGCCTTGCATCATGTTTTTGATTTATTTATGTTTCCTCTTTATATCATTGAAATGTATAATATCAAGTGGGAGAATGTTAAAATAGTGTGATATTTAAGTGCAATCCTAATGCATAACATATTGCATCTCCAACTTTTGTGGAATAGGTACTTGGATGCCCATGTCTAGTTAAGAGATATTATTATTTTATTATTTTCCTCTGATTAACTCCCCCTGAGAACATCTCCACTTAAAGATGTTATAGCATGATCATAATCATTATAATCATATTGAATTATGAACACTTTGAAGGCATAAACTCCTGTTAACCTTTGAACAAGTAATGATTTATGATGATAACAATCCTAAAGCCAACATATGACAAACCTTTTTGAACATTACCATCTGCTATTGCTGATTTTAACTTCCTCTGATGAAATGCAGGATATCACCAACAATGTCATAGCTTGAAGAACTCTGTCTGAAACATGGAAGATCATCAATGAAACAAGTGAAACACTATCTCCAAATCACCTAAAAATTTTCAATATTTATGCAAACATATGCCATAAAAACATTACACAACAAGGTAGTTGATATGACTATCAAATTGACTTCTTTGATATGAATTATCATCCTGCAACCAAACTATTCTGACACCTTTTCTGACATGACAAAGATTGAAGACCATCTGAACTATCCTCCTGTTCTGCACAAGACACTTTTCACAACATACTGTCAAATCTGATGTATACATAACTACATCCTGCAACCAACAAGAACTTCTACCTCTTGACTTTGTCATTCAAACAACAACAAACAAATTGCATCAACAAATTCTGCTTGCAACAACACTTTGCACAAATCAAAAACATAGATAAGTGCTATGAATTGAATTTTTCATTTTCAGCCACCTTAGCCAACACATGCTAATATCTGATAAGAGCTTTTGGAAATATCTTAATGACAATAAACACTTCACCATATCAAGATCTCATTGAACTGCAACATCATACCAACTCAACCATTGTTAGTAACAACATGCTATGAACAAAATATGAATAGGATCATTTATAAACCAAAACTCTCAACACTATCAATCTCTTTGCTTTGAACCCCTGACCATCCTTTTAACATCTTGTATGCATACAGAACTAAAGATCACCTGTATCATTGTCACATACTGAAAATCAACATTGTTAGCAACATCATCATCAATAATTTCAAAGCATGGTAAGAATGATAGACAGACAAGATCATCATATCAAATGATCTTCTTCCTAAAACTTCTTGGGCTTAACTGATAGAACATTTGATACCTCCCCCTTACTTCATGCTATGTTATGCAATAGATGTAATGACTTGTACAAGATGCACAAGCTTAGATTCTGACTTCTCTTTACTTTCTTTCTGCTTCCAAATCTTCACAGGTGCTTTCTTTCTCCAAACCTTTTCAACCTTTTTCTTTTCCCAACCTTTCAAAGTAGGTGATGTTCTCCTGCAACTGTGTGCTTTATGACCAAGAGAGTTGCAATTATAACAAATTATGTTGTAATCAAAATCAATTGACTGATAATACCTTTGAGCATTGATTTTAAGCTTCTCTGTAGGATTATACCTTCTATGCACTTTGCAATTTCTTTGTATGTGTCCAAGATTATTGCACTTGTAACAAACAATATCAGTGTTCCTTATGCGATTAACTGATTTGTGCCCAAATTGATTACAAGTATAACAAAAACCATTAAATGAATACTTATACCCATACATGTATGCTTGTCTAACAGGAGCACTTCTTCTAAAATTTCTTCTTCTTTGATTATGCATTTTGTTTTCAGTGGCAGTATTCAAATCAATCTTCTTTCTGGGAGTCTCTCTGACTTTTGAACATTCTCCTTCTTCAAATCCTAATCCAGTTGTGTCATTATGCTGCTTCTGTTTGCCCAACAACACATGTAACTTGCTTGTGCTTTCTTCAAACTCCTAATACTTCTTAGATAAAGTCTTGAGACCGTCATAATCTTTTCTGAGTTTGATAATTTCACCCTCTAGTTTTAGATTCTCACTCCTTCTAACTTCAAGGTCAGATATTGAGACATCAGCTATCCTCTTAGCTTCTTCAACTTCTATCTTCAATGTAGCAATTAGTTTGTCAGAATCATCAACATATGTCTTTAAACTAATAATCTGACATCTGGCCTCTTCAAGATCTATAGATACAATTTCAAGTTCTGAAAGTGCATTGACTTTAGATTCTCTTTCTTGTTGCAGCTGCAAGTTTAGTTTATGATTCTCTTTTTTATACTTCTTGAGCTCACTCAGAGCATATATAAGCTCTCCTTCTAGATCAATCTCACAATCTTGTTCATCATAATCCTGATCATCATCATCTTCTGAATTTGATTGGGTCTCAACTTCAACTCCTTCATTTGAAAGTCTCTTTTCATTGCTACTTTCTTCACACACCAGAGTGTCCCCTTATTTATCATTATCTTGATAAATTCTTTTCAATCTCCTCCACATATCCTGAGCTGTAACACAATCCATAACTTTACAAATAACATCATTAGACAGAGCAGATAATATAGCCTTCTTTGCAATATTATTACATTCAAGAGCTTCTTTGTTATTTGCAGAATTACAATTCTCAACTGACATTAAAACATCATATCCTAAGGAGGATAAATACACTTGCATTCTAACATACCAAACTGAAAAATTTGAACCATCAAACTGAGGAACATCTGAAAAATTTTCTTCGAAGACAATATCAGATTCAACTTGGAGGACAACTTTATCAACTGACTTTTTATCAAAATCTGTATTTGATATGGATGATTTCTTTTGTATCTTTTGACCAGAAAGAATCTTAACATTTCTCATGTTCTTATTTCTTCTACACTTACCCATTGAACTCCACACACAGGACCTACCCAAGCTGATTAAGCTGTAGAAGGGAAACTAGCTCTGATACCAATTGTAGGAGTCAATGACAACACTGAGAGGGGGGGTGAATCAGTGTTGTCCTTGACTCCTACATAAAAGGCACCAAAAATAGCAACATATATGGTGAAGCATATGTCCAATAGCCAAGAACACTATTGTGAATACAAATATATATCGTCTCTGCCAAAACCTCTCCCCCGAATCAGCCAAATGCAAGACACTAAAGGATATCCATCTTATAAAGACTCTGTTGCATCACTATGTGTAACCTTTCCATATGACAACTATCAGAGAGCACAAGTGTAAACACTTTGAACCACCACTGATTATCCATTTCAAAGTCAACAAGCCATAGAGTATTGTCTTCACACCCAACTGATAGGAAGTCTTCTGCTACATAGTAGATAAACAAAACAAAAAGGAACACTTCTATAACAGAGGAAAGAGTCATCCTCTTATTCGAACCAGTATCACATTAGATCTGCTGCATCCCACAAACTGTTTAAGAACATGTATTCCACTGATTGCTTATTATCAAAAGAGTGTTACATTGCATCTGTCAGGTAACAAAAGGTGAGAACACTGGTCCATCTGCATATACCTGAAGCCCAATAGATATGTACTAGCTACTCACTGATCACTGATTATCAAAAGAGTGTTACAATGCATTTGTCAGGTACCAAAAGGTGAGAACACTTCTATAGCATTAGAGGTAAACAACAAAACTCACAATATGTCAAAATGGGTAGCATGTCATCATCTAAAGGCACCAAAAAAGTGTGAAATCTGCAACCGATCTGCTCAAAACGTTAACTAGTAGCAACTGCTAATACCTGTCCCACCATAGAAATGTACTTTACCTCGTGATTGCTTCTCAAAACCCATATCATGCCAAAAGGAATGAGTATTTCCCACTGCATGATACTAAAAAGAGTGGATTCGGAGCCATCCTGCCACTATAAAACACATATCTACACCAAAAGAACTAGTATGTAGGTAGTCAGCAATCAAAAAGAGCAAGTGCCAATTGTTACATCTAATTACCACTTTGACTAAATTTGTCAATTGGGCCAAAAGCACCAATAGGACGTTCAATGTCTGAAATGTTGTCATTGTCTTTGACAACCTCAAGGTCAGTCTCAGGTGGCAGAGTAGGTTGTTTCATTCCCATATCCTCAAGTAACTTATCAAAAGTAAAGTTCTTGTTGTACCTTTCCTGAAATCTCATACATTATTTTGCCAATTTGTCATCCATGGCCCTAGCATCATGAGGCCAAAAGCTGGTTGTGATGATCTCGGACCTTTTAAGGATAGTTTGGCCACCATCAATTAGTTCCAGAAACTTTTCTTTGGATATCTCTAGGGTCATCTGTACTTGCACAACAATATGGTGAAAAGTAAGTCTTCTACAAGACTTAGTAAGCACTCTTCTCCTCCCCTGAAAACAATCTTCATTTCTGAGTTTCCAAAGAGCCCACAATGCTTCAGCAGAAAGAATGAGCCAGAAATTATTAGAAGCTTTGTCCAATCCCATCACATAACTAAATAGAATCTCCTATCAATTAAAGTTATTCTTTAAATCCCAACCTTTGATATTAGAAAGAAAACAAGACCATATAAACTTAGCAAACTCACAATCAAAGAAGAGATGTTTAACATATTCATCTTGAGAATAGAAACTATACACAGACTTAATAGGATCAGACCTTTAAAATAGACATTACCTACAGCCAATCTATTTAACAAAAGCAACCACCTGAAGCAAGACTTTTTTGGTTCAACCACATTAGACCAACACCTACAAAATACTCTAGACCATTGAAGAGGACTCAACTCAACTAACCAAAACTTGTTCACATAACTAATAGGCTCCAAAGAGTTAGTAATGAGATTTTAGATTTTTTTGCACTACAATTGACAACCATGGATCCATCCTTCCATTTCAAATCATTATATATTTCAGTATTGAGTTTGAAAGACACGGACCACTAAAACTTTTAGAGTGCCTTCAGCAGTACATTATAGGTTCTCTTTTGGGTATCGGCAATGTTAAAAGTCACTTTCAATGTGTACCAGTCTAACAAGTTACCATCCTTAATTATGTCATTGAAGCAACGGATACCTTTACTATCCCAGCTCTTAGTAGAAAATTCTGGTAGTAGAGCAAGGGGTTTGTTTTTCCAATGTAGATTCCACCAAACTGATCTAAAGTTGAACACTTCTTTCCAATTTTTGTTCCAGGCATGACAGTTTTCAATGAAAGGTCTAACCAACTCTCAAGCCTTCCAAATACTCTTGAAGACACCAGAGCCAAAGGCTAAGACAAAAAATCTGTTGAAAAGAATATCATGTGGATGAAGATATTTCCACTCCTTTGTTTTTTTAGGGACTGCCAACTGAATATTGTTTCTAACAAGGATCTTCCAGGGTTTATCACCCTCAAAGGATTTTAAAATCCATTTTGAAGCAAGTGTAATACCTTGTAACTTGAGGTCTTTTAACCCTAGTCCCCCAAGATCTTTCCCAAGACAACACCATCCCTAATTGACAGCATTCCTCTTTTTATGACCTTTGACATTAGACCATAGGAAGCTCCTGATTTTCTTATGAACCTCTTCAATATGGGAACTATTAAAAAACCAAACAGAGGAAAAATAGATAGTATATGAGGACAGAACCTTCTAACAGATCTATATCCTACCTGCCAAGGACAAGAATTGATGATTCCACTTCTCAAACTTCTTGTCAATCTTCTCTTTCACCCAGTTCCACATCTCAGATAGAGATGAGGCAATAGAGAAGGGGATCTCCAAATACCTGACTTGCTTACTAGGTCCCCCCACTTAAAACCTAACTTAGGAAACCAATCAGGGGGAGAGTTCTCCCAGCAATGAAGAATAGACTTTTGTATAGAGATTTTAGAGCTAGAGGCCAAACAAAAGATTTCCAACTTGCTTAGCATATTCTTGAAATTGTTCTCATCCATATTCACAAAAATTGTTGTGTCATCATCAAATTGAGTGTTAACCAGTTCGTCTCCATTAGGCAAGGAGAGACCTCTAACCCTACCACCACCTAAAGGAGCCCTTAATAAGTAATGCAAAGCATCAACAACAATTACAAATAAGGCAGTTGCCAGAGGGCACCCCTGCCTGATGGATCCTTGAAGAGTAAATGGATCAGAGAAAGAGCCATTGACATCAATAATTGTGACAATGTCTTGAAATAACACCTTAACCATGTTAGAGAATTCTTGAGGAAAACCAAAAGCTTTAGCATCATTATTATAAAGGACCATTCAATCCTGTCATAGGCCTTCTCAAAGTCCAGTAGGAGCATGCCAATATTCTGTTTAGTGTGATTTGCCCAGTTCATGGCCTCCCAACTGGTAAGCAAGTTTTCTAGAATATATCTTCCTTTAACAAAACCAGTCTGGGATTTGTTTACAAATTTAGGCAGAACATTTTTCAACCTAAGGCCCAAAACTTTGGCCAAAATTTTGTATGACACATTAAGGAGGGTAATAGGTCTCCAATTTTTTATTAATCCTTTATCACCCTCTTTTGGGAGGAGTTTAATAACTCCTTTGTTGATTTGACTGCGCAAAGAACCTTTCCTCGATGCCTCATCATATACTAACCATAAGTCATCCACTATCGAGTTTATATTTCTTTAGTAAAATTCTATAGGTAGACCATCAACACCTAGAGACTTGTTATTTTTGAAGGTCTTGATAGCATTCAAAATTTCATCTTTGCAAATCACACTACACAGACTGTTGGCATCCTCAATAGAGATCTTCACAGGTATAAGGTTCATGCATATTTTCTGAGCTTCTCTACATTGTGGTTTGTTGTCTTCAGCTGAAAACAACATTTGATAGAATTTTCTAAACTCTTCAAAAACTCTATTAGAGTCTTCAATGCTTTCATTATCTATCCAGCTATGACTAGTTTCCTCTTTGCTAATTTTTTTCTTCACAAAGTTAAAGAAGAATTTAGAACCTTTATCACCCTCCCTAAGCTAGTTCAGTTTGGGACTGAATTTTAACCCCTAAGTCTTCTTATTCTAGATACATTTGATATAATGCTTAGTGGATGCTAGAATCTCTACCAAATTATCATCATTAGGGTTATCTTGCAATCTTCCTTCAATAAACTAAAGCTCAATTTACAACTTTTCCTCAACTTTCCTTTGATCTAGAACAAACTTCTTTCCAATGGTATAAAAAAGGCTTCTCCAACCACATGTATTCCTTTCCTAGAGTTCAATCTGTGATCCACCTCTCAATATAGACCGATTTATCTTTCTAAGTGTAAAGGCACCATCTAGGCAGTCTTGGTACCTCAATAGACTAGTGTTGAGTTTGAAAGGATTGCATCTTCTTACATTATCCTTCATGGATTTCTTATTCAGTTTTATAACAGCTTCAATTGGGTAATGATCAGGGATTGTCTCAATGTAGATTGTTACATAGTTCCCTTTCTCTTTTTGCTCAAAACCAAAGTACTCTTTATTTACATAAAATCTGTCCAACCTACAATAAATTCTTTTGCCACTTCTTTGGTAATTGCACCATGTGTACCAAATGTCTTTGCTTTCCTTTTTGCCATTCTCCAAAGGGTCAAATAGTCTTAGGTTCTTTTCCATTTTTGACCAAAAGTATTGCTCATTACCCTTCCAATCCCAGTCCACACCTCCCAATTTATCTTCACCTTGCTCTATCATATTAAAAGCACTGGCCAGAACCCAAGGGATCTTAGGGAGGGACCTAAACCATTTCCACAATTCAATCCTATCTTTGTAATCATTACCTGCATAGATAGCACAAACTCCAAATTTTTCTTTATCCTTTTCAATGATAATCCATACAACTCTGTTACATCTAGAATAGCTAGAATCCACAACCCATTTAGACTAGAGACTGTTCATCAAGATAGCTATTCCACCTCTTCCTTTTTAATGATTACTCACAAACTGTAAAGCATCTTTCCAAATAATTTTCAAACTGGTCTCCAATTGGAAGGCCCTAGCTTTCACCTCCTGAAGAAAGATGAAATCTAACCCATTTCTTTTCTTAATAAAATCTTTAACTGCATATTTTCTATCAGGGGACTGTTCCAGCTAAGAATCTTTAGTTTCATCAATTTTGGGAGGAGTCAAGACATGTTTCTAGTTTTTATATAACCTGTCAAAGCACTTAGGTATTTTTTCCTCCTTGCCTTTTTTCTTGCCCTTTTGAGAATTATCCTCCCTGCTAAGTAGCTTCCTTGGCCTTTTCCTCTTGTCATCTATCTTTTTAAACATTTTGTCAATCTCCATTGCAAGTTCATCCTCACTACAAGTATGGGGACCTTCATCTACCATCATCTCTCCAACCTCATTACTACTCTTATTTATCATATTTTTGTCTTCCTCCATTGGCTTTGGTGTCTCCTCGCATAGTATTTCCTCTTCAACAGGTGCAGATTCCCCAGCAACCTTATTTGCTTCAATCTGCTCTCTGATTTTATCTAGCACAAGTTCCTAGGCATTTTTTCTTTGCTTGAGGAAAACCACCATCATAGCTTACATCTTTATTGTTTTCCTTAAGGTGCTTTAAGTTTTTGATTTTCTTTTGCATTTCCACTAGGTTAGTGACCATTTCTTCCACTTCCACAAACCCTTTTAGAACCCCATCTTGCCTAGCAAACCGATTCATGTTTTGACTATGCATGGAATTGGGAGCAATATTTGTTTTCTCACCAATTCCACGAGACCCCTTGTTTCTGTTGTCTTGCACACCACTCAAGTTAGTAGGGTTGTTAAAAATTATAGGACATTCCTTCTTAATATGTCCATCTCTTGTACATAGAAAACAAGCACTTAACCCTCCAACCAGTTCAATGTCACAAAATAAGGAATTAACCCCCCTTATAATCTTAATTTTTTTAGGCACCACTATACCAAGGCCAGTGAGATCAAAACCCTAGCATCCAAATGTGCTAGAGATGCCCTAGTTTCCTTAATTTGTAAAATATTACCAATGGGTTGTAGAATTTGGGGGATAAAGTCCCAGAATTGCAGGGTTAGGTTTTTGATAACAACCCATCGAGGAACAGTAGCAGATAATACCTCTTTATTATTTTTTTTTGTGCCCTTGAGCAACTGCTTTGAACATGGAACTACCCACATTCTAGAACTTCCAATTTAAAATCCTTGACTACATATTATGATTCTTGAAAATGACTATAAATAAGCCCTTTTGGATCATCCTACATAAGGATACATAGATCTCCAGCTTCTTCCCCCAAACACTATTAACCCAATCATCAAAAAAAATTCTAGATGGAAGTGCATCAATATTCATTGCAGCAAAAAAAATAGCAACATTTATGAGTCTTTTTTCTTCTTTTTTCAAATCAACATCCATATCTACATTAGGTTCTATTCTAAGAATGTTCTTGGGGGGAGGAGAGTACTTAGCTTCTTCTCCTTGGACATTCTCTCCTCTAGCTCCATCCTCCTTCACTTCAAACTTTGCAGTGACCAGTGCTATGATCCTATCCTACCCTAGAATCTCTCTATATGTCTTCCTGCAATCTACGCCTCCGCCTTTATCAACACTATTTTCACATTGGTCTACAGATATACCATGCTCCAAATTTTCATTACCTCCCGGAGCCATTGGTTAGTAACTGTTGGACACAAATACTATAATCAATTCAAAATTCAAAAGAACAAAGACTTAACCAAGACACAACTAATCAATCAAACATAAAAACAAGACTCACAAAACATACCAAGGACCACTAAACACACCAAATACAACTAAAGACACCAAAAGAGACCAACAAGCAGGGAAAGAGTACACTAGGTTAGGAGGTGAAAGAAGACCTTTCGTCTCCCACCAAACCAAAGAGCACTCTCCCAAGCTCTCTAAGGCATCAACAATAATCAATAATTATAAATGTAATAGTACTTTATTGCTTGCTAATTGCATGTATTTTTTATAAGTTTTACTAACGACAATAACACATATTACTATACTTGATGTCAATAGAGTGCCTATAGATGGCCTTATGGAACATGTGCATCATACAATGCAATGTTTAGAAATACTTATTAATAAATTGTATAAACTAAGAATAGTAGACAACATGGGCATGTCTTAAATGAGTACACATACCAAGATTGAGGTCACTTGCATGTTTCATTAGGCTTAGAAAGAATGTAATTGTTCAAAAATTAATGTTTACATGCAACTATACAAATCTACACACAATACAAGAAGACATGGCCATGGATGGAGGAGGAAGAATAGATGCACTAATGAAAGAGTTAGGGGTGAAAACTTTGGCACTAGTAGTTTGTAAGATCTCTAACTCAATGGCTTGTTGATGAAGAAATTATGGATCATATCAACTAACTCCCTTGTCAAATTTTCACCTAAAAATTCAAAATATGAAAAATTAAAAAAATACTCATAAATAAGAATCTCTCATTTCAATAGGTTTTCCTACCATTTTTTGATGGATTTACATATAGATATCATTATCCCTCCACATTTGAGCATATTACAACATGATGAGGGAGCATACATCTATTCCAAAATCCTCCTTTAGCTAAGTTGCCATGAGTAGTGGGAACCAATTTGTCGAAGTCACCTAGAGGTCAAACTTGACTTAATTGTTGGTCTCGAGGAGTCTTGCACTTAGCAAGACTTGATCGAGTGGGCTCATTCTAAACCATTAAACTTCACTACTAGACCACTTGATGGCCCTTTGGCATTTTGCTTACCTATTTTGATTTCAATGTGCAATTTTAAAGGCACCACCATTTTTCACTTGCTATAAAATAGTAAATAAAAAATTGTAAAAAATAAAGGCAAACAAAGAATTGTTAAAAATCATTAAAAAAATAGGGGAGACCCTGTGGTGTGAAGGTGGGGCTTCTTTCCTGTAGTGCCATCAACTAAGGTTCAAACCTCACGGGGTACCCTCTACCACATCAACAATTGAGGGGTCCCCGGGATCTTGTATCCTGCTTTACTCGTGGCATGTAGAGTGGGGCATTTGCATGCCACCCAAGTGTACGTCCTTGGTCTAAATTTTTATTCATTAAGGGCATGGTTTGGTGGTTAAGTCACATGCTTGTTGTGGAGGCAACCAAGGTTCAAACCCCCATTGGGCGAACGATCTCACGGGCTTTGAGACCCACTGGGCCAACAAGCTCGTAGGCCTTGCATCCTTGCAGGGCCCCTGCTAGGTCAATGAGCTCGTGGCTTAAAGCCTCCTCTAGGACAATGAGCTTGTAGGATTGAACCTTTGGCATTAATGCAAGAATTCATGCCAAGGTGTTCATGCCATGGGATGAGGTCCCCCGTGTTGTGGACTCATCGGTTCATAGCTCCAGTCAAAAGTGTTCACCAATCCAAAAAAAATTTATTAAAAACATCTAAGAAACTTTCTCATTAGCTTTTGTGCTAAGAGATTTTGAATCGCATCTTTATCTCCTTAGACAAATTCTTTTCAAGCATATGTCTCCATCCCAATATTTTTTAACCTATCTCATGGATGTAGAAGCTTAAATACTTAAAAATTGTCCCTTTTAACTTTTTTCATAATATTTTAGCTATAATTTTCAAGATTTTATTGAAAATAATAAAAAATGATAGTTGTTTAAGTTACACCTTACCTAACCACCTTACCTAGTGGTTGTTAAAATTATTAGGAATATAAAAGAAATCACAAAACATTAATAGATTAAAATGCATTTTTGACTTGCTTATAAAACCTAGTGTCTAGATGGAGCGTGTGCCCGAGAGCTCTGTGCAGTCCCATGACCTATAGTAGGTTGTAGTCTGCATGTGTTTGTTCTCTATTGCATGCAATTTTTCTTTGTAGATCGGGCTCTGTGGGTTTGTTTTCAGCAAGGGGTGGGGTTTTTTAGCTTTCGGGGGGGGGGGGGGGGGGGGTTTCTTGAGTGTGTGCATTATTCGGTGCAGGTGTGGGGTGCGAGGGCTTGAGGGGGTTTTCTAATGGCAGGGTATGTACCTTTGGGTGAGATGTTGGGGGATGTTTCTATGGTAGAGGTTGGTGATGGGTTTCCTCATCCATCCCCGCCTAATGTTAGGGTTTTTAGCATTGGTGCTTTGAAATTGCATAAGATAAACGGATGCTTGGAAAGAGCTCAAGTTCATCTGAAGCTGGTGATTCAAATAGAGGTGGTAGCCAAGGACCTGGAGTATTATAGAAAACATGTTTTAATTTGCAAATTTATGGGATTGAGGGTTTCGATGCCTTTTCTGGAACCCTGGATTCGCAAGTCATGGAATCCGGAAGGTGATTTTGAAATCTTGCTAGCTGCGAATAACTTCTTTCTGGTGGTTTTTTCATGTATCTCCGATTGTAACAAG
This sequence comes from Cunninghamia lanceolata, assembly GCA_027924645.1. Classification (NCBI taxonomy): domain Eukaryota; kingdom Viridiplantae; phylum Streptophyta; class Pinopsida; order Cupressales; family Cupressaceae; genus Cunninghamia; species Cunninghamia lanceolata. The sequence goes on along the minus strand of BSBN01000370.1, from coordinate 33,638 downwards.
GTTTTTGAGGGAGGGCCCTACTTTTATAATCAAGTTGGCCTTTTCATGAAGCCTTGGCATGCAAGCTTTAACTCGATGGAGGAGCTGCCCTCGAAGGTGCCAGTGTGGGTTCATTCTCCTCGGTTGCCATTGGAATGTTGGAGACAAGATATTTTGCAATCAATTGCGTTGCTACTGGGGAAGCCTATTGGCCCATCTTAGCAAACTCTAGAGAAGCAAATTTTTTCCTATGCCTGGGTCTGTGTGGAGATTGATCTAAGCCAACCTCTGCCAGATTCTATTGATCTGACTATTGGGTCTAGCTCCTAGACTCAACAGTTAGACTATGAGACTTTACCTTTCAGGTGCCGGCTCTGCCATGAGTATGGCCATCTTCAAAGGAGGTGCCCTCGTGCCTCGGGTGCTGGTGGTTCAGATAATGCGAAGGCTCCATCTAATCCAAGGGTAGAAAAGGGTAAAGCACCCATGCAGGGGGTGGTACTGGATAAAGATGGCTTTGTGCTAGTTAAGGCACAAAACAAGAATCAGAGTCTGAAGAGGACTCTTCAGGATCGTCAAGAGGAGACTTTTAACAAGTTTGAAGCTTTGGATGAATTAGTCCATCAGGAGGGGGTTTCTTCTGACATGCATGTTGAAGCTTCTCCTTTAATTGATCATAATTCTGACTCTTTGCCTGTCACTACCTCGGTCCTAGTTCCTGTGGTGGCTTTCGAGGTGGTGATGGATTCAGTTGCTCCTCCCCCCGAGGTTGGGTTTGGGGACTCTTGTGGTTTGGTGGAAACCCCCCTGGCCTCTTCAGATGAAAGGGTGAGTTTAGCCAGTGGACCAGGTTTGGAAGACTCTGGTAAGAAAAAATCCCTCTTCTTCTCCTACTTTGGGTCTACAGCAAAAATCCCTGAAAAAGTGTGCTCCTGATAAGCCCCAGAAGGTGGGGAGAAAGAAGGATCAAGAGAAAGTTAAGATGGCTGGAGAGACATTGGTGGAATCTAGTTCGGTGAAGACATTGGATACTCACTTCTCTCACCCTTCACAATGATTGTGTTATCATGGAATGTAAAGGGTATGAATAGAATCCCTAGACAAAAGGCTATTCGGGACTTGGTTAGTGTTCATTCTCCGGATGTGGTTTTCCTCCAGGAGATGAAGTTATCTATGGATGGTATGATGCAGTGTGTTTCTAAGATTTGGAATAGAGGGTTTTGCCAGTGTATGGGTGCGCAAGGTAGCTCAGGGGGTCTTGCTTGCCTCTGGGATCCTCAGTAAATTTCTCCTGTTTGGTAGATCTCTAGTAGATTTTCCATTTCTCTGGTTGCAATTAGTTTGGAGACAGGGGAAAGAATTCTTCTAACATTATGCTCCAATGGATGTCTCTGGTAAGACTCCCCTGTGGTCTCATATCAATCTTCTAAGATCGTTGGATCCTTTCCTCCCTTGGATTATGGCAAATGACTTCAATGCAACTGCCTCCCTCGAGGAGAAAAGGGGGGGTGTACCTCATTTGGACCCCTCTTCTGATCTTCTAAGGGATAATTTGGCTCAGCTCCAGCTTGTGGATATCAAACCTTCAAATGGCATGTTTACTTGGAATAGGCTTGGGGATGATGCCATTTCTGAATGGTTAGACAGGTTTCTTGTTTCCTATTTTTGGGCGAGTGACAAGTGGCTGTCAAGTTTTGAAATTTTAGATTGGCAAGGATCAGACCATTGGCCGATCAAATTCTCTACTCATTTGGTTGGTGGTCCTAAGAAACAAACTTTTAGATTTTAGCTTATGTGGCTCAGGGAGGAGAGTCTTCTGAACTTGGTTTCTAGATGGTGGACTGGAGGACAACTTGTTGTTGGTATAGCTATGCACTCATTTGTGAAGAGGCTTCAATTTGTGAAGTATCAATTTGGCAACGTGTTTCAATGGAAAAGGGTTGCCCAGGAGCGCTTGGATTCTATTACTAGGTAGATTCAGGATCAGTGTCTGGATGCGAATTTAAGCAGGCTTGAGGTTAGTGTGGTTAAAGACCTCGAGGAATGGGAGCTTCATGAGGAAATTTTTTGGAAACAAAAGGCTCGTGCTGATTGGCTTCAAGAAGGGATTAGGAATACTTCCTTCTTTCATAAATCAGTGAAGGCTTGAAAACAAGGTAACTTTATCTCTTCTCTCCGCTCTCCTGAGGGTTCTGTTCTTTCTTCCTCTTCGGGGATCTCTAGTGAGGCGGTTCATTTTTTCTCTGCTCTCTTTTTGAAGATACCCCACCTGCTAGTGAGGAGGAAGCTTTTATCCTAGCTTGTATTCCCTCTCTGGTGACTATGGATATGAATGCTTCTCTTCTTAAACCTATTTCTTTGAAGGAGTTGGAGGATGTGGTGTTTTAGTTGAAAAAAAGGAAGGCTCCTGGTCCTGATGGGTTCCCGGCTGAGTTCTTTTAGGAATTTTGGGAAGTCATCAACCTTGATCTATTGGAGGTGGTGCAAGAGTCTTTTAGGAATAAGCAAATGCTATGAGCCATGAATGCTACGTTTCTTGCTCTTATCCCAAAATGTGAGGCTGCTGATTCTTTGGATCTTTTTCGACCAATTGCTTTGTGCAATGTGGTGTATAAAATCATTACAAAGCTAATTGCTGAATGGTTGAAGCCATGTCTGGATAAGTTGATTTCGGAGGAACAAGGGGGCTTTGTTGTAGGTAGACAGATTTTGGATGGAGTAGTATTGCGGCTAAGACTATTCAGTCTATGGCCTCTTCTAAGGAAAAGGCTATGTTTATAAAGTTGGACATGGCTAAAGCTTATGACAGAGTTAACTGGGGCTTTTTAATCAAAATTCTTAGAGCCTTCAGGTTCAGTTGTGATTGGATTGATTAGTTCATAAGTTGTGTGAGGACTTCCTCATTTTCTGTTCTCATAAATGGGGAGTCTTCGGATCTGTTTGGTGCTTCTAGAGGTCTTCAATAGGGGGACCCCTTATCCCCATATTTGTTTATCTTGATGGTTGAAGGCTTGGGGAGATTCATTAAGTCCCATGTTATGGATGGGCTCTTTCAGGGATGGAAATGGAGCAATTCTCTTCCTCCTCAAACTCATTTTTAGTTTGTGGATGATACAACTTTGATGGGTGTTGCTAAGGTGGCTGAAGCAGTTGCTTTATGTCAGATTTTGGATTGTTACCTGGTTGCCTCAGGGCAAAGCATTAATGAAAGTAAGTCTTGCATTTATTTCTTTAATACCCCCAAGCTTATTCATCAGTGTATTGCCAGGATCTTAAGGTTTCAAGTGGGGAAACTTCCCTTTATATACCTTGGCATCCCTCTGGATATGCGCCCACTTCCCAGGTGTTTTTGGCAGGATGTGATGGATAAATTTTGTGGGCTGGTTTGCTACTGGACCTATAGATGGTTATCTACGGCTGGAAGAGTTACTCTATTGAAGTCCATGGTATAGGCCCTTCCTTTAAACAGGTGCTTTGTGTTGACTACTCCCTCAAGTTTCATCAAAGATTTTGAGGGCCTCTATCGATAATTTCTTTGGTCGAGTAATCTCCTTTCGAAGAAGTGGAGCTTAATGAAGTGGGAAATTGTTTGTCGGCCAAAGCAGGATGGTGGTCTGGGTTTGTGTAGGATAGATTGGAATGGACAGGCTTTGGCTGCTAATCTATACTGGAGATGGTGTTCATATCAACATCAGTATTGGGCTAGGATCCTTACCTTCAAGTACCTTGGGGAGGTGGAGGGCGCTGAGGTGCCTCGTTTTAGCCTTTCGGGGAGAGGTTCTATGATCTGGGATACTCTCAAGAGGGGGGCTACGCTGGTTAAACAAGGCCTGTTTTGGATCTACAGTAGAGGCTTTGATGCTTTTTTTTGGTATGACTCCTAGGATGGCTTCCCGCCTATCCTCTCCTCGCACCCTCACTTGGAGGATTTATGTAGGTTTTTTGTTCAGGCTAGTTGGAGTAGAGTGATAGATTTCAAAGCCCCTCAAGCTTTGGGGCAGACTATTGTTTACCAGTGGAAGGATATGCAGGAATGGCCCATGCGTGGATCTTTGGAGGATAGGAGGGAGTTGTCCTCCATTTTGGCTGATAGAGTCTGTTGTTCTCTTCCAGAGCAAGATGTACTGGCTTGGGGTCTGGATCCAAAAGGAAGGTTCACTGTTGCTTCAGGGTATTATGTTTTGGATAGATAAGCCTGGGGTAGTGCTGAGGTTCCTTGGTGGAAAAATATTTTGAATAAATTCTCTTGGCCAAAATGCAATTTCTTTTCTTAGCTGGTGGTTTATGGTAGGTGTTTGACTTGGGATAACCTCTGTAAGCGTGGCTTCCAAGGTCCTTCATTATGTTTCTTATGCCTAAAAGATGTTGAGACTGTTTCACATCTTTTCTTCCAGTGCCCTTTTGCTAGGACTATTTGGCATTTTTTGTGGGGGGCCTGGAGTTTGCAGTGTAGGCACCCTTCTTCTCTGGAGGAGTTTTGGCAGAACTTTGGGCCCATTCTGGTGAGGACTTCGTTTCTGCACATAGCATGGCCAATTGGCCCTAGTCTGATTATATGGCACATCTAGTTGTAGCACAACCACAAGGTCTTTCTGGATAAGTTGCTGGTGGGTCAAGTTTGGTCTCGCATTCTTAGGGCTTTATAGGAGACCTTGTATGCTAAATGTGATTTGTCAGCCCCGGTGGATCCTGGTGATACTAGAGTGATTCATAATATGGGGATTCTTGTTGGGGGCCCCGAAAGGCCCAAGATTGGGCGAAGCAGATGTTCTAAAAGGAAGGTTTCTAGGGAAGGGCACTGGTTGCCCCCTCCCACTGGAGTCTTGAAAATCAATACTGATGGGTTTGCAAGGGGTAACCCTGGGCACGCTGGCATTGGTGGGGTGGGCAGAGACAGTTCTAGGGTGGTTGTGTTTTTCTTCTCAGAATATAGGGGGCTACACTCTAATAATCTTATGGAGGCCTTGGCTATTCTTTTGGCTTTGAAGAAGGCATATGCCATTGGCTGGAATAAGATTATCTATGAGTCAGATTCTCAGGTGGTGATAGACTTGATAAATAGAAGGTAGTTTGATGATGTTAGTTGGCAGCTTGCAGTGGTGGCTAAGCAAATCACTAGTCTTGGAGAATTATTTGATTCTATCACCTTCTCTCATATCCCTCGAGAATGGAATAAGGTGGCTGATGGGTTGGCCAAATGGGCTTTTTAGAATAATGGGACATGGCTGGTGGATGATTGGGATAGTTTACCTGAGGATCTTGCTCAGGATTTGGTGGATTTGGTCACGGAGGATTTCAGATGTTGCATGACCACTTCTTGATTTCTTGTTTGTTGTATCTAGGCTCGTTTGGGCCTCTTGCTACTTTTATGCTTTGTACTGCTCTCTTTGATTAATAAAGTTTTTACCCTCTTTTATTTTTAAAAAAAACCTAGTGTCTAATGTGTAACATGTCTATTGAAACTTCTTCAACAAGTGATCTATAAATTAAAATATTTTCATCCTTTTATTATTCTTATATAAAGATAGACATGATAGTGACTATGGAGAGCCATCACCACCATCAATTCAATATGTTAAATTATGTGTTTGTTTAGTGGGAGATACATCATAAGAAAGTACAAATGGATCCAAAGCTAGGTCTTCATAAAAAAGTCATATCATCATGATGTATAGAAAAATCCATGGGATCCACTAACAAAGGACCACTAGAAGAGGAACAATAATAATCATGAGTAAAACATTGTCTAGGGCCAATATTAAACTAATCTATGAAATCACATGACAAAACATGGAAGGATGTATAATAATCATGGCATAAATCAAGCCATTATTTATCTCTATCAACCAAGACATCACCAAAGGCATTCACTAGTGCAACATTGCTACTTGAATAATTTGGTCTTTGATTAAGTCTACAATTAGCCTTGTGATCTAAGATAACAACCTTGAAATTTGTTTTGTTTTATAAAGGGTTTAACCAATGTATGTATGTATGTACGTACATATGTACGTATGTACGCACATATGTATGTATGTACGTACATATGTACGTATGTACGCACATATGTATGTATGTATTATGTATGTTAGAAATATGCAACCAATTAGACAATTTTCTCATAACCCAATGAGAGATTAATTTGCAAACACAGTAATCAAAATCCATATGCAAAAGAATAGACAACATACCATAAAAAGGTGACATAAGATATACCCTAGAAAAACCCTCATTGAGGGAAAAACCCAACCTCCAAAAGCATCCATCTCTCATGTATTATGTATTAATAAAGATCACAATACATATGTAGAGTCTCCATGAATACTCCTGAAGCATCAAGCTCTCTACATGAACTCCATGTGAACAAGCATGTAACCACACATCCTATGCCATGCTTCAAACCCTCACATGTGCAACCTGTAAGAAATGATCAATCAAGCCAAACCCAGCCAATAGCTCAAACAACTAACAAGCCAACCTCAACAACTACTTGTGTGTTTTCTTTTATAAAGATAAGCTCACACAAATACTAGATGTAGTATGGTAAAACCATCTTCCCCAAAACCATGAGCACACTAAAACCATTGACCCCCACATTTAATTATTGGTACTAAGTTTTCATTTTTTCCCAATAATTAAATAATTACAAATAAATAATTAATTACTCTGTGTCCCACAAACATAAAATAATTAACCTAATGTTACAATGATTACAAGTGGCACCAAATAAATATTTAAATGTGGTTAAACACATCACCCATGATGCACCACAAATAAATATTAATTTTACATAATTAAATAATACCAATGTTATGCAAGGTGTACAACACACCTATTCCAACATTCTCCCACTGTTGTATACATTGCATAAGGGATCAACAAGTAAACTCAAAACATCAAGGAAACCATCCATATGCCCAACATGTACCATATAAACATACATGTGCTCCATGTGCTCCAAGATACCTGCAACAATAATCAAGGTGTCCACCATCTCAAACAAGAATCACCTCACCCTCCATCATGCCAAACCATGAAGGATAAGATCCTCCAAAGAGATGCCAAACTAAACTATCCTGTAGAAGCAAGAAACCTACATCAACTGATATCCAAACACAAACATTGAATCTAATGGTAACAAATAGGCTCGACTAGCTAACAAGAATAACTCACCATAGCTGAAATAGAAACCATAGCTAGTTTCTAACACATCAACTAACCATACCTCCAAAACAAGGTATACAAATGATAACAAGTCCCTATATATACTCAATCCTACATAAAGAAGTCCTCCAAGGTAACAACACAAAGCATGTGATAATAAACCTCAAGACCCTCCATATCGCAATATAATGAGAACATCCAACAAAGAAATCATATACATCTTAGAACTCCCACTGCATGAGTAAATGTCAAATCTGAAAATAGATCAAGGCATTCAAAGATCCACTAATAGCACTCATGTAGAAGATGTGGCTAAATCCTCTATCACATAGTGTCAAAGAACACACGCATAGATATGCAAAACCTGCAAACTAAATAGCTGCAACATAACTCTCACTTCAAGTCCATATCTCTCCCAAGTCCTCCACATCATAGGAGAAAGAGTTCAAAGAGCCTCAATATATCCATACACATCTCAACTCCAATGTCATGTGAACACAAACATCTAGGAAGAAGCATAAGACCAACAAGAGAGAACATGCAAATCATAACCATGTCCTTCTATCCACACTAATGTGTTACTGTGAAACATATGATCTCCTTTACAACCCCAAAAACAAGAAGCCTCCTCAACATCCAACAAATCAAGATGCAAGCCTCTCAAACCAAAGGTAGATCAAACTAATGACCATCCAAAATAGGAATAAGCCCAAAGCCACTAGCCATATCCATTACACACAATGATCTCATAACAACTTAGGATCAAATATAAGGAGATAACTAATCATAACCATGCATCTACTCCTCAAACAAGTCCTCACAACCTTAATCCATAGCTTAAGACTCAAGCATAAGAAGACAAGATACAAAGAAAGAATGCATCTAAAAATCAGGTGGGCCATACCTATCAAATCATTCACCGTCGAGTGGACTAAGAGTGGGGATGAGATTGCTCCTCCAAGAATCACCAAGCCTCAAAGACTCTCTCCAATAAAAACCTCCTCAACAGGTCCATGTTGAACTCATGTCCAACCAAGTTGTAGGCTCAGGTCGGTCTTGCTGCTAAAATTCTCATGAAAGAGTAACAATCTCAACACATGTCTCTAATCCCAAGAGAACTCAAGCCTCACCTAAGTCTCCAACTATCCATGAGCACCTCCATGATCAATCCATGCTAAAGTCCAAATTCAACACCTCACTATCATGAAGCTCTCAAGAAAATGACCAATGTACTCAATACCAAGAGAACCAACAAGATCATTGTCAAAGCTCCAACTACAGAATCAAGAACCCAATCATGACATCATGATCTAATCATCTTCTCAAATGAAGATCTATGTATCATAAGAACATATCTTGCTCCAAAGAGCATCTATATCATGCCAACACTCTAATGCACAATCAAGAGTAAATCAAGACATAATACCATCCATCTTATAAGCAAGGATCACTTGTTAAAACTGACAAACGATAACGAACACCTCAACCAAAGACTCCAAGAGTCCTCCATGGTACTAAGATGTCAACATCTCTAAATCACATGAAGATAATCATATCATGCCAAAGCTCCCATTGAATTGTGATACCAAGCTATACATGGCAACAATATAAACATCAAACCATCACTGTCAAAAGCTCCCACTAAATTATGTAACCAAGCTATCCATGACATCATGATAACCATCTCCTAAATGAAGATCATCCATGACCACAACGCAATCAAAGAATCCTACTATAATGACAGTTGCTCCCAAAAGGTTGAGTCAACTATAATCTCCAAACTAAGAAGATGAAAAACCACCTATAAACCAAGAACCAATCCAACACCACTAACAATGCACCTACATAACAAACATGTCATGCCAAAGTCCCAACCAAACAAGGAACATCCATGACACCATGATCACCACCCAATGTACATGCACCAAACTCTGATCAAGTCTAATACAACTGTACCATATAATCAACAAACATAGGTCCCAAACATGACTATATCAGGTAATACCATATCTCTCTATATCTAATAATGACAAGAAAACCAAACATGTGACTAAACCAAGCCACAAATTAGAATCTACATCAAAAATTGAAACCTCTATGGGCATAGACAACCCACATCCAAGTCATATATGTAACCTGTAAGCATAGACAATCTACAATACTGCACAACATTTAGATCTCACAATGCAACATTCAAATTCAACAATATACTGATAACCATGTCAAATGAGGATAATCATTAATATACATGCAAGTATATAATGACTCAAACACCAAATCACCTCAGATTCAATTTGTCATCAACTCAGAAAAGCATCATAAGTCAAAGGGCCAAAAATAGCTCAAACTGAAAAAAATAAAAAAAATCTTATAATATATCATCTCCAAACTTTCTCCACTACGTAGTTCTTAGAAATACCTTTCCAACTGTAATGATGCTAAAATCCTACTTACTAAAACTAGGAACTGAAAAGAAAATGCAATTCTAAATTTGGAAAGAAAAAATGATTCAATACTCAAATATTCATAGTTGCATAAAGATAGCAAGTTCCAATAATGAAGTACAAATTTAATCAATCAATAAATTACATTTCCATATACTTTCACCAAAAAGGGTGTTTCAAGACATTTGATTCCATGTTACAAGAGATTGTATCAATATTTCAGTTACTTCAATAAAAGTACAATTACAATCAGGTTTGAGCAAGCCATACAAAATTAATACAAGTATATCCATATGAATCATATATATAAAAGAACCTTTGATCTCAACCGCCATGACTCCAATGGTCTTCCGCAAGTTGAGGTCAAGAATGTGGTCAAGGTGCTTTTTCCACCCAGCCACGAAGTACTAGACTTCCCCGGTTTCCTTCCTAACTCGAAGGAAGCACTGACCCTGCAAGAGGAGCCTAGCAACCTAGAACGGTAAAGGTAGGAGGGAGCTCTCGATGCATGCCTAGTGCCTGTATGCATTCCTAAACTATACTAGAAATGACATAACTCTCGCAATAGGATGTGGTAGAGACATATATATAATTCTAGGCTTTTCAAATCCATCTTTTTCAATGGTCTATCAGCTTGGCCAAGCTTAACAAAACAAAATGATAATCTAGAAAAAGTAGATTACTATCTCTGGAGCCCACATTCGGCATCCTGTCCTGAAAGTAAAGTAACTCACAAAACATACCATAGACCCAAAAAGAAGGTGTAATTCATAGTCCAAAGTTAAAATAGTGATTTGTCCAAGAGAGATTCATTCATTTGCATGTTATCTAAATTTTCAAATTCGGATGGTTTATAATGATCTATCGAAAAGAGAGGTTTTCTAATTGGGTAATAATAAATTGATTCTATGAGTTTAGTTCAGTTCTGGTCTATTTTCATCCTATTGATTTTGGCAATTTTTACAGATAAAAAGTTGGACAATGATGATCACATTAAATCATGTTTTTCTGCGGAAACTAATATAGAAAGTTTGAAATCAATAAAAGATCTTATTTGTCCAATTTGAAAGAATAATAAATTTAATTTATATTCAAACTATAGACTACAACTTGTTTATAAGATAATATATATCTATATACAATTATATATTCATATATATATTCATTTAAATTAAATTATATAAACCCAACTCAAAAATTATATTTCTGCCAAAAGTTAAAGTAAGCTGAACATAGATATATAAATATATATATAATAATTTAATTCCAGCATACTACAATATATTTCATGGCAATATATATATATATATATATATATAAAAACAATATTAAATAAAAGTATTTTTGATCACATAAACTAAATATATATATAATAATTTAATTCCATGTATATTAATAACTATATATATATCAAAGAGATCGAGAATATATATACATCCAGCGGACTTTAAGCACAGCGTAAGTTAAACTTCAGCAAAATGCCTTTAAATAAATAGCAGATGCTATAAATTTTAATGGTGATTGAAATTCACGTGAAAAACTTACACAAGAATCTAAATGAAAAATAAAATAAAATAACACATATCTTGGTTTGTTTATTTAAATTTTTATTCATACTACCAATAAATTTTAAACGCTGCATCCAACAGTTATTCCATTTCCACAGAGATTTTTAATATATGATTCGTATATTACCACATATATATATATATATATATATATATATATACCATTTATATATATAATTTATAATTTATTAATATAATAATCTAATTTATAATACAGTCACCATTAAATATATATATATGAGAAATATGCATTCAGGGTAATTTCATAATTATATGGCAAAATACCAAAATATACAGCAGCAATTTTAAGAGGTAAATACATATATAATTTTAAAATACCAATTAATAAATGCAGCAATTTTAAGAGGTAAATACATATATAATTTTAAATTACCAATTAATAAATGCAATGGATTTAATATTTCCCATAAATAATCAAATATTGGCAAAATGGATGTGCATAGAACCTGGTAATGCTTTCTGTTGTTGATCTTTTTTTTTTCTTGTTCTTCTTTCCTCTGTAATTCCTACTCTTCTTTGTTCTCTCTTTTTACATTAATTTTCCCTTTGGCTTCCAAAATTCCTGTGCCTATTTTCTGTGTCTGCATAATAAGAGTTAAAATCTTTATTTTAAATTACTTTATTTATTCTTTTCCCAAATACTTTCCATTTTCACTTTCTAATTTTTGTAAGGATTTTATCTTTTTCTATTTTGAATCTTTTTAGATTTCTATGTTTTTTTATTTTCTTTTTCTAAGTTCTTAGTTTCTAATTCTAGCATAAAGCAAATTTTTCTAATTTTAAAACTGCTTTGTCATTACTTCTTGGAAATAAAAGAAAATAATAATTTTAGTTCCAAAAAGACATAAGCTTAATATCTAATATGATTTTAATAATAAATTTGGCACCTAACTTATTTCTAAAATAATAATAATAATTATTATTATTATTATTATTTTCCCACATACAATTTAAATAAAATATATAAATATATGTCTATATAATTATATAATTTAATTTACTTTATAATTTACATATTATTTAAAATAAAATATGTAAATATATATCTATAAAAATATATAATTTAATTTTACTTTATAATAATTTTAATATAAATAAAATAATAACTAAAAAAATATAAAGAATCTTTTCTAATAAAATACTACGGAACAACATTTTATTAAAGCAACACTAATGCATCTACATGCCGTCTACATGTGTGTGTGTGCATTCGAGAGTATCCCCTCCATCCTAACCTTGCCAGGGAGCTAACCACCTCAACCTTGACCACACCCTTGTCTTCGACAACCTGCAACTCATGAAACTCAAATTTCCATTAATAGGTTAGTGACCAATAGCCGAAGCATAACTGAAGCATAACAATTTATTTAATAAAATAATATTCACTTTATCATTTCAAATAATATTCACTTATTCCATCGTTCAAATTAAAATAAAATACCATCTATTTATTTCAAATCGGCATAAAATAAGTGTCTATCTATTTAATTCAAGTCCATTAACTAACATTTATTTAATCCACACATAATTATCCATAAATAGTTCTAAATATAGTAAGTTCATGCTGTATCAGAATTTGAGACGTGACATCCTTCCCCACTTGGAAGAGACATCGTCTCGATGTCTTATTACAAAACATCTGATGCTTAAACAACAAGTCCTTGTGTCTAACAATCATCACTTGCACAAGTAGTTAGATCATTCGTAGGTAAAATTAAATAACCTTTTTGAAGCTATTTCATTAGCGTAAACAAGATTACATTGAACCTTTATAGATAAGTCAAGCATGAAGAGATAATTATTATTTACAAATTCATCACACAAAATGTATTACTTGGATAAAGTACACAAGGTATGAGTACAATTCCAAAATCAAGTAATAAAGAAAGATAAAAGTTCAAATCCTAGATTCATTCATATGCACAACCAATTAAGATAGGAGATCCACTTGTTAACATTCTAGTTCTAACCCACTATCATTTCTAAATTTTTCATAGTTGTCCTATACAGAAGTATTTATTAAACCAGGTGTCATATAATTGTACCCTAGAAATGTCAACACTTAAGAAGATATATTAATCATAACTCAAGTTATGCAAAATTGCTAACTACTCAAGGTATTCTTCATTGATCTATACATCAAACACCAAATCTTTTATTACATAAATGAAGTTATAATTATTCCAAATCTGATCACATGCATACAAGTCTACATACTCGTTGTTCTAGGATCTCTATTCTTCTAGCATGGTTCTAGATGTTAGACATCATTGTTTCTTATCATTTCTACATACAAAGATTCAAACAAGTCTTATCACAAACTAAGACATTTGCATACCAGCGATTTCTATCCAACATACTTACTCAAGAGGTATAACTATGTACTAAATCACAAAAAGTCACCCATATAGAAAGAATACAATCTATTCATTTTGTCAACATGCCTTCTCGCATGAGACATCTGAACAATTACCATTATGATGATAAACAAGCATCCCATACTACTTGTTATCATCATTTGGAAAATAAACAACACTAAACAAAAAGAAAAAGTTTCAATCATTAAGATTCAAGGAAATATCAACACTACATTTTAAAATGTGTTTCAACAATAAATTACAACAAGATCATCAACATGATCAGCAACATAAAAGATAAGAAGATCATCGACGATCAACATTGAAGTGTGAAGATCAACAAGTCTTCAATACTAAATCAATGAAGATCATCACTCACAAAAGATCATCCATACTAGAATAAGAATTTTAACTTGATTACAACACTAAACCAAGAATATTGGAGGTTATGTAGGTCATCATGATCTTGATACTAATTCATAGATTAAGTAGCACTAAACAAGATGATTGAAAACTAGTTCATTGAAATTCAAAAGAATCATCATAATTTTCATCACTAAATCAAAAGGAATATTTCAATAGATGTATTTTGTATCAACAAGACTCTTAAGTCAAAAGAGAATTAAATCTCAAAGGTAGACATTCAAACTTTTAAATCATGGAGAGTCAAATCTCAAAAGTAAGTGAAGCCACTTCATTTCAATTGATTGAAAACGGTCAAGCAAGGAAAGACTTCAACAATTGCTATCAACTCAACATAGAAGGTTGCCATAAATATAATCAATTGAAAAGATTACACTAGCCTTAAGGGTTTGACATTGAGAATGGAAGTCAACACTTGGTTGGCAAAGTTTATTATTTGACCAACTTAGTCAACAAGGAGTTTTCAAAAATAAAACTAGATTCAACATTAAATCCTAAATGTAAAAGGTCAGCATCTCATCAAAAGTTATCAAGTTTTGTCACCAACCAACTAATGTGGTTGACAAGAAAGAATTTATGCATAATCAAACACAATCAAAACCGTCCAGAAAGGTTTGTCAAATTTTGAAATATTTAGTCAAAGAAACTCATCATCATTAAAGAAAAGGTGATAAGAAGATCTTCAATAACATAGAGAAATCATTATGGTTGTGAAAGATAAACAATCACAGATAAGTCAAATCATCATCACATAATATATGACTAAATTGCCAAAAGGATCCTTTCAAGTTTTCTTAAAGTAAAACTAAGTTTCATTTGTATAGAAGTACACTGCATATTATTAAGTGCCTAATTCATTTCAAATAATACATACTGCAATTCTTCAAAATATTTTTCAATTCAAACAAGAAAATTTTCCACACATATCTATTTTATAAGCATTCCTTATTCCTAATGCATCACTTTCTTACTAAGTTATGAAGTAACATATTAGAACAAACATATAACATTACTCATTCATGAACACGCAGTCACATAGTGCACATAGCATGAATAATTAGCAATCATGAATACACAAACTCTAGGTGCATAGCTCACACAAGGTAAGAATACATATGCATCATTCACGAAAAGTATATCACACATACTTGTAGTGCATCACTTGCACAAGGCATTACTTTCTATGAACATTACTCATTCAAGTACAAGTATAATAATTATGATAAGTGCATCTCTTGCACAAAATATGAAATATGCATAACATGCATGATTATACGGATCATCACTCGACCCATATAATGCAATGAATACAAAAGGTGCATCTCATACACAAATTATGAAGGCAATCATTACTCAAGTGCTCAAAAGAATCAATAACTTACTCTAGTGCATCACTCGCACAAAGACAACAATACTACGAATCATCGACACTAATAACAATCAAGCATACGAGACTCACAACATCCATCATTCTTGCCTATAAGATAGATTGGAATAACTTCTATCATGAATCATTAACAAAGATCCTTAAGACATCTTAACCATGCATTCTCCAAAGTTCTCATGGATTCTACTAGATCCATACTCACATCTTGAAAGAATAAGATGTTTCTCAACATTCAACTTGCCCAAAGCCTAGTATTGATACAAACATTCTTACTTTTAAAACATCCATCTTAAGATTTCCTTCCTCCGAGAAGGCTCAACCAAAAAAAATGTATCCAACATTGTCGACTTTATTTCACAGGTGATTTTCCTTCTTCCTCTTACCAACTTATCCAACCTTTATGTTATCAGAGAGATCTCTCTTCTCAATATTTTTCTATTAATTCACATCGTCACTCTTGTGTTGTCACCATATCTTTCTCGAATCAGATATAGCTATCCAACTTACCTCAACATTCACCCTTTTAATTCCAAAATGATTTCCAATCCATCATTTTTGTAGAGTCCTATGGCAAACACAACTAAAGCGATAAGGACTAAATCAGTTAATAACGTTTGTAGACATATAACGATCGAACTACATCTAAGCTTCTACTTGGTTCCAACTGAACCATCTAAGAATCAACAAGATTTCATCTCATCAAAAGAATCTTTAACCCATAACTAGGGTCCTCAATACACTCGATGCACCTACGACTTTAGGTCATCAACAAGTTTGCATTACTAAGCGTAGGAGACTCCAGGCCTGAGTGTTGAACCTGGGTCTGATACCAAATGTAATGATGCTTAAATCTTACTTACTAAAACTAGGAACTAAAAAGAAAATGCAATTCTAAATTTGGAAAGAAAAAATGATTCAATACTCAAATATTCATAGTTGCATAAAGATAGCAAGTTCCAATAATGAAGTACAAATTTAATCAATCAATAAATTACATTTCCATATACTTTCACCAAAAAGGGTGTTTCAAGACATTCGATTCCATGTTACAAGAGATTGTATCAATATTTCAGTTACTTCAATAAAAGTACAATTACAATCGGGCTTGAGCAAGCCATACAAAATTAATACAAGTATATCCATATGAATCATATATATAAAAGAACCTTTGATCTCAACCGCCATGACTCCAATGGTCTTCCGCAAGTTGAGGTCAAGAATGTGGTCAAGGTGCTTTTTCCACCCAGCCACGAAGTACTAGACTTCCCCGGTTTCCTTCCTAACTCGAAGGAAGCATCGACCCTGCAAGAGGAGCCTAGCAACCCGGAACGGTAAAGGCAGGAGGGAGCTCTCGATGCATGCCTAGTGCCTGTATGCATTCCTAAACTATACTAGAAATGACATAACTCTCACAATAGGATGTGGTAGAGACATATATATAATTCTAGGCTTTTCAAATCCATCTTTTTCAATGGTCTATCAGCTTGGCCAAGCTTAACAAAACAAAATGATAATCTAGAAAAAGTAGATTACCGTCTCTGGAGCCCACATTCGACATCCTGTCCTGAAAGTAAAGTAACTCACAAAACATACCATAGACCCAGAAAGAAGGTGTAATTCATAGTCCAAAGTTAAAATAGTGATTTGTCCAAGAGAGATTCATTCATTTGCATGTTATCTAAATTTTCAAATTCGGATGGTTTATAATGATCTATCGAAAAGAGAGGTTTTCTAATTGGGTAATAATAAATTGATTCTATGAGTTTAGTTCAGTTCTGGTCTATTTTCATCCTATTGATTTTGGCAATTTTTACAGATAAAAAGTTGGACAATGATGATCACATTAAATCATGTTTTTCTGCGGAAACTAATATAGAAAGTTTGAAATCAATAGAAGATCTTATTTGTCCAATTTGAAAGAATAATAAATTTAATTTATATTCAAACTATACACTACAACTTGTTTATAAGATAATATATATCTATATACAATTATATATTCATATATATATTCATTTAAATTAAATTATATAAACCCAACTCAACAATTATATTTCTGCCAAAAGTTAAAGTAAGCTGAACATAGATATATAAATATATATATATATATAATAATTTAATTCCAGCATACTACAATATATTTCATGGCAATATATATATATATATAAACAATATTAAATAAAAGTATTTTTGATCACATAAACTAAATATATATATAATAATTTAATTCCATGTATATTAATAACTATATATATATCAAAGAGATCGAGAATATATATACATCCGGCGGACTTTAAGCACAGTGTAAGTTAAACTTCAGCAAAATGCCTTTAAATAAATAGCAGATGCTATAAATTTTAATGGTGATTGAAATTCATGTGAAAAACTTACACAGGAATCTAAATGAAAAATAAAATAAAATAACACATATCTTGGTTTGTTTATTTAAATTTTTATTCATACTACCAATAAACTTTAAACGCTGCATCCAATAGTTATTCCATTTCCACAGAGATTTTTAATATATGATTCATATATTACCACATATATATATATATATATATATATATACCATTTATATATATAATTTATAATTTATTAATATAATAATCTAATTTATAATACAGTCACCATTAAATATATATATCTGAGAAATATGCATTCAGGGTAATTTCATAATTATATGGCAAAATACCAAAATATACAGCAGCAATTTTAAGAGGTAAATACATATATAATTTTAGAATACCAATTAATAAATGCAGCAATTTTAAGAAGTAAATACATATATAATTTTAAATTACCAATTAATAAATGCAATGGATTTAATATTTCCCATAAATAATCAAATATTGGCAAAATGGATGTGCATAGAACCTGGTAATGCTTTCTGTTGTTGATCTTTTTTTTTTCTTGTTCTTCTTTCCTCTGTAATTCCTACTCTTCTTTGTTCTCTCTTTTTACACTAATTTTCCCTTTGGCTTCCAAAATTCCTGTGCCTATTTTCTGTGTCTACATAATAAGAGTTAAAATCTTTATTTTAAATTACTTTATTTCTGCTTTTCCCAAATACTTTCCATTTTCACTTTCTAATTTTTGTAAGGATTTTATCTTTTTCTATTTTGAATCTTTTTAGATTTCTATGTTTTTTTTATTTTCTTTTTCTATGTTCTTAGTTTCTAATTCTAGCATAAAGCAAATTTTTCTAATTTTAAAACTGCTTTGTCATTACTTCTTGGAAATAAAAGAAAATAATAATTTTAGTTCCAAAAAGACATAAGCTTAATATCTAATATGATTTTAATAATAAATTTGGCACCTAACTTATTTCTAAAATAATAATAATAATAATAATAATTATTATTATTATTATTATTATTATTATTATTATTATTATTTTCCCACATACAATTTAAATAAAATATATAAATATATGTCTATATAATTATATAATTTAATTTACTTTATAATTTACATATTATTTAAAATAAAATATGTAAATATATATCTATAAAAATATATAATTTAATTTTACTTTATAATATTTTTAATATAAATAAAATAATAACTAAAAAAATATAAAGAATGTTTTCTAATAAAATACTACGGAACAACATTTTATTAAAGCAACACTAATGCATCTACATGCCATCTACATGTGTGTGTGTGCATTCGAGAGTATTCCCTCCATCCTAACCCTGCCAGGGAGCTAACCACCTCAACCTTGACCACACCCTTGTCTTCGACAACCTGCAACTCATGAAACTCAAATTTCCATTAATAGGTTAGTGACCAATAGCCGAAGCATAACCGAAGCATAACAATTTATTTAATAAAATAATATTCACTTTATCATTTCAAATAATATTCACTTATTCCATCTTTCAAATTAAAATAAAATACCATCTATTTATTTCAAATTGGCATAAAATAGGTGTCTATCTATTTAATTCAAGTCCATTAACTAACATTTATTTAATCCACACATAATTATCCATAAATAATTCTAAATATAGTAAGTTCATACTGTATCAAAATTTGAGACGTGACATCCTTGCCCACTTGGAAGAGACATCGTCTCGATGTCTTATTACAAAACATCTGATGCTTAAACAACAAGTCCTTGTGTCTAACAATCATCACTTGCACAAGTAGTTAGATCATTAGTAGGTAAAATTAAATAACCTTTTTGAAGCTATTTCATTAGCGTAAACAAGATTACATTGAACCTTTATAGATAAGTCAAGCATGAAGAGATAATTATTATTTACAAATTCATCACACAAAATGTATTACTTGGATAAAGTACATAAAGTATGAGTACAATTCCAAAATCAAGTAATAAAGAAAGATAAAAGTTCAAATCCTAGATTCATTCATATGCACAACCAATTAAGATAGGAGATCCACTTGTTAACATTCTAGTTCTAACCCACTATCATTTCTAAATTTTTCATAGTTGTCCTATACAGAAGTATTTATTAAACCAGGTGTCATATAATTGTACCCTAGAAATGTCAACACTTAAGAAGATATATTAATCATAACTCAAGTTATGCAAAATTGCTAACTACTCAAGGTATCCTTCATTGATCTATACATCAAACACCAAATCTTTTATTACATAAATGAAGTTATAATTATTCCAAATCTGATCACATGCATACAAGTCTACATACTCGTTGTTCTAGGATCTCTATTCTTCTAGCATGGTTCTAGATGTTAGACATCATTGTTTCTTATCATTTCTACATACAAAGATTCAAACAAGTCTTATCACAAACTAAGACATTGCATACCAGCGATTTCTATCCAACATACTTACTCAAGAGGTATAACTATGTACTAAATCACAAAAAGTCACCCATATAGAAAGAATACAATCTATTCATTTTGTCAACATGCCTTCTCGCATGAGACATCTGAACAATTACCATTATGATGATAAACAAGCATCCCATACTACTTGTTATCATCATTTGGAAAATAAACAACACTAAACAAAAAGAAAAAGTTTCAATCATTAAGATTCAAGGAAATATCAACACTACATTTTAAAATGTGTTTCAACAATAAATTACAACAAGATCATCAACATGATCAGCAACATAAAAGATAAGAAGATCATCGACGATCAACATTGAAGTGTGAAGATCAACAAGTCTTCAATACTAAATCAATGAATATCATCACTCACAAAAGATCATCCATACTAGAATAAGAATTTTAACTTGATTACAACACTAAACCAAGAATATTGGAGGTTATGTAGGTCATCATGATCTTGATACTAATTCATAGATTAAGTAGCACTAAACAAGATGATTGAAAACTATTTCATTGAAAGTCAAAAGAATCATCATAATTTTCATCACTAAATCAAAAGGAATATTTCAATAGATGTATTTTGTATCGACAAGACTCTTAAGTCAAAAGAGAATTAAATCTCAAAGGTAGACATTCAAACTTTTAAATCATGGAGAGTCAAATCTCAAAAGTAAGTGAAGCAACTTCATTTCAGTTGATTGAAAATGGTCAAGCAAGGAAAGACTTCAACAATTGCTATCAACTCAACATAGAAGGTAGCCATAAATATACTCAGTTGAAAAGATTACACTAGCCTTAAGGGTTTGACATTGAGAATGGAAGTCAACACTTGGTTGGCAAAGTTTATTATTTGACCGACTTAGTCAACAAGGAGTTTTCAAAAATAAAACTAGATTCAACATTAAATCTTAAATGTAAAAGGTCAGCATCTCATCAAAAGTTATCAAGTTTCATCACCAACCAACTAATGTGGTTGACAAGAAAGAATTTATGCATAATCAAACACAATCAAAACCGTCAAGAAAGGTTTGTCAAATTTTGAAATATTTAGTCAAAGAAACTCATCATCATTAAAGAAAAGGTGATAAGAAGATCTTCAATAACATAGAGAAATCATTATGGTTGTGAAAGATAAACAATCACAGATAAGTCAAATCATCATCACATAATATATGACTAAATTGCCAAAAAGATCCTTTCAAGTTTTCTTAAAGTAAAACTAAGTTTCATTTGTATAGAAGTACACTGCATATTATTAAGTGCCTAATTCATTTCAAATAATACATACTGCAATTCTTCAAAATACTTTTCAATTCAAACAAGAAAATTTTCCACACATATCTATTTTATAAGCATTCCTTATTCCTAATGGATCACTTTCTTACTAAGTTATGAAGTAACATATTAGAACAAACATATAACATTACTCATTCATGAACACGCAGTCACACAGTGCACATAGCATGAATAATTAGGAATCATGAATACACGAACCCTAGGTGCATAGCTCACACAAGGTAAGAATACATATGCATCATTCACGAAAAGTATATCACACATACTTGTAGTGCACCACTTGCACAAGGCATTACTTTCTATGAACATTACTCGTTCAAGTACAAGTATAATAATTATGATAAGTGCATCTCTTGCACAAAATATGAAATATGCATAACATGCATGATTATAGGGATCATCACTCGACCCATATAATGCAATGAATACAAAAGGTGCATCTCATACACAAATTATGAAGGCAATCATTAATCAAGTGCTCAAAAGAATCAATAACTTACTCTAGTGCATCACTCGCACAGAGACAACAATACTTCGAATCATCGACACTAATATCAATCAAGCATACGAGACTCACAACATCCATCATTCTTGCCTATAAGATAGATCGGAATAACTTCTATCATGAATCATTAACGAAGATCCTTAAGACATCTTAACCATGCATTCTCCAAAGTTCTCATGGATTCTACTAGATCCATACTCACATCCTGAAAGAATAAGATGTTTGTCAACATTCAACTTGCCCAAAGCCTAGTATTGATACAAACATTCTTACTTTTAAAACATCCATCTTAAGATTTCCTTCCTCCGAGAAGGCTCAACCAAAAAAAATGTATCCAACATTGTCGACTTTATTTCACAGGTGATTTTCCTTCTTCCTCTTACCAACTTATCCAACCTTTATGTTATCAGAGAGATCTCTCTTCTCAATATTTTTCTATTAATTCACATCATCACTCTTGTGTTGTCACCATATCTTTCTCGAATTAGGTATAGCTATCCAACTTACCTCATCATTCACCCTTTTAATTCCAAAATGATTTCCAATCCATCATTTTTGTAGAGTCCTATAGCAAAACACAACTAAAGCGATAAGGACTAAATCAGTTAATAACGTTTCTAGACATATAACAATCGAACTACATCTAAGCTTCTACTTGGTTCCAACTGAACCATCTAAGAATCAACAAGATTTCATCTCATCAAAAGAATCTTTAACCCATAACTAGGGTCCTCAATACACTCGATGCACCTACGACTTTAGGTCATCAACAAGTTTGCATTACTAAGCGTAGGAGACTCCAAGCCTGAGTGTTGAACCTGGCTCTGATACCAAATGTAATGATGCTAAAATCTTACTTACTAAAACTAGGAACTGAAAAGAAAATGCAATTTTAAATTTGGAAAGAAAAAATGATTCAATACTCAAATATTCATAGTTGCATAAAGATAGCAAGTTCCAATGATGAAGTACAAATTTAATCAATCAATAAATTACATTTCCATATACTTTCACCAAAAAGGGTGTTTCAAGACATTTGATTCCATGTTACAAGAGATTGTATCAATATTTCAGTTACTTCAGTAAAAGTACAATTACAATCGGGCTTGAGCAAGCCATACAAAATTAATACAAGTATATCCATATGAATCATATATATAAAAGAACCTTTGATCTCAACCGCCATGACTCCAATGGTCTTTCACAAGTTGAGGTCAAGAATGTGGTCAAGGTACTTTTTCCACCCAGCCATGAAGTACTAGACTTCCCTAGTTTCCTTCCTAACTCGAAGGAAGCATCGACCCTGCAAGAGGAGCCTAGCAACCCAGAACTGTAAAGGCAGGAGGGAGCTCTCGATGCATGCCTAGTGCCTGTATGCATTCCTAAACTATACTAGAAATGACATAACTCTCGCAATAGGAAGTGGTAGAGACATATATATAATTCTAGGCTTTTCAAATCCATCTTTTTCAATGGTCTATCAGCTTGGCCAAGCTTAACAAAACAAAATGATAATCTAGAAAAAGTAGATTACCGTCTCTGGAGCCCACATTCAGCATCCTGTCCCAAATGTAAAGTAACTCACAAAACATACCATAGACCCAGAAAGAAGGTGTAATTCATAGTCCAAAGTTAAAATAGTGATTTGTCCAAGAGAGATTCATTCATTTGCATGTTATCTAAATTTTCAAATTCGGATGGTTTATAATGATCTATCGAAAAGAGAGGTTTTCTAATTGGGTAATAATAAATTGATTCTATGAGTTTAGTTCAGTTCTGGTCTATTTTCATCCTATTGATTTTGGCAATTTTTACAAATAAAAAGTTGGACAATGATGATCACATTAAATCATGTTTTTCTACGGAAACTAATATAGAAAGTTTGAAATCAATAAAAGATCTTATTTGTCCAATTTGAAAGAATAATAAATTTAATTTATATTCAAACTATAGACTACAACTTGTTTAGAAGATAATATATATCTATATACAATTATATATTCATATATATATTCATTTAAATTAAATTATATAAACCCAACTCAACAATTATATTTCTGCCAAAACTTAAAGCTGAACATAGATATATAAATATATATATATATATATAATAATTTAATTCCAGCATACTACAATATATTTCATGGCAATATATATATATATAAACAATATTAAATAAAAGTATTTTTGATCACATAAACTAAATATATATATAATAATTTAATTCCATGTATATTAATAACTATATATATATCAAAGAGATCGAGAATATATATACATCCGGCGGACTTTAAGCACAGCGTAAGTTAAACTTCAGCAAAATGCCTTTAAATAAATAGCAGATGCTATAAATTTTAATGGTGATTGAAATTCACATGAAAAACTTACATAGGAATCTAAATGAAAAATAAAATAAAATAACACATATCTTGGTTTGTTTATTTAAATTTTTATTCATACTACCAATAAACTTTAAACGCTGCATCCAACAGTTATTCCATTTCCACAGAGATTTTTAATATATTGATTCGTATATTACCACATATAAATATATACCATTTATATATATAATTTATAATTTATTAATATAATAATCTAATTTATAATACAGTGACCATTAAATATATATATCTGAGAAATATGCATTCAGGGTAATTTCATAATTATATGGCAAAATACCAAAATATACAGCAGCAATTTTAAGAGGTAAATACATATATAATTTTAAAATACCAATTAATAAATGCAGCAATTTTAAGAGGTAAATACATATATAATTTTAAATTACCAATTAATAAATGCAATGGATTTAATATTTCCCATAAATAATCAAATATTGGCAAAATGGATGTGCATAGAACCTGGTAATGCTTTCTATTGTTGATCTTTGTTTTTTTCTTGTTCTTCTTTCCTCTGTAATTCCTACTCTTCTTTGTTCTCTCTTTTTACACTAATTTTCCCTTTGGCTTCCAAAATTCCTGTGCCTATTTTCTGTGTCTACATAATAAGAGTTAAAATCTTTATTTTAAATTACTTTATTTCTTCTTTTCCCAAATACTTTCCATTTTCACTTTCTAATTTTTGTAAGGATTTTATCTTTTTCTATTTTGAATCTTTTTAGATTTCTATCTTTTTTATTTTCTTTTTCTAAGTTCTTAGTTTCTAATTCTAGCATAAAGCAGATTTTTCTAATTTTAAAACTGCTTTGTCATTACTTCTTGGAAATAAAAGAAAATAATAATTTTAGTTCCAAAAAGACATAAGCTTAATATCTAATATGATTTTAATAATAAATTTGGCACCTAACTTATTTCTAAAATAATAATAATAATTATTATTATTATTATTATTTTCCCACATACAATTTAAATAAAATATATAAATATATGTCTATATAATTATATAATTTAATTTACTTTATAATTCACATATTATTTAAAATAAAATATGTAAATATATATCTATAAAAATATATAATTTAATTTTACTTTATAATATTTTTAATATAAATAAAATAATAACTAAAAAAATATAAAGAATCTTTTCTAATAAAATACTACGGAACAACATTTTATTAAAGCAACACTAATGCATCTACATGCCGTCTACATGTGTGTGTGTGTGCATTCGAGAGTATCCCCTCCATCCTAACCCTGCCAGGGAGCTAACCACCTCAACCTTGACCACACCCTTGTCTTCAACAACCTGCAACTCATGAAACTCAAATTTCCATTAATAGGTTAGTGACCAATAGCCGAAGCATAACCGAAGCATAACAATTTATTTAATAAAATAATATTCACTTTATCATTTCAAATAATATTCACTTATTCCATCTTTCAAATTAAAATAAAATACCATCTATTTATTTCAAATCGGCATAAAATAAGTGTCTATCTATTTAATTCAAGTCCATTAACTAACATTTATTTAATCCACACATAATTATCCATAAATAGTTCTAAATATAGTAAGTTCATACTGTATCAGAATTTGAGACGTGACACCAACGCCTATAAAAAGTCCAAAAGTTGACTCTGTATGTACAAGTTATGCCATTTCAAAGCTCAAAACACACATCTGACTTCCAACTAGAAAAATCTAGTCAAAACAACAAAATATAGAAATGATTCTAACACCACTATGTACTACACCAAGAGATCTTTCCATCAACTATATGAAGTTGAAAATCTGACATCGTGGGACCAAGTTATGCCTCTCAAGAAAAAAAAAATGCCCAACTAGGCTTAAAAACCAGGCCCTAGTGGCCCTCCGGTGGTTGGCGGGTGGTCTGTTGGTGGCCGGCTAATGGAAATGGTACCTAGATGGTGCCCTAGTGGTTTTTCTAAGGTGGCGGTGGATGTGGTTTTAGGTGCCAGTGGCGGTGGCGGGCGTCAGTGGCCGGGCGATGGTCCATCAGCAACGCAGCCCACCTACCACCCGCAGGGACTAAACCCCTACGAGCAGGGTGTGACCACCTGCTGGGTGGCCATCACGGGCCCCATGTCGTGGCCCTCTACCCCTGGACACTGGTTGAGTGCCCCCCCCCCCCCCGAGTTTCAATTTTTTTTAAAAAAATTTTCAAATTAAACTTTATAAAAACAACATTATAAAATTTAATTTTTTGAATAATTTTTTTTAAAGTTTGTAGACATACAACTGTACCTACACTGATCTAGGGGATAGGGAATATTCCATGACAGATGTTGAATATACCGTCGTATGGTACATAATCTTTTTCTGAAGATTTCCTGCAAGATTCCTTAGGGCACAAAATAGGGGAAAAAAATTTGTCTCTGAATATGGTTGACTTATATGTTTTTCTTCACCTGCAGGGCCTTTTGAATCCAATGGTAAGATCTATTTTTTCCTAGGAAGCTTCCTATAAAATCTCACCTCCAAAACCCCCATACAAAGAGCCCAAATCAACCCTAGATCTGCAACAACCCATGTTTGCAAATAGCCTTGTAACCATGGAAATGCCTTCAATCCTTTCTTGAAAATCCATGGATTCCACTATACACAAAATCTACTCATAGTAAGGGTTATCAAAATAGGGATATCCTCCCAAATCATGGCAACCAAGCTCTGATACCAAATGTTGGAAATATGCAGCCAAATAGACAATTTCCTCATAACCCAATGAGAGATTAATGTGCAAACATAGTAATAAAAATCCATATGCAAAAAAATAGACAACATACCATCAAAATGTGATACAAGATATACCCTAGGAAAACCCTCATTGAGGGAAAAACCCAGCCTCCACAAGCATCCATCTCTCATGTATTATTCAACAATAAAGATTACAACACATATGTAGAGTCTCCATGAATAGCCCTGAAGCATCAAGCTCTCTAGATGTACTCCATGTGAATGGTCATGTAACCACACATCCCATGCCATGCTTCAAACACTCACATGTGCAACCTACAAGAAATGCTCAATCAAGCCAAACCCAGCCAACATCTTAAACAACCAACAAGCCAACGTCAACAACTAGCCGTATGTAGTATGGTAAAACCATCTTCTCCAAAACCATGAACACACTAAAACCATTGACCCCCACATTTAATTATTGGTACTAAGTTTTCATTTTTTCCAATAATTAAATAATTAATTACTCTATGTGTCCCACAAACATAAAATAATTAACCCAATGTTACATACAATAAGTACAAGTGGCACCAAATAAATATTTAATGTGGTTAAACACATCACCCATGATGCACCACAAATAAATATTAATTTTACATAATTAAATAATACCAATGTTACACAAGGTGTCCAACACACCTATTCCAACATATGTATGTATGTATGTATTTAATTGAACCTTGAAGGGAAAATTAATTGGTTCACATTTATTTGAAAGGTTCATAGTGATTAGATAAGAAAGAATTTATCTTTGTGCCATGATGTATCATATTTTTGGGAAATATATATATGTTTTGAATTATAGTTGAGTTCTTTCTATCTAATTTATTATGTGTTTCACTTTTATATGTTGTGTGTTGGCTTTTTTGCTGCTTGGTTAAACAACCCTTAATTGGGCTTTTTAGCCCTATTACTACTTCACTTGTCACCTAGGTATCCTCCAAGAAATCCCTTATAATTTATATATTCTTATAATGAAGGAATTTACATATGGTGAGGTACAATATAGTCGGATCTACATGGGACCACACCCACTAAACTAGTTCTTATGTATTTCCTTGAGGGAATAAAAGATTGAAGTACACTTGCACCCCTCCCTAAGTGTGAATCAAAGGCTTACCATTTTCTTAAGGTTTGGTTTAAACATCTTACTATTCATGCATGGGACTAAAATTTATATAAATATATGACATTGTTCCTTTTTTATTATCATATCATATACATATATTTTCTCTAATGTTTTCTTCCCTTGCCAAATCTTATACAAATGTAATCGTCTACCCACTTTTATTCTTTTTGTTCATATGTTATTGTCATATATTATTTGTATGATAGAGTAAACCAGTTATTGCGTGGACCTTATTTCATTGATGTTTCCTATAGATAAGGAGATATATATTTTTTCTCTTGAACACTTTGTTGTTGAGTGTAAAGTATGACAAGATGATTGAAAAACTATACTTATAATGTATGTTAAGGAAGACATGTACTCACCGACATATTATTACAAGAGCGAGAAGGTTAATTACCCAAGGGATGCTTAATACCCTCAATGTTATTGATTATTTGAAATAATGAGATAACTAGCTTGGTATCTTGGAAACCCTTCTGTGAAATATGTCATTTGTATTAAAATGACAACCTCATGAAGAAAATTTCCAAGCATATCTAATCAAGATACAAAATTAATGTGGATAGTGAAGTGCTCTAGACTTCTTATATAGCTATTGATACCTCCATTAGATCTTTAAATTCAAATTATAAATTTCAATATATAAAATCTATTTGTCTTAGTTTATAAGGAAACAAAAACAACATAATATTATTGTGAGTAATATAATGAAAACACATATTCCACTTATGACTTAGAACTTATTTCTTAAAATTATTAAAAAATATGTTGAAAAATGATAAGTTCCTTCCTACAAAAGATTATCCAATAATAAAATATATAAAATATGATCTGCAAATATAAAACATAAGAATTATATTGCATTCAAATAACAATTTAATATACCCGATAATGGGTCATTGGAATAGACGTAAGATGTCATCATAGAGATCATGATGCAGCAAAATAGAGGCAGAGATTTCCATATAAAGGGAGAGTGCGAAGATTGTTTTGATAGTTGGGGGTAGCTATCAACTCGTGTGAGTAATCAATAGAAGTTAAGTTTCTATGCTTAGAGGCGAGATATTAAGGAACAGATGAATGATTGCTTTTCATTGTTTCTCTCTGGCCTATGTTTTGGTGGGTGGTGACGGTAATGGCCTATGCAGCTAGAAAATGCCATTTGGAAGGCATAATGATGGGTAGTGGACATGAAAAGGGGAAGAAGGTAGAAATGATGAGTCATTGGGAATAATTCGTTGCAGATTTTTGTGGCTTATGTTGATCAAGAAATCAAGAATCCAGCATTAAGGCAGTGGATGGTGTGTGTTTTTGAACTAACCAAGGAGATGGATAGCTCATCAAGGGTGGGTATACGCTCTGTAATGACCAAGCTACTTCTTGACCCAGGGTATTTCTAAAGGGAGATGGAACAAATTTGATGCTACGTAGTCCTTGTCCTGTGTAGCCATGCTTTGTGGCATGTTCCTTGTTGTTATATGGAGCCTAATCAGACTCGGAGGTTAAATTTTCCCCACTTTTATCAGCATGGTTTCCCCCAAATTAATGTACGCCATGGTATGCATGATACAGGATATTGCACATGTTGTAGGAGTCATAAGCAAGTATATGAGTCATCCTCGATTGGAGCATTGGAATGCAGTAAAATGGATTCTCAGATATTTGGGAGGTACATCCAATAAACACTTATGTTTTGGGGGTTCTAATACTGATTTAGCAGGTTATGTAGACTCAGATTTGGTAGGGGATATTGATACCAGGTGGAGTACTACAGGTTATGTCTTTACTGTAGGTGGGACAACGGTGAGTTGGATTTCCAAGTTGCAAAAGGTGGTTTCTTTATCCACCACAGAGGCAGAATATGTAGCTGCAACAGAGGCAAGCAAGGAGATGATATGGCTGCAATATTTCATGGAAGAATTGGGCAAACAACAGGGCTAACAGTTATTTGTTTACAGACAATTAGAGTGCCATACTTCTTACAAAGAATTCTGCCTTGCATTCAAAGACCAAACACATACAGTTGAGGTATCATTTCATTTGGTCGGTGTTGGATGATGGACAGTTAAGGCTGGAAAAGATACATACAGATGAAAATCTAGTGGATATGTTTCCAAAGGCAGTGACAAGGGAGAAGTTGATCTTCTCTTTAGCTTCGGTTGGTCTTCAAGACTGAAAACAGAATCAGAACAGTAGAGTCCAGGGTGCTTATTTCCAGTGGGAGCTACAGGGTCAGTGGTGTTATGATCAGTCTCCAAGTGGGAGATGATATGGTGTGGAGTTTGATCAGTCTCCAAGTGGGAGATTGTTGTTATATGGAGCCTAATCAGACCCTATTTTTGTAACCGACATAAGGCTTGATAAAAGCAGCTAAGCGTTAGGGTTTCTGTTGATGTATTGTAGCAATTTGTAGCAGTATTGAGTTGCAGGGATTGCTGGTTGTAATCAGTTTGATTTACTGGATAATAATATTGGACTCTCTGTTGGTGATGTAGCCTGAGTTTGGGTGAACCATGTTAAAACTTGTCTCTCACTATTATTATTTCTATGTATTTTTCATTCATCTGTTTAATCTTTATTTGCATTTAATTGATATCTTCTACCGGCTAACCCTAACATTCCTATCTCCTGCATGATGATGTTGAGAACGTAATTCATCAATCTAAGATTTATTTCGACTATTTTTTGGAGCATTTGCATATGATAAAGAGAAGGTAGATTTGTTTGTAGCTTGTGGTGGAGGCGATCTCCAAGAAGGTGCAAGTGGAACTCCCAAAGGAGGTTATTCCTTTGTTTTCTAAATGTTGTGACTCTAGATTAGAAGATAAAGGGGAGGAAACTTTTGAGATGAAGAAGAAAGTGGCATGTAAAAATTGTAATTGTATATGTGAAGGGGTGTCGAGCCTGCATAATTTTCCTCGACCCCAGATTGTTGCTTTATTTTATGACACTCTGAACTCTAGGTTGTGGTGGGTGGTACAACTTCATGCTATGGCCATTTTTTATAGTATGTTAGCTCGATTAGATTAATGTAGTATGTTATAGTTGATACCTTATCAACGGTTAATGTTATATGGACACAATCTGAACTCTGGGTTAAGTCCCATTTTTTTATGGTTCCTAGACCTAAACCAGGTAATATCGGTTCAAAAAAGATAATAATTTAATAGTACAATAAATTGTAGGCCTCTTTGACATGGAAACCTCCTAGAGAAATGCTCATTACAATATAATGCATGGATAACCCATTCTTCTATCAAAATCTCTATTTATACTAATTCTACCTAAAAGAGAAATACTACTTCCCATGCATGTGGGATAAACCTACTTAGCAAAAGGGACGACTTACAAAATATATGCATCCAATGATTTTATTAATAGGACTTAATACAAAATTAACTAAGTAGAAGAAATAGTTAGGAATGTAGGTCCTACCATGTAGTCCCTCTTAAAAATATGTACTCAAGATTGAGGTGAAGAAATTGTTATTGCAATTTGAAGAGGGTTTCCCATGTTGCATCTTCTAGTTGCATACCATGTCATTTGATGGTATGTATGTGGAGTTGGAGTGAACAATGAGTGAGGATACACTCAAGTGTTAGGAGGATTGATCCTTCTATATCTAGTTTAGATAATGTAAATTGGGCATGAATGTGTTTTCTAAGAGCCTTCTTTAAACAAGAAACATGGAAAAGTGGGTGGAGCTTAGAGGTGGGAGGAAGCTCTAACTTGTGGACAACTAAATTGATCTACTATAAAATTTTATAGGACTTGTGAAACTTAGGTGTCGATTTCTTATTAGTCTTCATCTTCATGGATAACTGTTTGTAGGGTTGGAGGTGAAGAAAGACCATGTCATCCATAATGAAAGTATGTTATAAGAAATGTTGATCAACCTATTATTTCATGTGGTTCTATGTTATGTGCAAGTTGTCCTTGTGGATGTAGAGAATGGAGTCACATGTGTAAATGGTGGAATCCTCTACCTATACCTTTGAACTGCTAGGTATATATGCCTAGAGATATGGTAGAGATTGACCAAACACTACTTCATATGGTGTCATCTTGGTTTTTGTGTGGTAAGTGGTGTTATACCATCATTCTTCTAATGGTTTAATCATTTGATCTAATGATGTTGGTGATTAGAAGAAAACTAGCACAAATAGGTCTCCAAGCACTTATTAAAAAATTCAATTTGACCATCTATTTGGGGATGATAAGTAGAGTTCATTTTAATTTGGGTACCATAGTGCTAGAAAAGTTCTTGCCAAAAGTGACTAGTGAAATGAGGATCATGATCACTAACAATGGAAGAAGGAATGCCATGGGGGTGAAATATCTAGTCCATGAAGGTTTAGGAAACAATGGGGGAAGTATAGGAATGGGCTAAGGCACAAAAATGAGCATATTTGGAGAGGCAATCTACCACCACTAAATTGATTTATTTCCTTGCAAAATTTGGAACTCCTTCAATGGTTCATGGAAATGTCCATCCACACATAGATAGGATTAGGTAGTGGTTGAAGTTGTCATAGGGTGGCAATTTTTTCACCTTTATTATGTTGATAAACTTCACATTCTCCCACAAACTGTTTGATGTCAATTTTCATAGCTTCCCAAAAAAACTTATGAAGTTGTTCGTATGTTTTTAGAAACACAAAGTGACCAATGGATGGTGTGGCATGGAACTAAAATAGAATTTTATGGCACAAAGTTGATTAGTATGTCAATACCAATCAACACTAGTACTACAAATCAAATCCATCACATGAATAATGGGGCTTTGAAGAAGGGTGTGTGGACACCTAGGGGATGAGTTGTTGTATGTGACTATCTCACTGGCACTATTGATGTAATTCATTTAGCTAAGTAGGGGTAGGCATTGATAAATCACTCAAAGTAGGATGTTCTTCAAATTGGTGTGATAATGTGCATCTACCACAACATTTTTTGTAGGTTATCTCAGTCATAACCCAACAAATTGGTGACCTACTTCTATTGCTCTAGAGAAGAGACCCATTGGTCCAAAAAATACTTGAGACTATGATGATCATCTTTAATATAGAAGTGCCTTCTACCAAGGTATGGATTCCATTTATTAACTACATGGAGAATGGTGAGCATCTCCATAGCATAGGTGGAATGAGAAATATTTTTGTTGGTAAGAGCCTTACTTGTTTAAAGGCAAGGGGTAACCCTTCATGCATGAGAATAGCAACCAATCTAGAGATTGAAGCATCACTTTCAATTATGAATGTTTTAGAGAAATCTAGCATAGCCAAAATTAATGTGGTATGCATATCCTACTTAAGTGGATCAAATTCCATTTCTATAGTTGTAGACCACTATAAGGAATCTTTTTTGACATGGTTATCATG